>OY740782.1:147206602-147251602 GCA_963514005.1 Raja brachyura | reverse complement strand
TAAAGTATAAGGTAAAAAAAAAAGAGCTAAATTTACTCAGGGAGTGGTAGCGGTGTGGAATGAGCTTCCAGTGGAAGTGGTGGCGGCAGGTTCGTTGGTATCATTTAAAAATAAATCGGATAGGCATATGGATGAGAAGGGTATGGAGGGTTATGGTATGAGTGCAGGCAGGTGGGACTAAGGGAAAAAAGTTGTTCGGCACGGACTTGAAGGGCCGAGATGGCCTGTTTCCGTGCTGTAATTGTTATATGGTTATATGGTTAAATAGGGCTCTTAAAGATAGCGGAGTCAGGGGATATGGGGAAAAGGCAGGAGCAGGGTGCGGATTGGGGATGATCAGCCATGATCACATTGAATGGAGGTGTTGGCTTGAAGGGCCAAATGGCCAATACCTGCACCTGTTGTCTGTTGTCTAAGATTAATTAGATTTACCTCTTAGTGCTAACGGAATCAAGGGATATAGGGAGAAGGCAGGAACGGGGTACTGATTGGGGATGATCGGCCACGATCACATTGAATGGCGGTGCTGGCTCGAAGGGCCGAATGGCCTCCTCCTGCACCTAGTGTCTGTGAGGTTCTAGGAAATACATGAAATCCAAGGCTTTTTTGCAGTTTATAAATGACAATGAAGATAAATGAAAATATGAAGATTTATGTTTGTAGACTATTTTTAATGTACTTTGGATTCCCTTTGATACATTAAAACAACAACTTTATGAATAATTAGAAAACACGAGAGAAATTAATTGCTGAAAATTATTATGGGGACATTGGTTTCAAGGCTCTAATGCGAAGGCAAGGTTTAATTTTCTCAAATGGAATGGTCGGTGAAGTGAGTGAGTTACCATTTATAATGTAATAAAAATGAACAGCAGATGCCGGTTTATACCAAAAACAGACACAAAGTGCTGGAGTAACTCAACAGGTCAGGCAGCATCTCTGGAGAAAAGGAATAGGTGACGTTTCGGGTCGAGACCCTTCTTCAGACTGGTGCTGAAGTCACTCAGAGGGTCAGGCAGCATCACTGAGGAAAATATTATGGGCGACGTTTTGGGTCAGGACCCTTCTTCAGACTGAAGACCCAATCAGACGGCGCAGCGGTAGAGTTGCAGCCTTGCAGCGCCGGAGACCCGGGTTCGGCCCCGACTACGGGTGCTGCCTGTACGGAGTTTGTACGTTCTCACCGTGACCTGCGTGGCCCAAGCGAAATGTGAGGCGCTGTTCCTCTGTTTAGTTTGGAGATACAGTGCGGAAACAGGCCCTTCGGCCCACCGAGCCCGCACCGACCAGCGATCCCCCCACGTTAACACTATCCTACACACACTAGGGACAATTTACACCTACACAAAGCCAATTGACTTACAAAGTGAACCTGCACGTCCTTGGAGCGTGGGAGGAAACGGAAGATCTCGGAGAAAACCCCACGCAGGCCACGGGGAGAACGCACAAACTCCGTTCAGACAGCGCCCGTAGTCGGGATGGAACCCGGGTCTCTGGCGCTGCAAGGCAGCAACTCTACCGCTGCGCCACCGTGACCGCCCTTTTGTTATTGATGTTATTGATTTCACCATAGCCTAAAAAACATGAACTTCCTCCCATCACTCGAACTGTCCACGATCTGAAGCTACTGGCATGGAAACATAGAAAATAGGTGCAGGAGGAGGCCATTCGTCCCTTCGAGCCAGCACAGCATTCATTGTGATCATGGCTGATCGTCCCCTATAAATAACCCGTGCCTGCCTTCTCCCCATATCCCTTGACTCCACTAGCCCCTAGAGCTCTATCCAACTCTCTCTTAAATCCATCCAGTGACTTGGCCTCCACTACCCTCTGTGGCAGGAAATTCCACAAATTCACAACTCTCTGGGTGAAAACGTTTTTTCTCACCACAGTCTTAGAATAAAGGGGAGGTCATTTAAGACTGAGTTCTGGATTCGCCCAACATTGGGAACATTTTTCCTGCATCTAGCTTGTCCAGGCCTTTTATAATTTGACACTTATGACACTTATAATTATGACACTTCATAACAACACGTAAACGCTTTTAAAATTCCACATTCATATTTTAACCCTTGCATTTACTGGCGGCTGTTCATTAGTCGAAGTGATCTTTTCAATCTGGGATCATTGATACGCTGAACTTCTTATCCAATGATCGCAAGGCCTGTAGTGGATCTTAATTTTTGTGATGGCAACTTGGTTTTGTACCTTTAGGTACCAAATATAGTTGGCTTGCCTTCGTATTCATGTGTTCAATGTTTAGGTTAGAGATACAGCGTGGAAACGGACACTTCGGCCCACCGAGCCCGCCTCGCGATCCCTCACACCTACACTATCCTACACACCAGGGGCAATTTACAACTTTTTCCGATGCTATGTTGAGCATTTGATTGAAGTCTTTGTCACAGCGTGGAAACAGGCCCTTCGGCCCAACTTGCCCACACCAACCAGCGTGCCCCATCTACCCTAGTCCCACCTGCCTGCGTTTGGTCCATATCCCTCCAAGCCTGTCCTATCCATGTACCCGTCTAAATGCTTCTTAAACATTGCAATAGTACCTGCCTCAACTACCTCTTCTGGCAGCTCGTTCCAGACACCCACCACACTTTGTGTGTAAAATAAAGTTACCCCTCAGATTCAATAGTCAACAGGTGCAGGAGGAGGCCATTTGCCCTTCGAGCCAGCACCGCCATTCACTGTGATCGTGGCTGATCATCCCCAATCAGTACCCCATTCCTGCCTTCTCCCCGTATCCCCTGACTCCGCTATCTTTAAGAGCCCAATCTAGCTCTCTCTTGAAAGCATCCAGAGAACCTGCCTCCACCGCCCTCTGAGGCAGAGAATTCCACAGACTCACCACTCTCTGTGAGAAAAGGTGTTTCCTCGTCTCCGTTCAAATTCCTATTAAATCTTTCCCTCCTCGCCTTAATCCTATGTCCTCCAGTTCTAGATTTCTCTTACTCTGGGCGAAGACCTGATCTATTCATCTCAAGATTTTGTCCAGCTCTATAAGATCGCCCACTCATCCTCCTGCGCTCCAAGGCATAAAGTCCCTGCCTGCCCAACCTCTCCCGATAATAGCTCCGGCCCTCGAGTCCCGGCAACATCCTCGTAAATCTTCCCTGCACCCTTTCCAGCTCGACGACATCCTTCCTGGTAGCATGGTGCCCAGAACTGAACCACAATATTCTCAATGCGGCCTCACCAACATTTTATACGACTGCAACAAAACCTCCCACCTTCTATGCTCAATACTCTGCCTGATAAGGACCACCTTATCTACCTGTGACGCCACTGTGTACAAATCATTACATTTTATTTGTTTGCAGTTCCGTGGAAAACTGCAATGCGGCTGTGGAATTCTCTGCCTCAGAGGGCGGTGGAGGCCGGTTCTCTGGATGCTTTCAAGAGAGAGCTAGATAGGGCTCTTAAAGATAGCGGAGTCAGGGGATACGGGTAGAAGGCAGGAACGGGGTACTGGTTGGGGATGATCAGCCATGATCACATTGAATGGCGGTGCTGGCTCGAGGGGCTGAATGGCCTTCTCCTGCACCTATTGTCTATTGTCAGGAAAGCTCTTGGGCTTTTTGCCTCCCTGAGTCTAGACTTTTGAGGTAGCTCAGTACCGCTCTCTAGTTGTTAATGGGATGGTTCACTTGCCCGATAACAACTGGGGTGAAACAGGCCCTGAATCGGGAGGTGTGCGTTTTCAAACTTCTGTACCTCTTGCCTGATGGGAGAGGGGAGTAGAGGGAGTGGCCGGGGTGAGACTGGTCCTTGATGATGCTGCTGGCCTTGCCGAGGCAGCGTGCGGTGTAGGTGGAGTCAATGGAAGGGAGGTTGGTTCGTGCGATGGTCTGGGCTGGGTCCACAATTCTCTGCAATTTCTTGCCGTCTTGGATGGAGCTGTTCGCAAGCCGTGCTGTGACTCATCCCGATTAAAGGCAGGTACTACAGCAGCATTTAAAAGACAATTGGACAGGTTCAAAGTTACAAAACGTTTTGTGGGATATGGGCCAAACGGGGGCAAATGGGACCAGCATGGACAAGTTGGGCCGAATGGACTGTTTCCATGCTGTGTGAACCTATGACTGCAATGCATATTTACTTCGAGGTGGTATTCTGTTTAATCTCAGCAGTTTTGTATGTTTTATTTCCTCCTTCCGCAGTCTTGTGGGTGCTGGTGTGACATTGTCAGCCACCTCAGTGCTACTTTGGAAAGCTGTTCGAAGGACTGCAAAAGTAATTGGTGACCATTTTAAAAAAAAAAAAAAAGAGATGATACCATCAAGGGCACGGTGGCGTTGTGGTAGAGTTCCTGCCTCACTGCGCCGGAGACCCGGATTCGACCCTGACCACGGGCGCTGTCTGTACTGAGTTTGTCCGTTCTCCCTTTTGGGGCTCAGGGAAGAAGGCAGGAGAATGGGGTTGAGAATGAAAAGATAGGTCAGCCATGATAGGATGGCGGAGTAGACTTGATGGGCCGAATGGCCTAATCCTACTCCGACTTCCCTCTGGAAGGCGACTCCGGACTGTCAAAGCTGCCACAGCCGGACATAGAAACAGTTTTTATCCACGAGTAGTTGCTCCACTCAACAGCCAAAAATCTGTAGCCTCCCTTTGATCTGGTATTTTATTGGTTCGCATGCTTGATCAATGGTGTTTTATCATTAATGTTTTATTAATTATTAATGTTTAGTGTTTTCTGAGTCATTCGTAACTGTCACCGTACGTCATGTTGTTACTTGTGGGCGGAGCACCAAGGCAAATACCTTGTATGTGAATACTTGGCCAATAAACTTACTTATTTACTTCTGAAGAAGGGTCTCGACTCGAAACGTCGCCTATCTCCTTCGCTCCTTAGATGCTGCTGCACCCGCTGAGTTTCTCCAGCTTTTTGTGTAACCCTCGATTCTCCAGCATCTGCAGTTCCTTCTTGAACACTTTACAACTATTTACTTGAGGAATATGAGGAAAGACTGGATAGACTCGGCTTGTACTCGCTGGAATTTAGAAGATTGAGGGGGGATCTTATAGAAACTTACAAAATTCTTAAGGGGTTGGACAAGCTAGATGCAGGAAGATTGATCCCGATGTTGGGGGAGTCCAGAACAAGGGGTCACAGTCTAAGGATAAGGGGGAATTCCTTTAGGACCGAGATGAGGAAAACATTCTTTACACAGAGAGTGGTGAGTCTCTGGAATTCTCTGCCACAGAGGGTAGTTGAGGCCAGTTCATTGGCTATATTTAAGTGGGCGTTAGATGTGGCACTTGTGGCTAAAGGGATCAGGGGGTGTGGAGAGAAGGCAGGTACGGGATACTGAGTTGGATGATCAGCCACGATCACATTGAATGGCGGTGCAGGCTCGAAGGGCCGAATGGCCTACTCCTGCACCTATTTTCTATGTTTCTACTTAAGATGTTTTGCCGTCTGCGTTTTCCGGGTGCTCCGGTTTCCTCCCACGCTCCAAAGTCGTACAGGTTTGTAGGTTGATTGACTTCTGTCAATTGAGCCGAGTGTGTGTGTGTGTGTGTGTGTGGGGTAGTTGATCAATGGTGTTTTATCATTAATGTTTTATTATTATTAATGTTTAGTGTTTTCTGAGTGTGCGGGGATTGCTGGTCGGCGCTGACCCGGTGGGCCGAAGGGCCTGTTTCCGTGCGGTAACTCTCAACTTAACTAAATTTAAGTAAACTCTTGAACTGCTACTGTTGCAAATGCGAGGAGTTACTCACCGCACTCCTGATGCTTTTCACGTATGTGCTCTGAAATCAGGAAGCAGCCCTGCAAATGCCACACCACAGCACAAACAGGAACCTTGCAGTTACTGGACTGCAAGGAATGTTTGCACGTTCTAGTGTTTGGGGTGGGGGTGGGGGGAAAGAGAGAGATCGAGTCCTAGTTTGGGTGCCACTGAGGCTGCTGTTCGGGTCAGTTTAGTTTATTGTCACGTGTACCGAGAGACAGTGAAAAGCTTTTGTTGCACGCCATCCAGTCAGCGGAAAGACAGTACATGATTACATTCGAGCCATTTACAGCGTATAGATACATGATAAGGGAATAACGTTTAGTGCAAGGTATAGCCAGTAAAGTTTGATCAAGGATAGTCCGAGGGTCACCACGATAGTAGTTCAGGACCGCTCTCTGGTTGTGGTAGGATGGTTCAGTTGCCTGATAACAGCTGGGAAGAAACTGTCCCTGAATCTGGAGGTGTGCGTTTTCACACTTCCGCACCTTTTGCCTGAGGGGAGAAGAGGGAGTGGCCAGGGTGCGACGCGACTCGTCCTTGATTATGCTGTTGGCAGATTCACAACTCTGGGTGAAAAAGTTTTTCCTCATCTCAGTCCTAAATGGCCTCCGGCAACCACCTTCAACTAGCATCGCAACCGGCTTCAACTAAAAAAATTACTGATTTTTAAAACGGAAACCACTTTCGACCATTAGGGAGACTGACAAAAACCTCCGGGAACTGCACGGAAACCTTGGGTGGGGCGCAAAGTCTCCAGAGGTTTCCATTCAGGTTTCCCAAGTGGGACAGGGGCATTATTCTTAAACTGTGTGACCCTTGGTTCTAGAATCCCCATCACATGGGGAACATTTCACCTGCATCTTGCCTGTCCAGTCCCTTAAGTACTGCAGTTAGAGAAGTCCGAAGAAGGGTCTCGACCCGAAACGTCGCCTATCTCCTTCGCTCCTTAGATGCTGCTGCACCCGCTGAGTTTCTCCAGCTTTTTGTGTAACCCTTAAGTACTGCATATGTTTCTATAAGATCCCCTCTCATCCTTCTATATTCCAGCGAATACAAGCCCAGCCGCTCCATTCTTTCATCGTATGACAGTCCCGCCATCCCGGGAATTAACCTCTTGAACCTATACTGCAATCCCTCAATAGCAAGAATGTCCTTCCTCAAATTAGGGGACAATAGCTCCGCACAATAGTCGACCCATTTTTATTCCCTCCAAACCTTTGCCAACCACGTCCATTAAATTCTGCTACATTACCTGTCACATGACCTCCAAATACCCACCCACCCATTGGACAGCACGCAACAAAAGCTTTTCACTGTACCTCGGTACGCGTGACAATAAATAAACTAATCTCAAATAAACTAATCGCACCCTCTGAGTGAAACTGTTGCCCCTCAGAGTTTCACCCTTCCTGTGGCCACCTGGTGTCGGCCATGTTTTGTTCTGCCCCCCCCTCTCTGTCCATCTTGCAGTCTGAAGAAGGGTTCCCCCCTACTCCTTTTCCCCATAGGGGCGGCACAGTGGCGCAGCGGTAGAGTTGCGCCGGAGACCCGGGTTCGATCCCGACCACGGGTGCTGTCTGTAAGGAGTTTGCACGTTCGCCCCGTGACCTGCGTTCGTTTTCTCCGAGATCCCCGGTTTCCTCCCACACTCCAAAGACCTACAGGTCTGTAGTGTAATTGGTTTGTGTCTGTACACTTGATATAAGTGTAAATTGTCCCCTGTGTGTGCAGGATAGTGTTAATGTGCGGGGATCGCTGGACGGTGCGGACTCGGTGGGCCGAAGGGCCTGTTTCTGCACTGTATTTCTGAACCAAACTAAAGTTAGTATTCAAACTTAAAGCACACGGTGTTGGTGGTTCAGTATTGATGTGGATAGAGAACGGACTGGCAGACGGGAAGCAAAGGGTAGGAGTAAACGGGTCCTTTTCAGAATGGCAGGCAGTGACTAGTGGGGTACCGCAAGGCTCAGTGCTGGGACCCCAGCTATTTACAATATATATTAATGATTTGGACGTGGGAATTCAATGCAACATCTCCAAATTTGCAGATGACACCAAGCTGGGGTGTATAGTTAGGTGTGAGGAGGATGCTTGGAGGCTGCAGGGTGATTTGGATAGGCTGAGTGAATGGGCAGATGCATGGCAGATGCAGTATAATGTGGATAAATGTGAGGTTATCCACTTTGGTGGCAAAAACATGAGGGTAGACTATTATCTGAATGGTGGCAGATTAGGAAAAGGGGAGATGCAACGAGACCTGGGTGTCATGGTACACCAGTCATTGAAAGTAGGCATGCAGGTGCAGCAGGCAGTGAAGAAAGCAAATGGTATGTTAGCATTCATAGCGAAAGGATTTGGGTACAGGAGCAGGGAGGTTCTACTGCAGTTGTACAGGGTTTTGGTGAGGCCACACCTGGAGTATTGCGCTCAGTTTTGGTCTCCAAATCTGAGGAAAGACATTCTTGCCATAGAGGGGGTACAGAGAAGATTCACCAGACTGATTCCTGGGATGTCAGAACTTTCACATGAGGAAACACTGGATAGACTCGGCTTGTACTCGCTGGAAATTAGAAGATTGAGGGGGGATCTTATAGAGACTTACAAAATTCTTAAGGGGTTGGACAAGCTGGATGCTGGAAGATTGTTCCCGATGTTGGGGGAGTCCAGAACAAGGGGTCACAGTCTAAGGATAAGGGGGAATTCCTTTAGGACCGAGATGAGGAAAACATTCTTTGCACAGAGAGTGGTGAGTCTGTGGAATTCTCTGCCACAGAAGGTAGTTGAGGCCAGTTCATTGGCTATATTTAAGAGGGCGTTAGATGTGGCCCTTGTGGCTAAAGGGATCAGGGGGTATGGAGAGAAGGCAGATATGGGATACTGAGTTGGACGATCAGCCATGATCACATTGAATGGTGGTGCAGGCTCGAAGGGCCGAATGGCCTACTCCTGCACCTATTTTTCTACGTTTCTATGACCCGCTGAGTTTCTCCAGCATTTTGTGTCCATCTTCGGTGCTTGATCAATGGTGTTTTATCATTAATGTTTTATTATTATTAATGTTTAGTGTTTTCTGATTCATTCGTAACTGTCACCGTATGTCATGTTGTTACTTGCGGGCGGAGCACCAAGGCAAATTCCTTGTATGTGAATACTTGGCCAATAAACTTACTTACTTAGACCAGCATCTGCAGTTCCTTCCGATCCCATCATAGTCTTCTGTTAATTAAAAATTCCGTGTCAAGGTTTCAGTCCCTGTGGCGTCTTAAACCACCACAACTATGTAAGGAAAACATAATTGTAATAGTGTTTAGCTGAACATTGCACAGAGGATTGTTTTTTATCACCTTACGTCTGAGTGTAATTATTAACTAATTGGTTCCTGCAATCTGGGAACAATGCAGGTTGATTGTTGCCTGGCATTTTTAGGCTGCAGCTCAATCAACAGTCTTTTTGAGCCTGTAGGTTTCGGCATTAGTGATGCTGTTCATAAGTGATAGGAGCAGAATTAGGCCATTCGGCCCGTCAAGTCTACTCCGCCATTCAATCGTGGCTGATCTATCTCTCCCTCTCAACCCCATTCTCCTGCCTTCTCCCCCATAACCTCTGACACCCGCACTAACGAAGAATAAGTAAGTTTATTGGCCAAGTATTCACATACAAGGAATTTGACTTGGTGCTCCGCCCACAAGCAACAACATGACATTCAGTGACAGTTACTCAGAAAACACTAAACATTAATAATGATAAAACACCATTGATCAAGCATGTGAACCAACAAAATACCAGATCAAAGGGAGGCTACAGATTTTTTGGTTGTTGAGTAGAGCAACTACTCGTGGATAAAAACTGTTTTTATGTCTGGCTGTGGCAGCTTTGATAGCCCGGAGTCCATCACTGCCTTAAAAATACCCAATGACTTGGCCTCCACAGCCCTCTGTGGCAAAGCATTCCGCACTTCACCACCCTCTGATGAAATAAATTCCTCCTCATCTCCTTTCGAATGGTACGATCTTGTATTCTGAGGCTGTGGCCTTGGGTCCTAGACTCCCCCACGAGAGGAACCGTCCTCTCCACATCCACTCTACCCAGGCCTTTCACTATTCGCTAAGTTTCACAGAGGTCCCTGGTAATCTGGGCATATATTTAGTTTACTTTAGAGATGCAGTGCAGAAACAGGCCCTTCGGCCCAGCTAATCCGTGCCGACCCGCGATCACCCCGCACACTAACACGATCCTGCACGCACTAGGGACAATTTACACTTTTTACCGAAGCCAATTAAGCTACAAACCTGCACGTCTTTGGAGTGTGGGAGGAAACCGGAGCACCCGGAGAAAACCCACGCAGGTCACAGAGAGAACGTACAAACTTCGTACAGACAGCGCCCGTAGTCAGGATCGAACCCGGGTCTCTGGCGCTGTGAGGCAGAAACTCTACCACTGCGCCACCATGCCGCCAATATATGATGATGATACTTTATTGTTATGTGGGCACCTAGGTACAGTATAGACAATAGGTACAGGAGTAGGCCATTCGGCCCTTCGAGCCAGCACCGCCATTCAATGTGATCATGGCTGATCATGCTTAACCAGTATCCCGTTCCTGCCTTCTCCCCATATTCTCTAACTCCGCTATCTTTGAGAGCCCTATCTAACTCTCCCTTGAAAGTATCCAGATAATTGGCCTCCACTGCCTTCTGAGGTTCTCCGTTCTAAATGGTCTACCCCTTATTCTTAAACTGTGGCCTCATGTTCTGGACTCCCCCAACATCAGGAACATGTTTCCTGCCTCCAGCATGTCCAATCCCTTAATAATGTTTCAATAAGATTCTCTTTCATGCTTCTGAATTCCAGAGTATCCAAACCCAGTCGCTCCATTCTATCAACATATGACAGTCCCACCATCCCAGGAATTAACCCCGTGAATCTCGTGCACTCCCTCAATAGCAAGAATGTCCTTCCTCAAATTTGGAGACCAAAACTGCACACAATACTCCAGATGTGGTCTCACTAGGGCCCTGTACAACTGCAGAAGGACCTCTTTGCTCCTAGACTCAACTCCTCTTGTTATGAAGGCCCACATGCCATTGTCTTTCTTCACTGGCTGCTGTACCTGCATGCTTATTTTCATAGACTGATGAACAAGGACCCCCAGATCCCGTTGTACTTCCCCTTTTCCCAATTTGACAGCATTCAGGTAATAATCTGCCTTCCTGTTTTTGCCACCAAAGTGGATAACCTCGCATTTATCCACATTAAACTGCATCTGCCATGCATCTGCCCACTCACCCAACCTGTCCAACTCACCCTGCATTCTCATAGCATCTTCCTGCCACCCAGCTTTGTGTCGTCTGCAAATTTAGTAATGTTACTTTGAATCCCTTCATCTAAATCATTGATGTGTATTGTAAATAGCTGCGGTCCCAGCACCGAGCCTTGCGGTACCCCACTAGTCACTGCCTGCCATTCTGAAAGGGACCCGTTAATCCCTACTCTTTGTTTCCTGTCTGCCAACCAATTTTCTATCCATGTCAGCACTCTAACCCCAATACAATGTGCCCTAATTATGCCCACTAATCTCGTATGTGGGACCTTATCAAATGCTTTCTGTAATTCATAGTTTTGCATACAATCAGGTCAAATCATACCACAGATGAGCACAATCATAGATAAGTACAAAAGTGCAATGGTTGTAGTGTATGTGGTCTTCGACGGTTCAGTACCTACACAAAGTTCTTAAGAGTGCAGGCTTATCTTGGCCTCAAAGGCCCGTTGTCATGGTGGCGCTGCGGTTGAGTTGCTGCCTAATGGCCCTGTCCCACGGTACGAGTTCATTCCAAGAGCTCTCCCGAGTTTGCCCTGATTCGAACTCGGAGATTTACGGTAATGGTCGGTACTCGGGGCTCTCGTGGACATTTTTCAACATGTTGAAAAATCTTCACGAGTCTTCCCGAGCTTACCTGCCGTTTGAGAGTCTTCCCGATACCTGCCGTTAACGTTACATAGAAACATAGAAACATGGAAAATAGATACAGGAGTTGGCCATTCGGCCCTTCGAGCCTGCACTGCCATTCAATATGATCATGGCTGATCATCCAACTCAGTATCCCGTACCTGCCTTCTCTCCATACCCCCTGATCCCCTTAGCCACAAGGGCCACATCTAACTCCCCCTTAAATATAGCCAATGAACTGGCCTCAACTATCTTCTGTGGCAGTGAATTACACAGATTCACCACTCTCTGTGTGAACAATGTTTTTCCCATCTCGGTCCTACAAGACTTCCCGCTTATCCTTAAACTGTGACCCCTTGTTCTGGACTTCCCCAACATCGGGAACAATCTTCCTGCATCTGGCCTGTCCAACCCCTTAAGAATTTTGCAAGTTTCTATAAGATCCCCCCTAAGAAGCGAGCCGCTAAGAGACGTCCCCGAGCTCCGACGTACCCGCTACGTTCATTCTCCGTGCTTACCACGAGTTTGATTTTTTTAAAACTCGAGAGCGAGCTCTTGGAATGTACTCGTACCGTGGGACAGGGCCATAACAGCGTCAGAGACCCAGGTTCGATCCTGACCACAGATGCTGTCTGTACAGAGTTTGTACGTTCTGACGAGCTCCGTACAGACAGCACCCCTAGTCGGGATCGAACCCGGGTCTCTGGTGCTGCGAGGCAGCAACTCTACCACTGCGCTACCCAGCCGCCCATTAAATGTTCTCACGTGGTCAACCTTAGAGGTGACATTTTGTGCCATATGTTTATTTTCTCTATGTATTAATTTATTTTTAATAATAATGCAAGTATCGAACTCGGGTCGGTGCGGTGGCGCAGTGGTGGAGTTGTTGCCTTGCAGTGTTTGCAGCACCGCTGACTCTGGTTCGATCCCGACCACAGGTGCTGTCTGTACGGAGTTTGCACGCTCTCCCCGCGACCTGCGTGGGTTTTCTCCGAGATCTTCGGTTTCCCCCCACACTCCAAAGATGGTAGATTAATTGGCTTGGTGTAAGTGTGAATTGTCCCTAGTGTGTGTAGGGTAGTGTTAGTGTGCGGGGGTCGCTGGTCGGCGCGGACTCGGTGGGGCGAAGGGCCTGTTTCCGCGCTGTATCTCCAAGCTAAACTACAAGTTGTTCTGAGCCTAAATTGTCACAGTGGGCTATGTCTGTAGTTTTTCTGCATTCCACGAATCATCGGGACTTCTCTTCCTTCAATCTGGGACATTGCGTGCAAAGGTTGCTTGTCCAAGGATAACAGTATTATAAAATACCCCACACGCCTCTGTTCACTCTGCTGCCCTCGGGCAAAAGGTATCGTAGCTTAAGGAGCAGAACGGCCAGGTTTTACATCAGCCTTTTCCCACAAGCCATCAGACTCTTGAATTCCATGTAATGGGCCGCCACTGTTATCTATTTCATCTTTTTATCCGTTTTATCTTTTTAACTGTTTTATCTTTTTATCTATTTTATCCTTTTGTTATTTTATTATTATTTTTTTAAACTTTTTATTAGAAGTACGTAATCAAAACATTTTGTATGTAACAGTCATACATTATTAATATTGTCAATATTATCAATTTTGTAATAGCTCTACTTCTATATATTTGTTTTATATCGATAGAAAATAATAGGGAGAGGGAGAAAGAGAAAAAACAAAAAAAACAAGAAGGTATAATAAGAAAGAATGGAATAATTAACTAATAAAACATCCTTTTGTTATTTTATGTTGCACGGTGAGCCAGATGCAACGACATTCCGTCCAGACTTGCGTTTATTGGTGTATTTTTGAATGACAATAAAGTCTTTGATTGATTGATTGATAACTGCACCCACACAGCTACTCATGTACTCACGGCAGCTGGATGTCGGCCGGCCAAGATCAATGCCGATGATTCAAGTACTTGTAGGGCAGGGAGTGTTTTTGGACTTTGGACTTGTCCAGCGCATTAACTTTTAGTTGGTTTTGCAGTAGGAATTTCAGCTAGTTATTTGGCACTACGAAGACTGGGAGAGGGGGAGGGGGAGGGAGACAGACGAACAGACGAGGTGAGAGAGAATGACAGACAGACAGAGAGAGAGAGAGAGAGAAGGGGGGGGAGGGGAAAGAGGAGGAAACGAGATGAGGAGAGAGAGGCAGTGGACTGGATTAGCTGACCCATGAAAACCTAGAGCTATGTTATTGGCAGGCGGAAATCTTTAGTTTTAGACAATAGACAATAGGTGCAGGAGTAGGCCATTCGGCTCTTCGAGCCAGCACCGTCATTCAATGTGATCATGGCTGATCATCCCCAATCAGTACCCCGTTCCTGCCTTCTCCCCATATCCCCTGACTCTGCTATCTTTAAGAGCCCTATCTAGCTCTCTCTCTCTCTCTCTCTCTCTCTCTCTCTCTCTCTCTCTCTCTCTCTCTCTCTCTCTCCAGAGAACTGGAGTCCACTGCCCTCTGAGGCAGACAATTCCACACACTCACAACTTTCTGTGAGAAAAAGTGTTTCCTCGTCTCTGTTTTAAATGGCTTACTCCTTATTCTTAAACTGTGGCCCCTGGTTCTGGACTCCCCCAACATCGGGAACATGTTTCCTGCCTCTAGCGTGTCCAAACCCTTAATAATCTTATATGTTTCAATGAGGGCTAGTGGAGTCAAGGTATGTGGGGAGAAGGCAGGCACGGTTATTGATTGGGGATGATCAGCCATGATCACAATGAATGGCGGTGCTGGCTCGAAGGGCCGAATGACCTCCTCCTGCACCTATTTTTTATGTTTCTAAGATCCCCTCTCATCCTTCTAAATTCCAGAGTGTACAAGCCCAGCTGCTCCATTCTCTCACCATATAACAGTGCCTCCATCCCGGGAATTAACCTTGTAAACCTACGCTGCACTCCCTCAATAACAAGAATGTCCTTCCTCAAATTAGGGGACCAAAACTGCACACAATGCTCCAGGTGTGGTCTCACTAGGGCCCTGCACAACTGCAGAAGGACCTCTTTGCTCCGATATTCGACGACTCTTGTTATAAAGGCCAACATGCCATTCGCTTTCTTCACTGCCTGCTGTACCTGCATGCTTACTTTCATAGACTGATGTTCAAGGACCCCCAGATCCTATACTTTGTTTTTGAAATGCAGCACGGACACAAGCCCTCCGGCCCACCGTGTCCGCGCCGGCAATCGATCACCCCCTCAAAGCCCCGGTTCACACCAGTTCTCTGTTATCCCATTTTCTCCTCCACTCCCTGCACACATTAGGGGAGATTTACTGAGGGCCAGTTAACCTGCAGTCCCGCACGTCCTTTGCGATGTGGGAGGAAACCGGAGCACCCGGAGGAAAAAAAAACCGCGGTCACAGGGGAGAACGTGCAAACTCCGCGCAGACAGCACCCGAGATCAGGACTCGAACCTGCTGCACCTCTGTGTCGATAGATTGAGAAGAGTTCAGTGGAGCAGGAGGCATGGGATTTTACGAAGGCCATGTCTGTTTAAGATCCTGCCTTTTGTGAAGCAGGCTGGGTTAATCAGTAAACTATCAGTTTACTTCCTGCTGGAGGCGAGATGTTGTCGAGCTGGAAAGGGTGCGGGGAAGATTCACGAGGATGTTGCCAGGACTCCAGGGCCTGAGCTATAGGGAGAGGCTGGGGCAGGTTAAGGCTTTATTCCTTGGAGCGCAGGAGGATGAGGGGGGGGGACCTCATGAGAGGAATAGATCGGGTAATACTCTTTTACCCAGAGTAGGGGATTGGTTTAAGGTGAGGAGAGGAACAATTTAATAGGAATATATGAGAGGCTAATCTTTGACACAAAGGTCTTATGGGATGTATGGAATGATCTGCTGGAGGAGGTAGTTGAGCCAGGGACTATCACAATGTTTAATAAACCTATAGACAGGTACATGGATAAGACGGGCTTAGAGGGATATGGACCAGAGTGGTGAATCTGTGGAATTCTCTGCCACAGAAGGTAGTTGAGGCCAGTTCATTGGCTATATTTAAGAGGGAGTTAGATGTGGCCCTTGTGGCTAAAGGGATCAAGGGGTATGGAGAGAAGGCAGGTACGGGATACTGAGTTGGATGATCAGCCATGATCATATTGAATGGCGGTGCAGGCTCGAAGGGCCGAATGGTCTACTCCTGCACCTAATTTCTATGTTTCTACGCAGGTAGGCGGGACCAGTGTATATGTTGGTCGGTGTTGGCAAGTTGGGCCGAAGGGTCTTCAAGCGCTTTCAAGAGAGAGCCAGACAGGGCTCTTAAACATAGCGGAGTCAGGGGATATGGGGAGAAGGCAGGAACGGGGTACTGATTGGGGATGATCACATTGAATGGCGGTGCTGGCTGGAAGGGCCGAATGGCCTACTCCTGCACCTAATGTCTGTTGTCTACTGTCTGTTTCCGCACTGCGTGACTTTGTGACTCGAATGGTGAGGGAATCTCTTGCGCAAAGTTGATTGCAGAAGAACAGGGTTTTAAAAGTGACACAATTCCAATTAAAATTAGAGTTCAGAGTGAATTTTAAAAGTAGTTTTCTTTTAATTTTGGAGATGCAGCATGAAACAGGCCCTTCAGCCCATCGAGTCCGCCCCGACCAGTGATCGCCCCACATACTAACCCTATCTTGCACACACCAGGGACAATTTACAATTTGTACCAAAGCCATATTACCCTACAAGCCTGTACGTCTTTGGAGTGCGGGAGGAAACCGGAGCACCCGGAGAAGACCCATGCGGTCATCGGGAGAATATACAAATCTTTAGTCAGAGGGTGGTGAACCTGTGGAATTCATTGCCACAGACGGCTGTGGAGGCCAAGTCAATAGATATTTTTAAGACTGACATTGATAGTCAAGTCATACCAGACTGATTCCTGGGATGTCAGGACTTTCATATGAGGAAAGACTGGATAGACTCGGCTTGTACTTGCTGGAATTTAGAAGATTGAGGGGGGATCTTATAGAGACTTACAAAATTCTTAAGGGATTGGACAAGCTAGATGCTGGAAGATTGTTCCCGATGTTGGGGGAGTCCAGAACAAGGGGTCACAGTCTAAGGATAAGGGGGAATTCCTTTAGGACCGAGATGAGGAAAACATTCTTTACACAGAGAGTGGTGAGTCTCTGGAATTCTCTGCCACAGAAGGTAGTTGAGGCCAGTTCATTGGCTATATTTAAGAGGGCGTTAGATGTGGCACGTGTGGCTAAAGGGATCAGGGGGTATGGAGAGAAGGCAGGTACGGGATACTGAGTTGGATGATCGGCCATGATCACATTGAATGGGGGTGCAGGCTCGAAGGGCCGAATGGCCTACTCCTGCACCTATTTTTCTATGTTTCTAAGTCACATTTATTTATATAGCACATTTAAAAAACAACTCTCGTTGACCAAAGTGCTTTACATTTGTTATAACCATATAATAACCATATAACAATTACAGCACGGAAACAGGCCATCTCGGCCCTTCAAGTCCGTGCCGAACAACTTTTTTCCCTTAGTCCCACCTGCCTGCACTCATACCATAACCCTCCATACCCTTCTCATCCATATGCCTATCCAATTTATTTTTAAATGACACCAACGAACCTGCCGCCACCACTTCCACTGGAAGCTCATTCCACACCGCTACCACTCTCTGAGTAAAGAAGTTCCCCCTCATGTTACCCCTAAACCTCTGTCCCTTAATTCTAAAGTCATGTCCTCTTGTTTGAATCTTCCCTATTCTCAAAGGGAAAAGCTTGTCCACATTAACTCTGTCTATCCCTCTCATCATTTTAAAGACCTCTATCAAGTCACCCCTTAACCTTGTGCGCTCCAGAGAATAAAGACCTAACTTATTCAACCTATCTCTGTAAATTAGCTGTTGAAACCCAGGCAACATTCTAGTAAATCTCCTCTGTACCCTCTCTATTTTGTTGACATCCTTCCTATAATTGGGCGACCAAAATTGTACACCATACTCCAGATTTGGTCTCACCAACGTCTTGTACAATTTTAACATTACATCCCAGCTTCTATACTCAATGCTCTGATTTATAAAGGCTAGCATACCAAAAGCTTTCTTTACCACCCTATCTATATGAGATTCTACCTTCAAGGAACTATGCACGGTTATTCCCAGATCCCTCTGTTCAACTGTATTCTTCAATTCCCTACCGTTTACCATGTACGTCCTATTTTGATTTGTCCTGCCAAGGTGTAGCACCTCACACTTATCAGCATTAAACTCCATCTGCCATCTTTCAGCCCATTTTTCCAACTGGCCTAAATCACTCTGTAAACTTTGGAAATCCTCTTCATTATCCACAACACCCCCTATCTTGGTATCATCTGCATACTTACTAATCCAATTTACCACCCCTTCATCCAGATTGTTATAAGAATAGTATAAACAAGCAGGCTACATATATATATATATATACACATGATAGTGTGGGTATCAGGGGTTTTGGGGAGAAGGCAGGAGAATGGGGAGAGATTGATCAGCCACGATTGAATGGCGGAGTAGACTTGATGGGCCGAATGGCCTAATTCATTCCTAGAACCTATGAATTCATCTCTATTGCCGGCCTGCTTCTTGTGCACGCTGGATAGACACAGAATGTCGGAGTAACTCAGCGGGACAGGCAGCATCTCTGGAGAGAAGGAATGGGCGACGTTTCAGGTCGAGACCCTTCTTCAGACTAAATCAGGGGTGAGGGAAGATACAGAGATAAGGACGTATAAGGTGTAAAAACGTGCCAGGTGTAAAAGTGGATGGAGATCAAGGAAAGGCAAATGTAGAAGAGACCTTTGTCTGCTTGGAGACAGTAACAACAAGAGATGAAATGTAAACAAGGCCAGTCAGATTAGTCGGAGGACTGGGAAAGGGGGGAGGGATGGAGGGCGAGAGGGACTTGAACTAACTGTCCAAGTCCTTGGATATCATTGAAACACTCCTACATCCATCCCCAATTACAATAACTTCCATTCATTCATTGAAACATATAAGATTATAAAGGGCTTGGACACGCTAGAGGCAGGAAACATGTTCCCGATGTTGAGGGAGTCCAGAACCAGGGGCCACAGTTTAAGAATAAGGAGTAAGCCATTTAGAACGGTGACAAGGAAACACTTTTTCTCACAGAGAGTGGTGAGTCTGTGGAACTCTCTGCCTCAGGGGGCGGTGGAGGCAGGTTCTCTGGATGCTTTCAAGAGAGGGCTAGATAGGGCTCTTAAAGATAGCGGAGTCAGGGGATATGGGGAGAAGGCAGGAACGGGGTACTGATAGGGGATGATCAGCCATGGTCACACTGAATGGCGGTGCTGGCTCGAAGTGCCGAATGGCCTACTCCTGCATCTAATGGCTATTGTCTATTTAGTAGGAACCCTTCCCTGGAGCCCCGTAGCTTAAATTTCCCAAAGAGTCTCGACCCGAAACGTCACCCACTCCTTCTGTCCAGAGATGCTGCCTGACCCGCTGAGTTACTCCAGCATTTTGTGTCCATCTTCAGTGAGCACGAATATCTCCATGGGCCAAAATGGCCGAATTCTGCATCGGCAACTTCTAAAAATGGGCTGGCACGGTGGCGTAGGGGTATAGACACTGCCTTACAGTGCTTGCAGCGCCAGAGACCCGGGTTCGATCCCGACCATGGGCGCTATCTGCACAGAGTTTGCACGTCCTCCCCGTGACCTGCGCAGCATTTCTCCGAGATCTTCGGTTTCCTCCCGCACGTACGGATTTGCAGGCTAATTGGCTTGGTGTGTGTGTGTAAATCGTCCCTAGTGTGTGTAGGGTGGCGTTAATGTGCGGGGATCGCTGGTCGGCGTGGGCGGAAGGTGCGCCTGTTTCCGCGCCGTGTCTCAAGCCGAATACAAACTAAACTTCTGTACTCATGAATTTGCGTACAGACGGCACCTGCGGTCAGGATGGAACCCGGGTCTCTGGCGCTGTGAGGCAGCAACAACAACAGAGAGCGTGATGGCTGAGCTGATTAGGCTGGGGAAATAGTATTGAAAGGTACGGCAGTGGATAAACAGTAGGAAAACTGTTATCCCCTTTCTTCTTTTGGCATTGTTCTCCGAAATCTACTGCGCAAATATCCCAGCGTGAATGGGCACCCGACGATTCTGGCACCCACACTCCCTCGGAGCTTAAGATAGCAATGAATCATGTTGGTGTGAGCGATGTATTGTGAATGTTGCCTGCTTGTCTTTCACTGAATAAATACCCAATGTGCCCCAGACTGACCAACGCAGAGGATTGGCCGGGCTGGTTGGCAGCCCTTCAAGTGTTTTCTGCGCAAAATGTAATCCCAACAGTGACATCTTTGTCTCCGCTCACAAAGGAAGTCATTAAAATCTCGGCGATGGGTCCTTGAGAACTCCTGAGTTGCCTTAAACTGCAGTGGGCAGGAGTCTTTTCCACCCCCCCCCCCCCCCCCGTCCCCGTCCCCACGCACGGCCTCACAGTGGACCAGAGACCCCGGCTCGATCCCGACCACGGGTGCTGTCTGTTGCGGAGTTTGCACGTTCACCCCAGATCTTCGGTTTCAAGTCATGTCGAGTTTATTCGTCTCACGCACACATACGCGATGTGCAGTGAAATGAAAAGTGGCCAATGCCTGCGGACTTTGTGCAAAAAACAGACAAACAAACAAACTGCAAACAGAATGGAATGGAATCACATATTCTTTTACATATTGCATATTGTGGGAGGAAGGAAAAAGGGAAAAAAAACAGCAATTTCCTCCCACACTCCCAAAGACGTACAGGTTTGTAGGTTAATTGGCTTGGTGTAAATGAGGTTACATTCAAGTCAAGTCCATTTTATTTCTATAGCACATTTAAAAACTACTCTTGTTGACCAAAGTGCTTTAACTCAGTGCAAGTTGTCCCTAGTGTGTGTGGGAAAGTGATAAGGGCCTGTCCTACCAGCATCCGACTCCATGCGGTGAGCGTGATCAAACTAGAAGCGGGGGCCGCACGGAGGTCGGGTGATCCCCTGTACAGGGCCGTTCCCACCAGCATGCGCCTGCATGCGGCAAGCGCGACCAAACCGGCAGCGGGGGCCGCGCAGAGGTCGGGTGAGTGGCGCAACGCGGCACAAAATGAGGCGAACTTGGAGCGAAGTCTTAAAGGTAATTTCGCCAGGACAGAGAGTGGCACAGGGGCACACACACAGAGGGCCACGGAGGCACGACGTCGAGGCGGTGTATAATGCGTCGAGGCGATTGCGAGCCGACAAGTCGTTGCCGCGCGGAATTTTTGAACATGGTCAGTTTTTCCGAGCCCCGCGCGATGTCGGGGCGAACTCCGCACAATTCCGCATGGCTACGGCGATCGAAGTGGGACCGGCCCCGCGACGCCGGACGGCTCAAGCGACCACGTTAGATCGCGCTCATCGCATGGAGTTGCATGCTGGTGGGACAGGCCCTTTAGTGTGCGGGTATCGCTGGTCTGTGCGGGCTCGGTGGGCCGAAGGGCCTCTCCCCGCGCTGTGTCACGATTGGTTTCACATTGAGGTCTTTGGGAATGCAGGGCCAGGTGTTACTTAATACCTTTGTTTAAGAAGGAACTGCAGCTGCTGGAAAAATCGACAGGTAGACAAAAGTGCTGGAGAAACTCAACGGGCGAGGCAGCATCTATGGAACGATGGACTAGGTGACGTTTCGGGTCGAGACCTTGTACCCACCATCTGATAAGGTTATTGAACATGGGTAGGGAGGCATTTAACCGGGGGGGGGGTGGAGGGGGGGGGGGTAGGATGGAGCTGATAAGGTGAGGCTGTGGGAATTCTAAACCAATAATTTTAGAGTAATAGACACAAAATGCTGGGGTAACTCAGCATGTAAGGCAGCATCTCTGGAGAGAAGGAATGGGGGAAATCCAACGCCATTGACTTAACTCAAAAGCTGTGATCAAGGACAGTCAGAAGCCCATAACTTTCTTAAAAATTGAGAGAACTGAAATAGAAACATAGAAAGTAGGTGCAGGAGTAGGCCATTTGGCCCTTTGAGCCTGCACCGCCATTCAATATGATCATGGCTGATCATCCAACTCAGTATCCTGTACCTGCCTTCTCTCCATGCCCTCTGATCCCTTTAGCCACAAGGGCCACATCTAACTCCCTCTTAAATATAGCCAATGAACTCACCTCAACTCTGTGGCAGAGAGTTCCAGAGACTCACCACTCTCTGTGTGAAAAATGTTTTCCTCATCTCGGTCCTAAAGGAATTCCCCCTTATCCTTGGACTGTGACCCCTTGTCGTGGACTCCCCCAACATCGAGAACAATCTTCCTGCATCTAGCCTGTCCAACCCCTTAAGAAGAAGAGGGATCTCAACCCGAAACGTCACCTATTCCGTTTGTCCAGGGATGCAGTCTGACCCACTGAGATACTCCAGCGTTTAAACCAGCATCAGCATTTCCTTCCTACACAATATTAGAGGCATACAGCTTGGAAACAGGCCCTTCGGCCCAATTTACCCATGCTGACCAGCATACCCCATCTACACTATTTGTTAAAGAAGGAACTGCAGATGCTGGAGAATCGAGGGTTACACAAAAAGCTGGAGAAACTCAGCGGGTGCAGCAGCATCTAAGGAGCGAAGGAGATAGGCGACGTTTCGGGTCGAGACGAAGGGTCTCGACCCGAAACGTCGCCTATCTCCTTCGCTCCTTAGATGCTGCTGCACCCGCTGAGTTTCTCCAGCTTTTTGTGTACCCCATCTACACTAGATGTTACAGTTTCCAGGGTCCGATATCCCTCCTCGTCAGAGTTGGGGGTTGAAGCAGATAGGATAATGGCACTTAAGGGACGCCACATAAGTATATGACATTATGAGTCACAGATATGGTCGACAGAGGTTTTCTTAAGTGTTAATCAATGCACACTGCCTTAATCGGTCAGGGTATTATTGATCCCTCCAACATCAATATTGATTAGTGCGGGCGTCAGAGGTTATGGGAAGAAGGCAGGAGAATGGGGCTAGGAGGAAGAGATAGATCAGCCATGATTGAATGGTGGAGTAGACTTGATGGGCCGAATGGCCTAATTCTGCTCCTACAATTTGTGACCTTGTCAAGTAGTTCCGACAATTTAACTGCACGGAAAAAGATAAACATTAATCAACACCTCGCCCTTTTTCAAAACCCAAACTTGTTTTTAGTTTAGTTAAGGGATACTGCATGGAAACAGACCCTTCTGCCCACTGCTGAGACATAGAAACATAGAAAATAGGTGCAGGAGTAGGCCATTCGGCCCTTCGAGCCTGCACCGCCATTCAATATGATCACGGCTGATCATCCAACTCAGTATCCTGTACCTGCCTTCTCTCCATACCCTCTGATCCCTTTAGCCACAAGGGCCACATCTAACTCCCTCTTAAATATAGCCAATGAACTGGCCTCAACTACCTTCTGTGGCAGAGAATTCCAGAGACCCACCACTCTCTGTGTAACACAAAAAGCCTGAAGAAGGGTCTCGACCCGAAACGTCGCCTATCTCCTTCGCTCCTTAGACGCTGCTGCACCCGCTGAGTTTCTCCAGCTTTTTGTGTAACCCTCGATTCTCCAGCATCTGCAGTTCCTTCTTTAACACTCTCTGTGTAAAGAATGTTTTCCTCATCTCGGTCCTAAAGGAATTCCCCCTTATCCTTAGACTGTGACCCCTTGTTCTGGAGAATGAGAAAGGAAATGATCTACCAATGCTAAAAGTATAAGAATTATCAGTGGAATGAGCAATGGGCGGTGATGTGGTGAGTTGGTGCCTCGCAGCGCCAGAGACCCGGGTTCGATCCAGACTGCGGGTGCTGTCTGTACGGAGTTTGTACGTTCTCCCCGTGACCTGCGTGGGTTTGTCTCCAGTTAGTTAAGTTTAGTTCAGTTTAGAGATACCGCGTGGAAACAGGCCTATTCGGGCCCACCGGGTCCGCGCCGACCATTGATCCCCGCACACTAACACTATCCTACCCCCACCAGGAACAATTTTTACATTTACCGAAGCCAATTAACCTACAAACCTGCATGTCTTTGGAGTGTGGGAGGAAACCGAAGATCTCGGAGAAAACCCACGCAGGTCACGGGGAGAACGTACAAACTCCGTACAGACAGCGCCCATAGTCGGGATGGAACCTGGGTCTCCGGTGCTGTAAGCGCGCCACCGTGACACCCACACCGACTTGAAGGATATTGTCTCGCGCTAAGCTTCAGATTAGTACAGAGATCGGTTGTGTTAGCTTGTAATTAGTATGAAGATGATTGAGGTATTTTGTAGTGTACTGTATTTACAGGGAAATAGCGGAACAGCGGTAGAGTTGCTGCCTCACATGCTCCAAAGACCCGGGTTCGATCCTGACCACGGGTGCTGTCTTAACGGAGTTTGCACGTTCTCCCTACGACTGTGTGGGTTTTCTCCGGGTGCTCCGGTTTCCTCCCACACTCCAAAGACGTACAGGTTTGCAGGATTAATTGGCTTTGGTATAAATGTAAAATTGTCCCGAGTGTGTAGATTGTTAAGTGCTTGGACACGCTGGAGGCAGAAAACATTCTTTACACAGAGAGTGGTGAGTCTCCGGAATTCTCTGCCACAGAAGGTAGTTGAGGCCAGTTCATTAGCTATATTTAAGAGGGCCTTAGATGTGGATCAGGGGGTATGGAGAGAAGGCAGGTACGGGATACTGAGTTGTGTGATCAGCCATGATCACATTGAATGGCGGTACAGGCTCGAAGGGCCGAATGGCCTACTCCTGCACCTATTTTTCTATGTTTCTATGAAACATGTTCCCGATGTTGGGGGGAGTCCAAAACCAGGGGCCACAGTTTAAGAATAAGGAGTAAGCCGTTTAGAACGGAGACGAGGAAACACTTTTTCTCACAGAGAGTGGTGAGTCTGTGGAATTCTCTGCCTCGGAGGTTGGTGGTGGCGGGTTCTCTGGATGCTTTCAAGAGAGAGCTAGATAGGGCTCTTAAAGATAGCGGAGGATATGGGGAGAAGGCAGGAACGGGGTACTGATTGGGGATGATCAGCCATGATCACATTGAATGGCGGTGCTGGCTCGAAGGGCCGAATGGCCTCCTCCTGCAACTATTGTATATTGTGTGTGTGTGTAGGACAGTGTTAGCGTGGGGGGATCACTGGTCGGCGCGGACTCGGTGGGCCGAAGGGTCCTGTTTCCGCGCTGTATCTCTAAAACTAAAACTTAAAAACATTCCAAAAAGGTCGAGGCCTCTAGTTTGAAAACAAAACAATGCACAATGGAATGGATTGAACAAAAGCCCAGCATGATCTCATTGGTGTTAGCATCCAGTGCATTCGAAACATGACAGGCAGAGGACTCTGAGGTAATTGTGAGCTTGTTTGCTCTTAAAGGAACACGGACAAAGAGCCATTTTGTGTGGGATCCAAAGAACAGAATGCTTTTCAAAGGTTTGATAATTTGATAATACTGGTCTTGTACTCACTGGAATTTAGAAGGATGAGAGGATATCTTCTAGAAACATATAAAACTCTTAAGGGATTGGACAGGCTAGATGCAGGAAAAATGATCCCGATGTTGGGGGAGTCCAGAGCCAGGAGGGTCACTTTAAGAATAAGGGGTAGACAAAAATGCTGGAGAAAGTCAGCGGGTGAGGCAGCATCTGTGGAGCGAAGGAAATAGGTGACGTTTCGGGTCTCACCTATTCCTTCGCTCCAGAGATGCTGCCTCACCCGCTGACTTTCTCCAGCATTTTTGTCCACCTTTGATTTTCCAGCATCTGCAGTTCCTTCCTACACAAGAATAAGGGGTGGGGGGCCATTTAGGACTGAGATGAGGAAAACCTTTTTCACCCAGAGAGTTGTGAATCTGTGGAATTCCCTGCCTCAGAAGGCGGTGGAGGCCGATTCACTGGGTGTTTTCAAAAGAGATTCAGACTTAGCTCTTAGGGCTAACGGAATCAAGGGATGTGGGGCGAAAGCAGGAACGGGGTACTGATTTTGGATGATCGGCCATGATCACATTGAATGGCGGTGCTGGCTCGAAGGGCCGAATGGCCTCCTCCTGCACCTATTGTCAATGTTTAATTGAGACTTTCAACAGATAGGGAAAGAGGTTTGTTTCTTGGCAGCTGTAAAGCAATGCGATTACATTGTATTCTCTATATTCATCTAATCTATAGACCACCTGCAGCCTGAAATAGTTGCTTACTCCAACCCTCTGTCACGCCGGCTACCAGGGTCTCCTCCATACCCCGCAACACTGCCCTCTCTCCCCATTCTCCCACTCACAACAAGGGCCGAGTCCCCCTGGTCCTCACCTTTCACCCCACCAGCCGGCACATACAACACATAGTCCTCCGCCAGTTTCGCCGCCTCCAACGTGACCCCCACCACTCGCCACATCTTCCCATCTCCCCCCCCCCCCCCCCCCCGTTTGCCTGCCGCAAAGACCGCTCCCTCCGCAACTCCCTTGTCAATTCTTCCCTTCCCTCCCGTTCCACTTCTTCCCCGGGCACTTTCCCTTGCAACCGCAAGAGATGCTACACTTGTCCCTTTACCTCCCCCCTCCACTCCTTTCAGGGTTCCCAAGCAGTCCTTCCAAGTCCGACAGAGGTTCACCTGCACCTCCTCCAACCTCATCTACTGCATCCGCTGCTCCAGATGCCAGCTGATCTACATCGGTGAGACCAAGCAGAGGCTAGGCGATCGTTTCGCCGAACACCTCCGCTCGGTCCGCAATAACCAACCCGACCTCCCGGTGGCTCAGCACTTCAACTCCCCCTCCCACTCCGTATCCGACCTCTCGGTCCTGGGCCTCCTCCACGGCCAGAGTGAGCAACACCGCAAGTTGGAGGAACAGCACCTCATATTCCGCTTGGGGAGTCTGCATCCTCTGGGCTTAAACATTGAATTTTCTCAATTCTGTTAACCCTGGCTGTCTCCCCTTCCCACCTCTCCCTCAGCCCTCGTGCCCTGGCATTCCCTCTCTCTCTATCTCTTCCCCACCCAAGTCGCACTAGCTTCTCATTTTCACACCACAAACAGCTTACAATGGCCTGTTTCCTTTATCATCGATACATTTTTGCATATCTTTCATTCATTGTTCTTTATCTCTCCACATCACCGTCTATATCTCTCGTTTCCCTGATCCCTAACCAGTCGAAGAAGGGTCTCGACCCGAAACGTCGCCTATCTCCTTCGCTCCTTAGATGCTGCTGCACCCGCTGAGTTTCTCCAGCTTTTTGTGTACCCTCGATTTTCCAGCATCTGCAGTTCCTTCTTTAACACCTTCCTTATCTCTTGTTTCCCTCTCCTATGACTCTCGGCTTGAAGAAGGGTCTCGACCCGAAACGTCACCTATCCGATGTTCTCCAGAGATGCTTCCTGACCCGCTGAGTTGTTCCACCACTTTGTGTGTGTGTTTTTGTAAACCAGGATCCACAGTTCTTTGTGTCAACCTCCTAAAAGTTAATTGTTTTTTGTGCTGAAGCTTATCAGCTGAACTTGAGAGTGAAAAGTTTCATTACGGATGCATTTGACCTGTTGGTTTAAGTAGAAACCATTCCATTTTCCCCAGCCAATTCAAATCATTGTTGACCTCTTGCCTGCCATGCTTTGTCCCGTCTCTCCATACATCCAGCTATCTTCCCCCCTACAGCAATCAGCCTGAAGAAAGGTCTCGACCCGAAACGTCACCTATCCATGTTCTCCACAGATGCTGCCTGACCCGCTGAGTTATTCCAGCACTCTGTGAAACGTTACCTATCCATGTTCTCGATTCTCGAATAACATCTCATCAACAGTTAAGAGAGCGCAGCAGCGGTTGCACTTTCTGCGCCGGATGAGAAGAGCTCACCTCCCCCATCCCATCCTCACCACTTTCTACAGGGGCACCATAGAGAGTATTTTGACCAGCTGTACCTCTGTCTGGTTTGGGGACTGTAAAGCCTCTGACTTGAAGTCCGTGCAGAGAGTGGTGAGGACAGGGGAAAAAATCATCGGGACCTCTCTCCCCTCAATCGGGGATATTGCGACCAAACGTTGCGTGTCTAAGGCCAGTAGTATTATAAAAGACCCCACACGTCTCCATCACGGACTGTTCACTCTGCTGCCCTCGGGCAAAAGATATCGTAGCATAAGGAGCAGAACATCAAGGTTCTGCAACAGCTTCTTCCCACGAGCCATCAGACTCCTGAATGCCATGTAATGGGCTGCCACCATTGTCTATTTATCCTTTTATCCTTTTTATCCATTTTATCCATGTTTATCCTTCTGTTAATTATCGTGTTGCACAGGGAGCCAAATGCAACGGAATTTCGTTTGGAATTGCATATATCGATGTATTTCTAAATGATAATAAAGTTTGTTTGACTTTGACTTGACTTCTCCACAGATACTGCCTGACTTACTGAGTTACTCCAGTGCTCGGTGAAACGTCACCTATCCATGTTCTCCACAGATGCTGCCTGACCCGCTGAGTTACTCCAGCACTCTGTCCTTATATGACCCCACTCAAGGCACCTGTTGACCTATATCCACATGGCTGCCAATTCTCTGGTAGTTCTATCATGATTGTAGTGGAGGGGAATAGACTTGAGGGGAAATATTTTGTTTGGTTTTGGAGATACAGCGTGGAAACAGGCCCTTCGGCCCACCGAGTCCGCACTGACCAGCGATCACCCCGAACAATAGTTCAATGTTTTTGCCCAGTTTTGCATCCTACGCTAGGGGCAATTTTAGAAGAAGCCAATTAACCTGCCAACCTGCGCGTATTCAGAATGTGGGTGTTAACCAGAGCACCCGGAGAAAACCCACGTAATGAATTAAATTAATAATACTTTATTGTAACATGCACTTAGTGCAGTGAAATTCTTTGTTATGTCGAACATACACAAGGTATGCAAAGAGTAGCCAAGGTATGTAAAGGGCGTCGATAAAGTTTAGTTTAGAGATGCAGAGCGGACACAGGCCCTTGGGACCACCGTGTCCGCGCCGACCATCGATCCTCGCGCATTAACACCATCTTACACCCACCAGGAACTATTTTTACATTTACCAAGCCAATTAACGTACAAACCTGTGCGCCTTTGGAGTGAGGGAGGAAACCGAAGATCTCGGAGAAAACCCACGCAGGTCACGTGGAGAACGTACAAACTCCGTACAGACAGCGCCCGTAGTCGCGATCGCAACCGGGTCTCCGGCGCTGTATTTGCTGTTGGGTGGCAACTCTCAAGTCAAGCCAAGTTAATTTTATTTCTATAGCACATTTAAAAACAACTCTCGTTGACCAAAGTGCTTTACATCAGTGCAGGTACTAATGTGCTACATACAGTAGTATATAGATCTAACAATACATACATAAATACATACATACAGCGCTCCCTCAGTGAACTCCACCGTTGCGTCGCCGTGACCGCCCAAGTTACAAAAGTATTGATCATAGTCCCGATGGTCCCTCCTTCGTATTGACGCTTCTCCCCCCCACCCCCACCCACGACGGGCCCCCCTTTGTTCTCATGGCGGACGCCATCTTGATAAGCTATGGGGAGAAGGCGGTAAAATGTGGTTGAGTGGGAAAGAAAGAATGGCGGTGCTGGCTCGAAGGGCCGGATGGCCTACTCCTGCACCTATTGTCTATGGTGGATAGTGAGGAAAACAAATTCAACGTCAGCATTTATGTCAAGAGGACTGGAATACAAAAACAGGGATGTGATGTTGAGGCTCTAGCAGGCCCTGGTCAGGCCGCATTTGGAATATTGTGAGCAAATTTGGGCCCCATATCTGAGGAAGGATGTGCTGGCTCTGGAGAGGGTACAGAGGTGGTTTACAAGAACGGTCCCAGGATCCTCGTTAACATATTATGAGTGTTTGACAGCACTGGGCCTGTACTCGCTGGAGTTTAGAAGGATGAAGGGACACCTCATTGAAACGTACAGAATAGTGAAAGGCCCGGATAGAGTGGATGTGGAGAGGATGTTTCCACTGGTGGGAGAGTCTAGGACCAGAGGACACAGCCTCGGAATTAAAGGACGTTCTTTTATTAAGGAAGTGAGGAGGAACTTCTTTAGTCAGACGGTGGTTAATCTGTGGATCTCATTGCCACAGAGGACTGTGGAGGCTGAGTCAGTGGATATTTTTAAGGCAGAGATAGACAAGTTCTTGATTAGAGTGGGTGCCAAGGGTTATGAGGAGAAGGCAGGAGAATGGGGTTAGGTGGCAGAGATCAGCTATGATTGAATGGCAGAGTGGATGCGATGGGCCGAATGGCCTAATTCTACTCCTATTTATGCTTACAATACTCTGTTGTGCTGCAGCAAGCAAGAATTTAATTGTCCTATCTGGGGCACATGACAATAAACTCTCTTGACTTCACTATAACTTGTGAATGGCGGAGTAGACTTGATGGGCCGAATGGTTGAATTCTGCTCCTTCCACTTAATGTTTGTGGAATTCCCTGTGGAGGCCAAATCACTGGATGGATTTAAGGGAGAGTTAGATAGAGCTCTAGGGGCTAGTGGAGTCGAGGGATATGGGGAGAAGGCAGGCACGGGTTATTCATTGGGGACGATCAGCCATGATCACAATGAATGGCGGTGGTGGTTCGAAGGGCCGAATGGCCTCCTCCTGCACCTATTTTCTATGTTTCTATGAAAGTGCCGTGGGCCGCTCATCGTACGTTAACCCAACAATCCCCAGATGTAGATGGGGCATCTTGGTCAGCAGGGCCCAGTTCGGCCAAAGGGCCTGTTCCCACGCTGAGGAACTCTAAATAATGGTGTGTTATCTCCCACATTGCACTGACCAGGTGCAGATTGGCAATCCGTTTTGAAAAGGCGACTCTTTTGTTTTCATTCACGGCTCTGACTTGTTAAAACCTGTTCTGCCTCAATTTTCTGTTCACGTATTTATGTCTGCAGATATCCTGTCACCACTGTCTTTCAGATGTTATTGTAATACACAATTCTATCTTCGGTTTCCACATTCCAAAGACGCACAGGACTGTAGGTTAATTGGTGTAAAAAATGTTTAAAAATTGTCACTAGTGTAGGAAAGTGTTAATGTGCAGGGATCGCTGGTCAGTACGTACTCGTGGGCCGAAGGGCCTGTTAAGAATAGAATGGAGATGAAGAAACACTTTTTCTCACAGAGTTGTGAGTCTCAGTGGAGGCATGTTCTCTGGATGCTTTCAAGCGAGAGCTAGATAGGGCTCTTAAAGATAGTGGAGTCAGGGGGATATGGGGAGAAGGCAGGAACGGGGTACTGATTGGGGATGATCAGCCATGATCACATTGAATGGCGGTGCTGGCTCGAAGGGCCGAATGGCCTCCTCCTGCACCTATTGTTCATTGTCTATTGTTTCCGCGCTGTATCTCTAAACTAAAAAAAGCTATCTTGCAATTCTAACATTTAACTGTTTGATTTACATTCAGGCACTGTCTTTTCTAATTTGGTTAGACGATACAATGTGACAACTGGCTGTCTCCGACTACATTTTATCTCTGTTTGCTTTGTTGTTACCTTCTCCGATCTAACAATGATCTATTCCACATTTTCCTTGATAGAAACATAGAAAATAGTTGCAGGTGGAGGCCATTCGGCCCTTCGAGCCAGCACCATTGTGATCATGGCTGATCATCCACTATCAATAACCCGTACCTGCCTTCTCCCCATATCCCTTGACTTCACTTACCCCCAAAGCTCTAACCAACTCTATCTTGAATTCCATAAATTCACACCTCTCTGGGTGAAAAAGTGTTATCTCTCCTCAGTCTTAAATGACCTCCCCTGTATTCTAAGACTGCGGCCCCTGGTTCTGGACTCGCCCAACATTGGGAACATTTTTCCTGCATCTAGCTTGTCCAGTCCTTTTATAATTTTATATGTTTCTATAAGACCCCCCCCCTCATCCTTCTAAACTCCTTAATAAATACCCGAAACGTTGCCTATCTCCTTCACTCCTTAGATGCTGCTGCACCCGCTGAGCACCCGCACCCGCTCCAGCTTTTTGTGTAAACTTCCAATAAATACAAGATTTGTCTTTTCAATCTTTCCTCATATGACAGTCCTGCCATCCCAGGGATCAGTCTCGTGAACCTACGCTGCACTGCCTCAATCACAAGGATGTCCTTCCTCAAATTAGGAGACCAAAACTGTACACAATACTCCAGATGTGGTTTCACCAGAGCCCTATACAACTGCAGAAGAACCTCTTTACTCCTGTACTGAAATCCTCTTGTAATGAAGGCCAACATTCCATTAGCTTTCTTCACTGCCTGCTGTACCTGCACGCCAACTTTCAGTGACCGGTGTACAAGGACACCCAGGTCTCGCTGTACGTCCCCCTTACCTAACCTAACCCCATTGAGATAATAATCTTCCCCCTTGTTTTTGCCGCCAAAGTGGATAACCTCACATTTATCTATATTATACTGCATCTGCCATGCATCTACCCACTCACTCAACCTGTCCAGGTCACCCTGCAACCTCCTAACATCCTCTTCACAGTTCACACTGCCACCCAGCTTTGTGTCATCCACAAACTTGCTAGTGTTGCTCCTAATTCCCTCTTCCAAATCATTAATATATATGGTAAACAGTCGCGGCCCCAACACCGAGCCTTGCGGCACTCCACTCGCCACTGCCTGCCATTCTGAAAAGGACCCGTTCACTCCTACTCTTTGCTTCCTGTCTGCCAACCAATTTTCTATCCATGTCAACACCCTACCCCCAATACCATGTGCTCTAATTTTAGTCACCAGTCTCCCGTGTGGAACTTATCAAAGGCTTTCTGAAAGTCTTGATACACTACATCCACTGGCTTCCCTTCATCCACTTTACATGTCACATCCTCAAAAAATTCCAGAAGATTAGTCAAGCATGATTTCCCTTTCATAAATCCATGCTGACTTGGACTAATCCTTTTACTGCTATCCAAATACCCCATTATTACCCCTTTAATAATTGACTCCAGCATCTTTCCCACCACCGAAGTCAGGCTAACTGGTCTGTAATTCCCCGTTTTCTCTCTCGCTCCTTTCTTGAAAAGTTGGATAACATTAGCTATCCTCCAATCCACAGGAACTGATCCTGAATCTATTGAACATTGGAAAATGATCACCAATGCGTCCGCTATTTCTAGAGCCATCTCCCTGAGGACCCTGGGATGCAGACCATCAGACCCAGGGGATTTATCATCCTTCAGTCCCATTAGCCTACCCAATGCTATTTCTCACCTAATGAAAATTTCTTTCAGTTCCTCGACCCCCTTAGATCGTCTGTCCTCCAGTACATCTGGAAGATTGTTTGTGTTGAGATCCTTAGTGAAGACAGATCCGAAGTACCTATTCAACACTTCTGCCGTTTCCTTGTTGCCCATAATAATTTCACCCGTGTCTGCCTTCAAGGGACCCACATTTGACTTTGCTACCCTTTTTCCCTTAACATATCTAAAGAAGCTTTTACTGTCCTTCTTTATATTCCTGGCCAGCTTCCCCTCGTACTTCATCTTTTCAGCCCGTATGGCCCGTTTTGTTTCCTTCTGTTGTCCTATGAAAGTTTCCCAATCCTCTGGCTTCCGGCTACTCTTTGCTGTGTTATACATCTTTTCTTTTAGTGTTATTCTATCCCTAACTTCTCTTGTCAGCCACGGTTGCCTCCCACTCCCCTGAGAATCTTTCTTCCTTTTTGGAATGAAATGATCCTGCATCTTCCGGATTATGCCCAGAAATTCCCGCCATTGCTGTTCCACCATCATTCCTGCTGGGATCCCTTTCCAGTCTACTTTGGCCAGATCCCCTCTCATGCCTTCATAGTCCACTTTGTTCAACTGCATCACTGACACTTCCGATTTAACCTTCCCCTTCTCAAATTGCAGATTAAAACTAATCATATTATGATCACTAGCTCCAAGCGGTTCCTGTTCCTCGAGTTCTCTTATCATATCTGGTTCATTGGGCAACACTAAATCCAGAATTGCCTTTTCTCTGGTCGGCTCCATTATAAGCTGCTCTAAGAATCCATCTCGGAGGCATTCTACAAACTCTCTTTCTTGGGGTCCTGAACCAACCTGATTTTCCCAGTCTACCTGCATATTGAAATCCCCCATCACCACAGTGGCATTACCTTTGTTACATGCCAGTTTTAACTCCTGCTGCAACTTACACCCTACATCCAGGCTACTATTTGGGGGTCTGTAAATAACACCAAGTAGTGTCTTATTGCCTAAAATTCCTCAAAGTCAATCCACAGTGACTCTACCTCGTCAGTCCGTATGTCTTCCCTCGCAAGGGACTGAATTCCATCCCTCACCAGCAGAGCTACCCCCCCCTCCCCTGCCCACCTGCCTGTCCTTTCTATAGGATGTACAACCCTGGATATTAAGTTCCCAGGCCCGATCCTCCTGCAGCCACGTCTCAGTAATCCCCACAATGTCATATCTACCAACCTCTAACTGAGCCTCAAGCTCAGCTGCTTTACTTCTTATACTTTGCGCGTTCATATACCATACTTTTAATTCCTTACGCGTCTCACCTTTCACATCGATCCCTATTACACTTGGCCATACTCTCCTATCCCTTTGTGAGCTTCCTTTCCCGTTAATTCTGGGGTCATTAAACATCTCTTTACTCTCTTTCCTTTTAAGTCCGTCCTCGACTATCCCATTTGACACCCCATCCCCCTTATTCAGTTTAAAACCACCCGTGTAGCAGTGGCATCCCTGCATGCCAGAATGCTGGTCCCCCACCAGTTAAGATGCAATCCGTCCCTTTTGTACAGTTCCCCCTTACTCCAAAACAGCTCCCAGTGATCTAAGAATCTAAATCCCTACTCCCTGCACCAGTTACTCAGCCACACATTCAGGTCCCGTATCTTCCTGTTCCTGCTCTCGCCAGTACGAGGAACTGGAAGCAAACCGGAGATACCAACCCCGGAGGTCCTGCTTTTCAACATTTTTCCGAGCTCTCTAAAGTCACGCTACAGAATATTCATCCCCTTCTTTCCGACATCGTTTGTGCCGTCATGATCTCCATTCCCTTTGCCTCGTTTTTGCACCTGGCACTTCCTTATCTATCTATCTCCCTCCCCGCTGACATCAGTCTGAAGAAGGGTCTCGACCCGAAACGTCACCCATTCCTTCTCTCCAGAGACGCTGCCTGTCCCGCTGAGTTACTCCAGCTTTTTGCGTCTATCTTTGGTTGCATCTGACCCTTTGGCCCACCGGGTCTGCACCGACCAGCGATCACCTGTTCACACAAGTTCTATCTTGCACATTAGGGACAGTTTGCAGAAGCTAATTAACCTGCATGTCTTTGGAATGTGGAAGGAATGTGACTTCTGTATTGCACAAGGCAGGATGTTTTAGAGTTTGGCTCGAACTGACAGCCCCAACTCAGAGTTGTATAATGTAGAGAACAGGCCCTTCAGCCCAACTTGCCCACACCGACCAACAAGTCCCATCTACACTAGTCCCACCTGCCTGTGTTTGGCCCACATCCCTCTAAATTCTATCTGATGGAAAAATATAAAATATAACATTCTTGAAGGATTGAAACATAGAAACATAGAAAATAGGTGTTGGAGTAGGCCATTCGGCCCTTCGAGCCTGTGGGAATTCTAAACCAATAATTTTAGAGTTATAGACACAAAATGCTGGAGTAACTCAGCAAGTAAGGCAGCATCTCTGGAGAGAAGGAATGGGTCAAATCAGAAACTGTGTGACCCCTGGTTCTGGACTCCCCCACCCACAGAGAGGGTCACGGAGGCACCTACAGAGAGGGTCACGGAGGCACCTACAGAGAGGGTCACGGAGGGACGACGTCGAGACGGTGTGTAATGCGTCCGTTGCCGCGCGGAATCTTTGAACATGGTCAGTTTTTCGGAGCCCCGCGCGATGTCGGGACGAACTCCGCACAATTCCGCACGGCTCCGGCGATCGAAGTGGGACCGGCCCCGCGACGCCGGACGGCTCAAGCGACCACGTTAGGTCGCGCTCATCGCATAGAGTTGCATGCTGGTGGGACAGGCCCTTCACATTTTTTAAAAATCAGATTCTAGTATTATTATCTGGAATACACTATCCTCCCACACTCCAAAGACAAACAGGTTTGTAGGTTAATTGGCTTGGTATAAAAATGTAAACTGTCACTAGTGTGCGTAGGATAGCGCTAGTGTGCGGGGATCGCTGGTTAGCACGGACTCGGTGGGCCGAAGGGCCTGTTTCCGCACTCTATCTAAACTAGACTAAACAAGGATTGATTCGACCCAGGTATGGATTATTCAGAAGGTCTGCTTGATCTTTTGTTTGGTTTCATTTGATTTTGATCCGGGTAAGAACAGCTGAATAGGTTCCTCAGGCAAAGCCTTTCAGGAGCTTAGCTCTTCCCATAGCGGCTCGTAACGCTAACGGTAGGTACTCGGGACATGCGGTAACTCGTGACCTATTTTCACCTCTGCAAAAAATGTCCACAAGTTTAAAAAAAAAATACTTGTGACGGAAAAAAATGGTTACTTTTTATACCTACCGTTAGCAGCTACGAGTCGCTACGAGACATCAACGAACTCCTACGGACCCGCTATGGACATTCTCCGAGTTTGAATCAGGGGTAAACTCGGGAGAACTCTTGAATTACCTCGTACAGTGGGACAGGGGCTTTACAGATTTCGCTCTTAGGGCTGACGGATTCAGGGGATGTGGGGGAAAAAGTCGGAATTGGTACTGATTCTGGATGACCAGACATGGTCACATTGAATGGCGGTGCTGGCTCGAATATTCAATCTCTTAATATTGAAAACCTCAGAGAGCAGAAACATAGAAAATAGACAATAGGTGCAGGAGGAGGCCATTTGGCCCTTCGAGCCAGCACCGCCATTCATTGTGATCATGGCTGATCGTCCCCAATCAGTACCCCGTTCTTGCTTTTTCCCCCATATCCCTTGATTTCATTAGCCCTAAGAGCTACATCTATAAAGCCCCCTGTCCCACTGTATGAGGTAATTTAAGTTCTCCCGAGGTTTCCCCTGATTCGAAGCCTAAATGTGGTGTCAAAGACGTGTCTTCGGGGCCGAATAGCCCACTCCTGCACCTGTTACCTATGTTTAACGTGGAGAGGTTGCTCGCTGAATCACTTGAACCATGTACGTGCTTTGTGTGTGTGGGTGAGGGCTTATTGCCCAGCGGACAAATCACCACTTGCATGTGCTGGTGAAGCTCACGTCATTTCAAATGATTTTGTCATGCAAAAGCAGCAATGGACAATTGAAATATCATATTACTGCAGGGCAAACTCAACTCACTGAAGGCTGAGCTGCCGGGCGTTATGTTACCTCGAGAGGGTTGAATGGATCAGTGTTGTGTTCACACCACAATATCTTCCTTCTGCTTGCGCTTCCTAATAGACAAACATAGAAACATAGAAAATAGGTGCAGGAGTAGGCCATTCGGCCCTTCGAGCCCGCACCGCCATTCAGTGTGATCATGGCTGATCATCCAACTCAGTATCCTGTACCTGCCTTCTCTCCATACCCTCTGATCCCCTTTAGCCACAAGGGCCACATCTAACTCCCTCTTAAATATAGCCAACGAACTGGCCTCAACTACCCTCTGTGGCAGAGACAAGAGGTGCAGGAGCAGGCCATTCGCGCCCATCGAGCCTGCACCGCCATTCAATGTGATCATGGCTGATCATCCCCACAATCAGTACCCCGTTCCTGCCTTCTCCCCATATCCCTTAAAGGGCCTGTCCCACTTTCACGACTTAAGTCAAAACCTCTGCCGAGTTTGAAGGACCTAAAAATAAAAAAATCAAGATCGTGGTAATCTACGAACTCCTACGACCTTCCACGACTATGTTCACCAACTCCTACGAGTATGTCTACGAATTCCCACGACTATTTCGACGACCTCCTTACGAGTAAAACGTTTCTTTCATCCAGCCCATTTTTTTACTGGTGGACATTTTTTATCGGGCTGGAAAAAAACGTCCCGCCTTACCTGAAGCCACGAGTAGCTACGGCTGGCATAGCGAGCCGCTACGATATATCTACGACCTACTTCGGACTCGCTAGGAACATTCTGCGAGTTTGAATCAAGGGGAAAACTCGGGAGAATTGGTGAATTACCTCATGAAGGTGGGACAGGTCCTTAACTCTGCTGTCCCTAAGAGCTCTATCTAGCTCTCTATTGAAAGCATCCAGGGAACCTGCCTCCACTGCCCTCTGAGGCAGAGAATTCTACAGACTCACAACTCTCTGTGTGAAAAATCTTGCAAAATTGATTACTCTTTGGAATAAGAGAATATTCACCATTTGTCCCGCATAACGTCGACCGCGTTTGAGTTCATTTGAGTCCGGAACCAGGGGCCACAGTTTAATAATAAGGAGTAAGCTGTTTAGAACGGAGACAAGGAAACACTTTTTCTCACAGAGAGTTGTGAGTCTCTGTCTATCGATATCGGGTGTAGGAAGGAACTGCAGATGCTGGTTTACACCGAAGATAGGAGTAGGATGGGGACCCACAGTCCCGTTTATATCAATGGGTCGATTGTTGAAAGGGTCAAGAGCTTCAAATTCCTGGGCGTGCACATCTGTGAAGATCTTTCCTGGTCCGAGAACACAGATGCAATTATTAAGAAAGCTCATCAGCGCCTCTACTTCCTGGAAAGATTGCGGAGAGTTGGTCTGTCAAGGAGGACTCTCTCTAACTTCTACAGGTGCACAGTAGAGAGCTTGCTGACTGGTTGCATCGTGGCTTGGTTCGGCAACTTGAGCGCCCTGGAGAGGAAAAGACTTCAAAAAGTAGTAAACACTGCCCAGTCCATTGTCGGCTCTGACCTTCCTTCCATCGAGGGGATTTATCGCAGTCGCTGCCTGAAAAAGGCTGGCAGCATCATCAAGGACCCACACCACCCTGGCCACACGCTCATCTCCCTGCTACCTTCGGGTAGAAGGTACAGGAGCCTGAAGACTGCAACAACCCGGTTTAGGAATAGCTACTTCCCCACAGCCATCAGGCTATTAAACCTGGCTCGGAACTCTGAACATTAATATCCCTCCATCTGTTATTTGCACTTTATTAATTTATTAAGTCATGGGTGTATTTACGTATATAAATGCAGTCAATGCCTACTATGTTCTGTTGTGCTAAGCAAAGAAAGATTTTCATTGTCCTGTCAGGGACACATGACAATAAACTCTTTTGACTTATTTGACTTTGAGATGGACACAAAATGGATGGAGCAACTCAGCGGGACGGGCGGCATCTCTGGAGAGAGGAGGAATGGGTGATGTTTCGGGTCGAGACCCTTCTTCAGACTGAGAGTCGGGAGAGAGGGAGACACAGAGAGACAAGGAAGGGTGAGGTGTGAAAACGAGACATCAAAAGAGATGGGGTTCGGGAAAAATGTGGACTAGATCATTGTGAGCTCGGAGAAGTTGACAACAAAGCAAACAGCGATTAATGTAGTCAGGGGGACAGTCTGACTGGTCGGAGATCTGGGATATCTGTGTATTGGCGAGACCACACGCAGGCTCGGCGAGCTGAACCCCTCCGCTCGGTCCGTCTAGACCTACCTGCACTCCCGGATGCTCAACACTTTAGCTCCCCCTCCCATTCCCAATCTGGCCTTTCTGTGCTGGGCCTCCTCCACTGTCAGAGTGAGGCCCAGCGCTAATTGGAGGATCAACACAAGGTTAATACCCGGGATGGCGGGACTGTCATATGCTGAGAGAATGGAGCGGCTGGGCTTGTACACTCTGGAGTTTAGAAGGATGAGAGGGGATCTTATTGAAACGTATAAGATTTTTAAGGGTTTGGACACGCTGGAGGCAGGAAACATGTTCCCGATGTTGGGGGAGTCCAGAACCAGGGGCCACAGTTTAAGAATAAGGGGTAAGCCATTTAGAACGGAGACGCGCAAACGCTTTTTCTCACAGAGAGTGGTGAGTCTGTGGAATTCTCTGCCTCAGAGGGCGGTGGAGGCCGGTTCTCTGGATGCTTTCAAGAGAGATCTAGATAGGGCTTTTAAAGATAGCAGAGTCAGGGGATATGGAGAGAAGATTAGGAACGGGGTACTGATTGAGGATGATCAGCCATGATCACATTGAATGGCGGTGCTGGCTGGAAGGACCAAATGGCCTACTCCCGCACCTATTGTCTATTGTCTATAGTCTAATTCAGTGCTAGCATTTATATCAAGAGGACAGGGGTACAAAAACAGAGATGTGATGCTGAGGCTCTATAAGGCACTGGTCAGGCCGTATTTGGAGTATGGTGAGCAAATGTCTGAGGAAGGATGTGCCGGCTCCAGAGGTTGTTTACAAGAATGATCCCAGGAATGAGTGGGTTAACGTATGATGAGGGTTTGACAGCACTGGGCCTGTACTCGCTGGAGTTTGGAAGGTTGAGGGGAGGACCTCATTGAAACATACAGAATAATGAAAGGCCTGGATAGAGTGGATGTGGGGAGGATGTTTCCACTGGTGGGAGAGTCTAGAACCAGAGGTGACAGCCTCAGAATTCAAGGGCTCCCTTTTGGAAAGGAGGTGACGAGGAACTTGTTTAGTCATAGAGTGGTGAATCTGTGGAACTCATTGCCGCAGAGGGCTGTGGAGGCCAAGTCATTGGATATTTTTAAGGCAGGGATTAGACAAGTTCTTGATTAGGACGAGTGTCAAGGGTCATGGAGGAGAATGTGATTAGGAGGCAGAGATCAGCCATGATTGAAAGGCGGAGTGGACTTGATGGGCCGAATGGCCTAATTCTACTCCGGTCGGCAGCCCGGCCAGCTTTCCAACCTTCGCTTAGCGTCGACACCACCGCCCCTCCTCCTCATGGCCGATCATCGGTCCGTGAGTTGGACGGGGCGCCGGACTTTGCGAGCGACGTCGCGCGGCCCGGGACAAAACTCCTCAGCCGACCCGCCAGCTGGGCTTTGCGTGCAGTCCAGCACCCGGGCCAACTCGCCATTCACCCAGCCACGGCCGAGACGGTCAACGAATCGCCGTCGGGAATTTGTCCCGTATTTTGACCTTTTGTCCCTCATTTGGGAGTGAGAGAGTTGGCAGCCCGACATGGCAATAAGTTACTGAACGTTATGTAAGCAAAGAATTTCACCCTGTGTTTTTTTTTCTTCACTCGGGACAACAAAGCCCCATTGAACCGTTGAACTCATTGTTATTCATCCAACAGCCCTCTGCAAATTTAAAGATAGCTCTGGCGCTGTGACAGTCGTGGGCTTTGAGAGAGTCGGGCAGGGAAGTTTAAGGCGAAGATTGAGATTTTTGATCAGTACGGGTGTCGGGGGTTATGGGGAGAAGGCAGGAGAATGGGGTTGAGTGGGAAAGGTAGATCCGCCATGATTGAATGTGTAGGAAGGTGCTGTAGATGTTGGTTTGAAACCGAAGATGGACACAAAAAGCTGGAGTAACTCAGCGGGACAGGCCGCATCTCTGGAGAGAAGGAATGGGGGACGTTTCGGGTCTGAAGAATGGCCTAATTCAGCTCCTAGAACTTATGACCGATGGGGCGAGGGGCTGCTGCTGCTGCTGCTGCTGCACTCCATTGTGTCGTGTCATAGAGCCATATAGCATGGAAACGGGCCCTTCGGCCCAACTTGCCCACACTGCCCAACATGTCCCATCTACACTCATCCCATCTGCCCGCATTTGGCCCATATCCCTCCAAACCTGTCCTATCCATGTACCTGTCTCTTGCCCGGTTAAAACCATGTACCCGTACGTTGCGTTAGTATCTGCCTCAACTACCTCCTCCAGCAGCTCGTTCCATACATCCACCACGCTTTGTGTGCAAAAGTTTCCCCTCAGGTTCCGACCAAATCTTTCCACCCTCACCTTAAACCTATGTCCTCTGGTTCTCGATTCCCCTACTCTGGGCAAGAGATTTTGTGCGTCTACCCGATCTATTCCCCTCATGAGGTTTTACACCTCTGCAAGATCACCCCTCATCCTCCTGCGCTCCAAGGAATAGAGTCCCAGCCTGCTCAAGCTCTCCCGATAGCTCAGGCCCTCGAGTCCTGGCGACATCCCACAGCATTCCTGGGCACACGCGGGCTGCACCACGTCGGGACGGGTGAGGCGGGGGCCGGACGCGGCGCTCCGACCCGACAGTCCCCTCGACCCGAGTAGTAGCGGTCAAATACGGGACAAGCGCGGTCCCGTACGGGACAAACCAATTTATCCCAATGTACAGGATAACCCCGCTAATACGGGACAGTTGGCAACCCTAGTCTCGACCCCAAACGTAACATATTCCTTTTCTCCAGAGATGCTGCCGCTGATTTACTCCAGCTTTCTGTGTCTGTCCTCCTTGTGAACCAGCATCCGCAGTTCCTTCCTACACATACGTAATAACCACATTTCATTATGTAGTGAGATGCAGTGCAAAGCTTTAGTTTTTAATGCTATCCAATTAACTTAGATAATACCTGAGAGCGGTCCCGAACTACTATCCACCTCATCGGGGACCCTCGGAATATCTTTGATCAGATTTTACTGGCTTTACCTTGCACTAAAACGTTATTCCCTGTATCCTGTATCTGTACACTTTGGACGGCTCGATTGTAATCATGTATTGTCTTTCCACTGGCTGGTTAGCACGCAGCAGAGCAAATTAACTGAACTGGAGTCGATGGTGTGGATTCTGGGCATAGAAACATAGAAACATAGGTGCAGGAGGAGGCCATTCGACCCTTCGAGCCAGCACTGCCATTCATTGCGATCATGGCTGATCGTCCCCAATCAACAACCCGTGCCTGCCTTCTCCCCATATCCCTTGATTCCACTAGTCCCCTAGAGCTCTATCTAACTCTCTCAAAAATCCATCCAGTGACTTGGCCTCCACTGCCCTCTGTGGCAGGAAATTCCGTAAATTCACAACTCTCTGGGTGACTGGGCCACATCTACAACTCTCTGCGGTTTTGTGCGGTCTTAACATAGAAACATAGAAATTAGGTGCAGGAGCAGGCCATTCGGCCCTTCGAGCCTGCACCGCCATTCAATATGATCATGGCTGATCATCCAACTCAGTATCCCGTACCTGCCTTCTCTCCATACCCTCTGATCCCCTTAGCCACAAGGGCCACATCTAACTCCCTCTTAAATATAGCCAATGAACTGGCCTCAACTACCCTCTGTGGCAGAGAGTTCCAGAGACCCACCACTCTCTGTGTGAAAAAATTCCTTCTCATCTCGGGCCTAAAGGATTTCCCCCTTATCCTTCAGCTGTGACCCCTTGTCCTGGACCTCCCCAACATCGGGAACAATCTTCCTGCATCTAGCCTTGTCCAACCCCTTAAGAATCTTGTTAAGTTTCTATAAGATCCCCTCTCAATCTCCTAAATTCTAGAGAGTATAAACCGAGTCTATGCAGTCTTTGTTCATAAGACAGTCCTGACATCCCAGGAATCAGTCTGGTGAACCTTCGCTGCACTCCCTCTATGGCAATAATGTCCTTCCTCAGTCTTGGGCAGAGCCAAGCTGTGATGCAACCTGATAGTATGCTATCCAAGGTGCATCTGCACGTTTGTAAGACTAGTTGGAGATGTGCCAAATTTCTTTAGTCTCCTGAGAGGCGTGGGTGTGCTTTTTTCTTTGTCCGTAGCTTGAGTGTGATTAATCCAAGACCGACTGCTGGTTATACATACCGGTTCTGTAGACATTTATTTAGTTTTTATTTAGTTTAGAGATACAGCGCGGAAACAGGCCCTTCGGCCCATGAGTCTGTGCCGACCAGCCGTACACTGGCACTACGGTCACGGTGGTGCAGCGGCAGAGTTGCTGCCTTACAGCGAACGCAGCGCCGGAGACCCGGGTTCGATCCCAACTACGGGTGCTGCCTGTACGGAGTTTGTACGTTCTCCCCGTGATCTGCGTGGGTTTTCTCCAAGATCTTCGGTTTCCTCCCACACTGCAAAGACGTGCAGGTCTGTAGGTTAATTGGCTCGGTAAATGTAAAAAATAACCATATAACAATTACAGCACGGAAACAGGCCTTCTCGGCCCTTCCAGTCCGTGCCGACCATTTATTTTCCCCATGTCCCATCTACCTGCACTCAGACCACACCCCTCCATTCCCTTCCCGTCCATATACCTATCCACTTTACTTTTAAATGTTAAAATCGATCCTGCCTCCACCCAAATGTCCCTAGTGGGTGTAGGATTGTGTTAATGTGCGGGGATCGCTGGTCGGCGCGGACCAGGTGGGCCGAAGGGCCTGTTTCTGCGCTGTATCTCTTAACTAAACTGAAATATATACACATCGGACTTTAATGGACGTTATCTCGTCTTGAACGTTATTCCCTTTATCCTGTATCTGTACACTGTGGATGGATCGATTGTAATCACGTCTAGCCTATCCGCTGACTGGTTAGCATGCGACAAAAGCTTTTCACTATACCTCGGTGCACGTGACAATAAACTAACCTCAAACTTGGGGGCAATTTGCAAATTCTACCAAAGCCAATTAACCTACAAACTGTACGTCTTTGGAGTGTGGGAGGAAGCCAGGCCCCTGGTCCTTGGGGGAGTCCAGAACCAGGGGCCACAGTTTAAGAATAAGGTGTAAGCCATTTAGAACGGAGACGAGGAAACACTTTTTCACACAGAGAGAGTTGTGAGTCTGTGCAATTCTCTGCCTCAGAGGGCGGTGGAGGCCGGTTATCTGGATGCTTTCAAGAGGGAGCTAGATAGAGCTCTTAGGGATAGTGGAGTGAAGGGATATGGGGAGAAAGCCGGAACGGGATACTGATTGTGGATGATCAGCCATGATCACATTGAATGGCTGTGCTGGCTCTAAGGGCCGAATGGCCTACTCCTGCACCTATTGTCTATTGTGCATTAAGTGAGCTATCAATATTTCTCCTTCTTCATGGTCATGAATGAGGAATTAATTGATTGGTTGAAATGACAATTGCATCAGGAGGAAAAAAAACACAAGACAGATTTTAAGCGTGAATCTTCGGAAGCCTGATGTGGTCTCGTGTGAATGACTTGGAAAGATCTGCAGTAGTGTTTTGGTGCTGGCTCGAAGGGCCGAATTGCCTACCCCTGCACCTACTGTCCATGGTCACCCGGGGAAAACCCACGCAGGTCACGGGGGAAGAACGTGAAAACTCTGTACAGACAGCACCCGGGGGCGGGATGGAACCCGGGCCTCTGGCGCTGTGAGGCCACAACTCTACCGCTGCGCACTGTGTTATTGGAGTAGAGTTTCGTGCTCCTGTCCATCTACACAGTCCTTGTTTGAGTTGTGCTAAACCATGAATCAAATGCAGGGAATGACAGTCTAATCACAGCCTTGGGCCCT
>OY740782.1:146934102-147201602 GCA_963514005.1 Raja brachyura | reverse complement strand
CTGCCAGCCTTTTTGAGGCAGCGACTGCGAAAGATCCCCTCGATGGTGGGGAGGTCGGAGCCGGTGATGGACTGGGCAGTGTTTCCAAGTGGGTTACACAAAAAGCTGGAGAAACTCAGCGGGTGCAGCAGCATCTAAGGAGCGAAGGAGATAGGCGACGTTTCGGGTCGAGACCCTTGTTTCCAAGTGTTTGCAGTCTTTTCCGCTCCTGGGCGCTCAACTTGCCGGACCAAGCCACGATGCAACCGGTCAGCAAGCTCGGGATTAAGTCCCAGGGCTCTCTGGTGCAGTGAGGCAGCCGCACTACCCGCTGCACCACCGCGCCGCATTCTACCACTGTATTTATAAACCTAGCTTTTGTTTTCTTACTGACAGTTGCTGTTTTATTGCAAACTAATTTAATTGAAGATACACAAACATAGAGGTGGAGATATGCTCACAGCTACTCATTGCACATTTTTTGCTGGCAACTCCTGCGTGCCATCTCCAAGCAGAGCCGACTGTGGAAGATGTCCCCTTTGACAGATGCCTGAAGATATCTTACAGCAATTACCAACCATAACATTGGAAAAGAGAAATCCGATTTTTTTTTTTAAGTCCCTAGACTTGACTCCATCCTCGCCAGCACTTTAATTTGCAGCTTTATCAAGTAAACTGTCACATTTACAGCCTTTGAAAAATGGGAGATCCTCCAATGTTTCTTTATTTACCAAAAGGTGTGAATCTTTAGCAGAATTTTTGTATCTCTCTTTCATTTCTAGCATTTAATTTGACGTCGACTTACTGCATGGAATCATTGTAGTGGCTTCAGTCGCTGCACGACAGAAATGTCGAGTATTCCTATAAGGCAGGGGTGTCAAATTCATTTTAATTCATTTTAGGTCGCAGGCAAAATGCGACTTTGTCCGTGCCGGATCGTGCAAACGCGTTCCGATCCGGCACCGGGGATAGCAGCGGCCCGCTCTGGCATCGGGGAAATCATCCCGCAGGCCGGATCCGACCCCTTCGCGGGCCGCAGGTTTGACTCCCCTGCCATCATCTGCACTTCCTTCTAACATTTTTTGTCTACCTTCGATTTTCCAGCAGCTGCAGTTCCTTCTTAGCCCAGCACTTCAACTCCCCCTCCCATTCCGAATCCGACCTTTCTGTCCTGGGCCTCCTCCATGGCCAGAGTGAGCACCGCCGTATATTGGAGGAGCTGCACCTCATATTTCGCTTGGGCAGTTTGCACCCAGGCGGTATGAACATTGACTTCTCTCATTTCAGGCAGTCCTTGCTGTCTCCTCCCTTTCTCAGCTCTCCCTCAGCCCACTGGCTCCTCCTCTTCCTTTCTTTTTCCTGCCCCCCCCCATTCCCCCCCACCCTCACATCAGCCTGAAGAAGGGTTTCGGCCCGAAACGTTGCCGATTTCCTTCGCTCCATAGTTGCTGCCTCACCCGCTGAGTTTCTCCAGCATTTTTGTCTACCTTCGATTTTCCGGCATCTGCAGTTCCTTCTTGAACATAAAGCTTTATCGTTCAGTTTAGTTTATTGTCCCGTGCACCCTTTCTATCCCCCTCATGATATTATACACCTCTATAAGATCACCCCTCTTCCTCCTGCGCTCCAAGGAATAGAGTCCCAGCCTGCTCAACCTCTCCCTGTAGCTCAGGCCCTTGAAGTCCTGGCAACATTTCTAGGTAGAAACATAGAAATTAGGTGCAGGAGTAGGCCATTCGGCCCTTCGAGCCTGCACCGCCATTCAATATGATCATGGCTGATCATCCAACTCAGTATCCCGTACCTGCCTTCTCTCCATACCCTCTGATCCCCTTAGCCACAAGGGCCACATCTAACGCCCTCTTAAATATAGCCAATGAACTGGCCTCAACTACCCTCTGTGGCAGAGAGTCCCAGAGACCCACAACTCTCTGTGTGAAAAAATTCCTTCTCATCTCGGTCCTAAAGGATTTCCCCCTTGTCCTTAAGCTGTGACCCCTTGTCCTGGACCTCGCCAACATTGGGAACAATCTTCCTGCATCTAGCCTGTCCAACCCCTAAAGAATTTTGTAAGTTTCTATAAGATCCCCTCTCAATCTCCTAAATTCTAGAGAGTATAAACCGAGTCTATGCAGTCTTTGTTCATAAGACAGTCCTGTCATCCCAGGAATCAGTCTGGTGAACCTTCTCTGCACTCCCTCTATGGCAATAATGTCCTTCCTCAGATTTGGAGACCAGAACTGTACGCAATACTCCAGGTGTGGTCTCACCAAGGCCCTATACAACTGAAGTAGAACCTCCCTGCTCCTATACTCAAATCCTTTTGCTATGAAAGCTAACATACCATTCGCTTTCTTCACTGCCTGCTGCACCTGCATGCCTACTTTCAATGACTGGTGTACCATGACACCCAGGTCGCGCTGCATCTCCCCTTTTCCTAATCGGCCTCCATTTAGATAATAGTCTGTTTTCCTATTTTTGCCACCAAAGTGGATAACCTCACATTTATCCACATTATACTGCATCTGCCAAACATTTGCCGATTTCCTTTGCTCCATAGATGCTGCCGCACCCGCTGAGTTTCTCCAGCATTTTTGTCTACCTTCGATTTTCCAGCATCTGCAGTTCCTCCTCAAACATAAAGCTTTTATCGTTCAGTTTAATTTATTGTCCCGTGCACCCTATCTATCCCCCTCATGGTATTATACACCTCTATAAGATCACCCCTCTTCCTCCTGCACACCAAGGAATAGAGTCCCAGCCTGCTCAACCTCTCCCTGTAGCTCAGGCCCTCAAAGTCCTGGCAACATTTCTAGGTAGAAACTGAATGACTCCAGGACTGCAAACTGTTCACAAAATATGGATCAAAAATAAAAGATTTCCCGCTCTCGATTCCTCCAATGAATTTATGGTCTGTTCTGCCGCTTGTTTAGTTTAGTCGAGAGACACAACGCAGAAACAGCCCCTTCGGCCCATTGAGTCCTCACCGACCAGCGATCCCCGCACACCAACGCTAACACAAGAACATTTTACATTTATACCGAGCCGATACCAAACCTGTACGTCTTTGGAGTGTGGGAAGAAAATGTAGATCTCGGAGAAAACCCACGTGGTCGCGGGGAGAACTTACGAACTCCGTGCAGACAGCACCTGTGGTCGGGATCGAACCCGGGTCGCCGGCGCTGTAAAGTAGCACTTCTACCTCTGTGTCGCCGTGCCGACGCCTGGTCTTGGTGTTTGTGCTCCATCATCTAGATCATTGACGTACATGACAAACAACAGAGGACCCAACACAGATCCCTGAGGCACCCCACTGGTCACCGGCTTCCAACCTGACAAACAGCCATCCACCATTACTCTCTGGCATCTCCCATTCAGCCAATTAGGATACGTCTTTGACACCACATTTAGGCCTCTGCTCTGTGAGATTTACAATGATGCCAATGTTTGACAAACCTTCTTGAAGGTTACTAGGGAAATTGATGAGGGTAAAGCAGTGGATGTTGTCTATATGGATTTCAGTAAGGCCTTTGACAAGGTTCACCATGGAAGGTTGGTTAAGAAGGTTCAATCTTTGGGTGTTAATGGCGGAGTAGCAAGATGGATTCAACAGTGGCTGAATGGGAGATGCCAGAGAGTAATGGTGGATGGCTGTTTGTCAGGTTGGAAGCCGGTGACCAGTGGGGTGCCTCAGGGATCTGTGTTGGGTCCACTGTTGTTTGTCATGTACATCAATGATCTAGATGATGGGGTGGAAAATTGGATAAGTAAGTATGCAGATGATACTAAGATAGGGGGTGCTGTGGATAATGAAGTCGATTTTCAAAGTCTACAGAGAGATTTGGGCCATTTGGAAGAGTGGGCTGAAAGATGGCAGATGGAGTTTAATGCTGATAAGTGTGAGGTGCTACATCTTGGTAGGAAAAATCAAAATAGGATGTACATGGTAAACGGTAGGGAATTGAGGAATGCTGTGGAACAGGGGGATCTAGGAATAACTGTGCATAGTTCCCTGAAGGTGGAATTGCATGTAGATAGGGTGGTAATGAAAGCTTTTGGTGTGCTGGCTTTTATAAATCAGAGCATTGAATATAGGAGTAGGGAAGTAATGTTAAAATTGTACAAGGCATTGGTGAGATCAATTCTGGAGTATGGTGTACAATTTTGGTCGCCTAATTATAGGAAGGATGTCAACAAATAGAGAGAGTACAGAGGAGATTTACTAGAATGTTGCCTGGGTTCCAGCAACTAAGTTACAGAGAACGTCTTTACTCAGAGAGTGGTGGCTGTGTGGAATGATCTTCCAGCAGAAGTGGTGGAGGCAGGATCGATTTTAACATTTAAAAGTAAAGTGGCTAGGTATATGGACGGGAAGGGAATGGAGGGGTATGGTCTGAGTGCAGGTAGATGGGAATAGGGGAAAATAAATGGTCGGCACGGACTGGAAGGGCCGAGAAGGCCTGTTTCCGTGCTGTAATTGTTATATGGTTATATGGTTAATATTACAAGAAACATCGAAAATAGGTGCTGGAGTAGACCATTTGGCCCTTCGAGTCAGCATCCCCATTCAATTTAATCATGTCTGATCATCTAAAATTAGTGCCCCGTTCCTGCTTTCTCCCTATATCCCTTGATTCCTTTAGCCCTCAGAGCTCTATCTAACTCTCTCTTGAAAACATCCCGTGAATTGGACACCACTGCCTTCTGTAGCAGAGAATTCCACAGATTCACAACTCTCTGGGTGAAAAAGTATTTCCTCATCTCAGTCCTCAATAGCCTCATTCTTAAACTGTGTGACCCCTGGATCTGGACTCCCCTAAAATTGGAAATATTTTTCCTGTGAAAAATATACATCTTCTAGATGCGCTGGGACGCATCCTCAGTGATGTGACCTGGGGTCATCGGGTGTTTCGGGTCTCACAACATCAGACACCCTCGCCCAGGCGACCCAGCCGGGGTTGATCAGGCCCCGACTTGCGTCCCAGCAGCAACCGCCCACGGATCAGCCATCTTAGTAACCACTCTGCAGGGGTTGGGAGACTCTAGTGCATGGAGGGACTGGGTTCTGTGGGGTGACTCCCGGCCGGGCTCCTCCTGCGTCTCACCAGGTTCAAGGCCTGCGCGCTGCACCTCTTTCTCCTTCTCCGAGCATTTCATTCTCGCCTGATGGATGTTTAGGCCACGATGGTTCATTAAGCCTTTCTGTAGCTTTGTTGGGTGTCTTTCTCACGAAAGTCACAGACTTGGGTGCTAACCCAGCCTATCCCGGGTGCCGTCTTTCCGTGCCGTCAACTGTCTCTCCAGTAGTCACCAAACTATTCTTGGTTGTCACCCAGTCTATTCCTACTGGCTGAGCCAGACTTCAATGTGAAAAATATCCAGCCTGTCCAATCCCTTAACAATATTAAGGGAATTCAGACCCTGTCTGAAGAAGGGTCTCGACCCGAAACGTCGCCTATCTCCTTCGCTCCTTAGATGCTGCTGCACCTGCTGAGTTTCTCCAGCTTTTTGTGTAACCCTTAACAATATTATATGTTTCTATAAGATCCCCTCTCATCCTTCTAAATTCCAGTGAGCACAAGCCCAGTCGACCCATTCTTTCACCATATGTCAGTCCCGCCATCCCGGGAATTAACCTGGTGAACCTATGCTGCACTCCCTCAAGGATAAGGGGGGAATCTTTTAGGACCGAGATGAGAAAAACATTTTTCACACAGAGAGTGGTGAATCTCTGGAATTCTCTGCCACAGAAGGTAGTTGAGGCCAGTTCATTGGCTATATTTAAGAGGGAGTTAGATGTGGCCCTTGTGGCTAAAGGGAGCAGAGGGTATGGAGAGAAGGCAGGTACAGGATACTGAGTTGGATGATCAGCCATGATCATATTGAATGGCGGTGCAGGCTCGAAGGGCCGAATGGCCTACTCCTGCACCTATTGTCTATGTTTCAAGAGCAAGAGTGTCCCTCCTCAAATAAGGGGACCAAAACTGCGCACAGTACTCCAGGTGCATTCTCACCTGGGCCCTGTGCAACTGCAGTGGTCCCTCCTTGCTACTGTACTCGAATCCTCTCACTGTGTAGAGCATGTTACTGCATTGTGCACGGATGATTCTCAAATCCAGGGACTGCAATGCGTCGTTGACAAGCTGACCCCATGCGGTGTGTGCACTCGTGCGGGAAATGGAGCGAGAGGAATAATGCGCTCTGTTGTAGCTGCTGGCCGGCAGGTGGAGGTGGCTTGTTGTGAGTGTGTGCCGTTCCCTTCTTCGTGTCTGGGTGACGTGTTTGGGGGAAGACCTCTGTCCCCGATGTCTTGACTGCACTTCCTTCCTTCCCCCGAGATCAGCCCCTTATTTCATTGTCATTTATGAAATCCAAAATTTCCGATACTATTTACAATACGAATTTATTCAAAACAAACCCACCACCAACGAACAAATGGTACAAATATTCTGAAATAACTGTCTTGCAATCCATTTTTAAATAAAAAAATATTTATGCTTATTAAAATATTAAAATAATATATTATATTATATTACTGTATATATCATCAGCAGCAGTCACTCAATAGACAATAGACAATAGGTGCAGGAGGAGGCCATTCGGCCCTTCGAGCCAGCACTGCCATTCAATGTGATCATGGCTGATCATCCCCAATCAGTACCCTGTTCCTGCCTTCTCCCCATATCCCCTGACTCTGCTGTTTTTAAGAGCCCTATCTAGCTCTCTCTTGAAAGTATCCAGAGAACCGGCCTCCACCGCCCTCTGAGGCAGAGAATTCCACAGACTCACAACTCTCTGTGAGAAAAAAGTGTTTCCTCGACTCGAAATAAACAAGTATGAATGCCCGGTGGTTACACAAAAAGTGTAAGAAGTCTGAAGAAGGGTCTCGACCCGAAACGTCGCCTATCTCCTTCGCTCCTTAGATGCTGCTGCACCCGCTGAGTTTCTCCAGCTTTTTGTGTAACCCTCGATTCTCCAGCATCTGCAGTTCCTTCTTTAACAACAAAGTATGAATGCCCTCTCCTCTCCATGGGGTTGTCTACTTGTGGGTCTGCAGATGTCTGTGGAGACCGATCTGCGATCCACACATCTTGGGCAATGTATATACTAGAGTAAAAAACAGGACAGAACCCACCACCATAACACGTGACAAATGAAAATAAACTATTGTCCGACTATCTTGCACTCCTTGTCCAGGATCCATTCAACCCCCCGCGGTGCCCAGCGGTCCCGGAAATCCCCCAGGTCCACCACATGGGCCCTCGTTAACACCACTCGAGCGCGGACGCAATGCGACTCGGGGAAAAGACGCACATAGCCAAACAGCCCTAGTTTTGGAGAAGCAAGAGACTGTGTCTTGTGGGGGGGAAACCGAAGATCTCGGAGAAAACCCACGCAGGTCACGGGGAGAATGTGCAAACTCCGTACAGACAGCGCCCGCAGTCTGGATCGAACCCGGGTCATTTAGTTTAGTGTCATGCAAACAGTGGTGAATCTGTGGAATTCATTGCCGCAGACGGCTGTGGAGGCCAAGATATTAACCATATAACAATTACAGCACGGAAACAGGCCTTCTTGCCCCTTCCAATCCGTGCCGACCATTTATTTTCCCCTAGTCCCATCTACCTGCACTCAGACCATACCCCTCCATTCGTTTCCCGTCCATATACCTATCCACTTTACTTTTAAATGTTAAAATCGATCCCGCCTCCACCACTTCTGCTGGAAGTTCATTCCACACAGCCACCACTCTCTGAGTAAAGAAGTTCCCCCTCATGTTACCCCTAAACTTCTGTCCCTTAATTCTCATGTCATGCCCTCTTGTTTGAATCTTCCCCACCCTAAATGGGAAAACCTTATCCACGTCAACTCTGTCTATCCCTTTAATCATTTTAAAGACCTCAATCAAGTCCCCCCTTAACCTTCTGCCCTCCAAAGAATAAAGACCTAACTTGTTCAACCTTTCTCTGTAACTTAGTTGCTGGAACCCAGGCAACATTCTAGTAAATCTCCTCTGTACTCTCTCTATTTTGTTGATGTGCAGGAAGGAAATGCAGATGCTGGTTTATACCAAAGATAAGACACACAGTACTGGAGTAACTCTTAAGAAGGGTCTCGACCTGAAGCGTCACCCATTCCTTCTCTCCCGAGATGTATCTTGCCCCGCTGAGTTACTCCAGCTTTTTGTGCCTATCTTCAGGAGAGGAAAAGATGCACAGAGTCTCTTGCCCAGAGTAGGGGAATCGAGAACCAGAGGACATAGGTTTTAAGGTGAGGTGTGGAAAAACGATGGCGCAGCGGTAGAGTTGCTGCCTTACAGCGCTTGCAGCGCCGGAGACCCGGGTTCAATCCCGTCCACGGGTGCTGTCTGTACGGACTCTGTACGTTCTCCCTGTGACCGCGTAGGTTTTCTCCGAGATCTCCAGTTTCCTCCCACACTCCTGAGACAGACAGTTTTTGTAATTTAATTGGCTTGGTGTATGTGTAAATTGTCTTTAGTGTGTGTAGGATGGATGCTTACTCCAGCATTTTGTGTCTATTTTTGGCATAAACCAGCATTTGCTGTTCCTTCCTACACATTCCACCAGCCTTGATGGGGGTCCTGCGAAATCTGTGTGAATAAAAAGCCATCAGTTCTTGCCGTCAGCTATTTAGTTGGAAAATTGGCGTTTTAGTGTGAATGCTGGACTTTAGATTTTACTTTGGACCTCAGCGATAAGGCGCGGAAACGGGATCTTTGGCCGGCCGAGTCCGCGCTGACCAGCGATCACCCCGCATCCCAACACTATCCCCCACACTAGGGACAATTTACAATTTTACCGAAGCCAATTAACCTACAAACCTGCACGTCTCTGGCGTGTGGGAGGAAACCGGAGAAATCCCACGCAGGTCACGGGGAGAACGTACAAAACTCCGTACAGACAGCGCCCGTAGACAGGATCGAACCCGGGTCTCCGGCGCTGCGAGGCAGCAACTCTACCGCTGCACCACCGTGGCCGCACCTGTACTCTTGCCTTGTGGAAACTGTGATTAACATCCATTTTTTTCTTGCTTTCTCTAAAACACAGTCTAATTCTGTTTAAATCGCCGTTAAGTCTACACTAGGGCCAGCACCTCATGGGAGTTGCTTTAATGTAAATTGGAGCAAAATTATAAAATTAATAAGTATAACAGGTTTCCGCTCTTGAGAGTACTTTCCGTGTTAGATTAATATTGCCACGGACCTTTTTAGAAGTTGGCGCTAAAACTGATTTGACTACGCCAAGTAACCCTGGCATCCACTCTCTCCGTCTGTCCGTCCCCCACCCAAATCGTAGGGGAGGGGGAGGGACGGAGAGAGTAGACGCAACACCTGTCCCTATACCTCCCCCCTCGACTCCATCCCCCCTCGGCTTTGCGCCCCACCCAAGGTTTCTGCACGGTTCCCGGAGGTTTTTGTCCTCCGGCAACCACCTTCAACTAGCATCGCAACCGGCTTCGACTAAAAAAATGACCGATTTCTAAAACGAAAACCACTTTCGACCATTAGGGAGACTGACCAAAACCTCCGGGAACCGCACGGAAACCTTGGGTGGGGCGCAAAGTCTCCAGAGGTTTCCGTTCAGGTTTCCTAAGTGGGACACGGGGCATTACACATCGGTGAGACCAAACGTAGACAGGGCGATCGTTTCGCTGAACACCTGCGCTCGGTCCGCCTGAACCCACCTGACCTGACCTGCTAGTCACTGGACACTTTAATTCTCCTTCCCATTCGCACATTGACCTTTCTGTCCTGGGCCGCCTCCATTGTTAGCGAATTCTCCAGGTCCACTGCAAATTGGAGGAACAGCACCTAATTTTTCACTTGGGCAGCTTACACCCCAGCGGTATGAATGTTGATTGCTCTAACTTCAAGTAGCCCTTGCATTTACCCCCCCCCCTCCCCCTCTCTCCACCCCCCCCCCCCCCCACCCCACACTAGTTGTACCAGCTCCAAAGTGGTCTTGTTGAGTCTCGTTGCCTGTAACTCGTTTTCACCTAGCCCACAGCTAACAATGGCCTGCTGCCTTGATCATCGTTACTTTTTTGCATATCTTTCATTCACCTGTTCCAAATCTCTCCACGTCACCGTCAATATCTCTCGTTTCCCTCTCCCCTCAGTCCGAAAAAGGGTCTCGACCCGAAACGCCACCCGTTCCTTTTCTCCAGAGATGTTGCCCGTCTCGCTGAGTTACTCCAGCTTTTCGTGCCTTATCTCCAGTGCCTTATGGGAGTTGATTTAATGCAAATAGGAGCATAATTTACAAAGATAAGTTTTTAGCACTTTTAGTCTTACATTTGTACTGACGCATGCCTTTTTAAGATGCTGTCGCCAAAACTGATTACAAGCCCTCTTTTATGAAACCTCTGGTGTTTTATAATGCAGGCCGGTTGCCATGGAAACTGGATGAACGTTAAAAAGGACTGGGTACCCAGCTAGCCCTCACGGCTCCGTTGTTCAGCATCGCAGGGTCCTGGAAAAATTCTCCCACAGTGAACTGATCTCAGGTGGAACATGCTGGGCACCATGTTATTGGCAAGACTTTGTCACCCTTGAAAGGGTTCAGGGAAGATTTACGAGGCTGTTAGCGGGTGTGAGCTATAGGGAGAGGTTGAGCAGGCCGGGACTCTATACCTTGGAGTGCAAAAGGATGAGGGGTGATCTTATAGAGGTGTATAAAATCATGAGAGGAATAGATTGGGTAGATGCACAGAGTCCCTTGCCCAGAGTAGGGGAATCGAGGACTAGAGGACATACAAGTAGGTTCAAGTTGAAGGGGAAAAGATTTAATAGGAATCTAAGGGGTAACTTTTTCACACAAAGGGTGGCGGGTGTATCGAACAAGCTGCCAGAGGAGGTAGTTGAGGCTGGGACTATCCCAACGTTTAATACAGGTACATGGATAGTACGGGTTTGGAGGGATATGGACCAAGCGCAGGCAGGTGGGACTAGTGTGGATGGACATTGTTGGCTGGTGTGGGCAAGTTGGGCTGAAGGGCCTGTTTCCACGCTGTATCACTCTGACTCGATGCCTCTATGTGTAGTGCAAACTCCACACAGACAGCACCCGAGGTCGGGATCGAACCCGGGTCTCTGACGCTCGCTGTGAGGCAGCAGCTCCACCAGTTGCTCCACTGTGAAGTTGGCCGCTGAAGTAATTTGCATTTTGGATGTGGAGAAACATTAATTTTTAAAACAAATTAGAATGGCCCTGGCCGTTCCTCTGTTCTGCTGAAGCAATTGGTTGTGTTTTATATCAGGCCGGAGGGATCATGCCAGCCAACTGTGGTTAACTCCTGACCAGCAGCGAAACAGACAGGTATAAAGTACTATTGATTTTCACCACAATTGATTCATTAAAATTAAGAGAGAGGTTAGCGGTTTTCCAATGATCGCGCGCCGGGACTATCCCAGCGAGCCAGGGCCAAGCCTTCCAGTAGGCCCGGCCTGCCCGCTGTGGGCCGAGGACTGGCTCACCAAGGAGAGGGAGATGCCCGGCCTGCCCACCGCAGGCTCCAAACTCGGCCCTGAGCCGCCGGCATCGACAGGACCCGCAAACAACTGCCAAGAGAGAGGGGGGCCGTCGGTGAGCGAGGGGGGCCATCGGAGAGGGGGGGGGGGGGGGCTGTGGGAGAGAGAGGGGTCTCATCGGAGAGAGTGGGGGGCCATCGGAGAGAGGAGGGGGGGCTGTGGGAGAGAGAAGGGTCTCATCGGAGAGAGTGGGAGGGCCATCGGAGAGGGGGGGGGGGGCATCGGGGAGAGGGGGCCCCATCAAGAGAGAGGGGGGTCCATCGAAGAGCGAGGAGGGCCATTGTGAGCTACCCGGCGGGTATTCCCGAGAACGAAGGGGGGGCCTGGAGAGGGGGGGTCGCCGAGAATGAAGGGGAGACCCGACCGGGAGCCGATAGAGGAGAGGAATGGGTGACATTTCTGGTCGAGACTCTTCTCTGAGTAGCAATCCCTCTCCACCCACCCCATTCCCTAGTTTATAACTGAATTATTATCTCAATTATTTTGGCCGTACAAAAAAGGAGCGCAGCGGTAGAGTCGCTGCCTCACGGCGTCAGGGACACGGGATCGATCCTGACCACGGGCGCTGTCTGTATGGAGTTTATACGCTCTCCCCCTTTACCTGCGTGGGTTTTCTCTGGGAGCTCTGGTTCCCTCCCACACTCCAGAGACGTGCAGATTTATCGGTGAATTGGCTCCTGTACATTATCCCTAGTGTGCAGGATGAAATGGTGTACGGGGTGGTCGCTGGTTGGCACGGACTCGGTGGGCCGAATGGCCTGTTCCATGCTGTGTCCCTAAACTAGGGTGGCGCAGTGGTAGAGTTGCTGCCTTAAGGGCCTGTACCACTTTCACGACCTAATTCAAGACCTTTTTTTACCCGTGGACATAGAAAAAAATGCCCCAACCTACTTGATGCCACGAGTACCTACGACTAGCATCACGGCCTTCTACGACCTACCTACGACCTTGTGACCACCATGCTGTGAGTATGAGTCATGGGCAAACTCGGCAGAGGTCGTGAATTAGGTCGCGAAAGTGGGACAGGCCCTTCACAGCGCCAGAGACCCGGGTTCGATCCTGACTACGGGACCTTGTCTGCACGGAGTTTGTACGCTCTACCCCTTAATCTGCGTGGGTTTTCTCCGGGAGCTCCGGTTTCCTCCCGCATGCTCTCCAAAGAATGTCCAGGTTTGTAGGTTAACTGCCTCGGTATAAGTGTAAATTATCCCTAGTGTGTGTGTGTGTATGATAGAGCAAGTGTGTGTGGGGCTTGCATGGTGGGGGCGGACGCGGTGGGCTGAAGGGCCTGTCTCAGTGCTGTACCTCTAAACTAAACTAAGAAAGCCAGTGTGGAGGCCAATACCGTTGTGGTTTTCGACAGATGTAAACAGAGAGAGGGGCCAGTTGCACTCGTTACAATCAGGAATGAGAACTAATTTTCCATCTTTAATCATTCCTTTGGTTAAAGCTGCTTGTTGATTTGACTCCCTGTATTTTTTTAAACATTGGTCATAAGTGTTAGGAGCAGAATTAGGCCATTCGGCCCATCAATCTGGAGAGATGAAATGGGTGACGTTTCGGGTCGAGACCCTTCTTCAGAAGACATGTTTTTAATTGTGTGCTGTATTATTTTTAGTTGTCCACTGCATATCGTGTTATCCTTGCGGGCAGAGCGCCAATGCAAATTCCTTGTATGTTCAAGAAGGAACTGCAGATGCTGGAAAATCGAAGGTAGACAAAAGTGATGGAGAAACTCAGCGGGTGCAGCAGCATCAATAGAGCGAAGGAAATCGGCAACGTCTCGGGCCGAAACCCCAACGTTTCCCGAAATGTTGCCGATTTTTGTCTACCTTCATCGTATGTTTACATGCTTGACTGATAAAATGTATTCACTTCTATTCAACTCAATTCAAGTCTACTCCGCCATTCAATCGTGGCTGATCTATCTTTCCCTCTCAACCTCATTCTCCTGCCTTCTCCCCATAAACCCTGACACCCGGACTAATCAAGAATCTATCTATCCCCACCTTAAAAAAAAAATATCCATTGACTTGGCTTCCGCAGACTTCTGTGGCAATGAATTCCACAGATTCACCACCCACTGACTAAAGAAATTCTTCCTCGACTCTGTTGTAAAGGTACATCCTTTTAGAAACATAGAAACATAGAAATTCGGTGTAGGAGTAGGCCATTCGGCCCTTCGAGCCAGCACCGCCATTCAATATGATCATGGCTGATCATCCAACTCAGTATCCCGTACCTGCCTTCTCTCCATACCCTCTGATCCCCTTAGCCACAAGGGCCACATCTAACTCCCTCTTAAATATAGCCAATGAACTGGCCTCAACTACCCTCTGTGGCAGAGAGTTCCAGAGACCCACCACTCTGTGTGTGAAAAAAGTCCTTCTCATCTCGGTCCTAAAGGATTTCCCCCTTATCCTTAAACTGTGACCCTTTGTCCTGGACCTCCCCAACATCGGGAACAATCTTCCTGCATCTAGCCTGTCCAACCCCTTAAGAATTTTGTAAGTTTCTATAAGATCCCCTCTCAATCTCCTAAATTCTAGAGAGTATAAACCGAGTCTATCTAGTCTTTCTTCATACAACAGTCCTGACATCCCAGGAATCAGTCTGGTGAACCTTCTCTGCACTCCCTCTATGGCAATAATGTCTTTCCTCAGATTTGGAGACCAGAACTGTACGCAATACTCCAGGTGTGGCCTCACCAAGACCCTATACAACTGAAGTAGAACCTCCATTTATTCTGAGGCGGTGGCCTCTGTTTCCTAGACTCTCCCACTAGTGGAAACATCCTCTCCACACCCACTCTATCCAGGCCTCTGGTTTCTCTGGTAAAAAATCAACCCTTTGAAAATACTTGAATGTTCATGTGAGACTGGTTAATCCTTTAAGGTGCCATTTAAAGAACTCAATTCATTGCAACATGTCTTTTACACTGAGTAGAAGGGGGAGATAAAACAGTTGAGTGGACAATTTTGATGGCAGCTTGGCCTTACCAATTATCTTCATCTATTTTTAAATAGATTGCAGAAAAGATCCATTGCAAGAAATTACATCTCTGTGTCGGACAGAACACCACAGGATCCTTCTCCCCTGTGGCTGGCAAACTGTACGACTCCCCCCCCCCCCCCCCTTCTGTTGTGCGGTGGACTGAGACTGACTCCCCTTCCCCCGCCCTCTGAGGCAGAGAATTCCACAGACTCACAACTCTCTGTGTGAACAAGAGGGTTTGCCCCCTGGGGAGTAAACAAAGGTCTATTGTATCGAATCGTCCACTATCGAAATCTGGCCCGCTTCCTTCATGTCGAACAGAACAGAACAGTGGACAAGAATGCAGTACAGGAACAGGCCCTTCGGCCCACAATGTATGTGCTGAATATGGATTCCAGGATAAACTGGTCTCCATTGCCTGGACATGATCCATATCTCTCCATTCCCCGCATATCCATGTGCCTATCTAAAAGCCTCTTAAGTGCCACTAACATATCTGCTACCATCACCACCACCACCACCACCACCACCGATGGCACGTTCCTTGCACCCGCCACTGTGCAGGACTTGCCCCGCGCATTTCCTTTAAACTTTGCCCCGCTCAGCTTTAGGCCGGGGTCGGCAACCTACGGCCCCTGGGCCGGATGTGGCCCGTAACCCAAAATCATCCGGCCCGCAGGCGGATTTTTTTCCCCCATAGTCATCCGGCCCGCCGGGGCGTGGCCGAGCGCCCAGCTACATCTGTACCGCATCCAGCGCAAAGCCGCGTTCTGTGAACAGGTTTAGGGAAGAACTGCAGATGCTGGAAAAAATCGACGATAGACAAAAAATGCTGGATGCAGGGATTGCATGAGGCTGCCTCACCCGCTGAGTTTCTCCAGCATTTTTGTCTACCTTCTGTGAACACGTGATCTGGTGCCTGCCATCCGGGGCGGGATCCATGTGTACACGTGATAGATGAGGCCCGCCATCCGCTCGCAGACACGCGTCCCGGCCCCTATGCAGAACAAGGTTGCCCGACCCCTGGCTTAAAGCTTTGCTCTCTAGTCTTCGATATCTCCACCGTGAGAAAAAAGGTTCTGAATGTTTACCCTACTTTACTTTAGAGATCCAGCGTGGAAACGGGCCCTTCGGCCCACTGAGAACACGCTGACCATCGAATACTAGTTCCATGTTGCCCCACTTTTGCATACGACACACTGGGGGCAATTTACAGAGGCCAATTATCCTACACGAACCTGCACGTTTCTTTGGGGAGTGGGAGAAAACCGGAGCACCCGGAGAAAACCCACGCGGTCACAGGGAGAACGTGCAAACTCTGCACAGACAGCACCCGTAATCAGGATGGAATTCAGGTCTGTGGTGCTGTGAGGCAGCAGCTCTATCCGCTGCGCCACCGTGCCGCCTAGTGCCACGTGTAAGCTACAAGGTGAATGATTCGCAGTGAAGAAAGCGAATGGTATGTTAGCATTCATAGCGAAAGGATTTGAGTATAGGAGCAGGGAGGTTCTACTGCAGTTGTACAGGGCTTTGGTGAGGCCACACCTGGAGTATTGCGTACAGTTTTGGTCTCCAAATCTGAGGAAAGACATCCTTGCCATAGAGGGGGTACAGAGAAGATTCACCAGACTGATTCCTGGGATGTCAGGACTTTCATATGAGGAAAGATTGGATAGACTCGGCTTGTACTCGCTGGAATTTAGAAGATTGAGGGGGGATCTTATAGAAACTTACAAAATTCTTAAGGGGTTGGACAAGCTAGATGCTGGAAGATTGTTCCCGATGTTGGGGGAGTCCAGAACAAGGGGTCACAGTCTAAGGATAAGGGGGAATTCCTTTAGGACCGAGATGAGGAAAACATTCTTTACACAGAGAGTGGTGAGTCTCTGGAATTGTCTGCCACAGAAGGTAATTAAGGCCAGTTCATTGGCTATATTTAAGAGGGCGTTAGATGTGGCCCTTGTGGCTAAAGGGACCAGGGGGGTATAGAGAGAAGGCAGGTACGGGATACTGAGTTGGATGATCAGCCATGATCACATTGAATGGCGGTGCAGGCTTGAAGGGCCGAATGGCCTACTCCTGCACCTATTTTTTTATGTTTCCATGTTTCTATGAATGTTTCCGTTAGTTTTTAGTTTTGTTTAACAGAAGCAGGCCCTTCGGCCCACCGAGTCCGTGTGCGTCGACCAGCGATCCCTGCACACTTACACTATCCCAAACACACTAGGGACAATTTACCATTTTACCAATCAACCTACAACCTGCACGTCTTTGGAGTGTGGGAGGAAACCGGAGAACCCGGAGAAAACCCACGCAGGTCACGGGGCGAACGTACAAACTCCGTAGAGACAGCACCCGTAGTCAGGATCGAACCAGGGTCACTAGCGCTGTGAGGCAGCGACTCAACCCGCTGCGCCACCGTACCGCCCTTGTTGCAGCCCTTGCACCTTTTTTTTAACCTGTACTTTCTTTGTGGCTGTAAGAAGAGTCTAGACCGAAAACATCACCTATCCATGTTCTCCAGAGATGCTGCCTGACCCGCTGAGTTACTCCAACACTCTGTGTCCTATTATGTATTAACCAGCATCTGCAGTTCTTTGTTTCTACAATAGATGCAGGAGGAGGCCATTCGGCCCTTCGAGCCAGCACCGCCATTCAATGTGATCATGGCTGATCATCCCCAATCAGTACCCCGTTCCTGCCTTCTTCCCATATCCCCTGACTCCGCTATCTTGAAGAGCCCTATCAAACTCTCTCTTGAAAGCATCCAGAGAATTGGCCTCCACCGCCTTCTGAGGCATAGATTTCCACAGATTCACAACCCTCTTTGTGAAAAGGTTTTTCCTCATCTCCGTTCTAAATGGCTTACCCCTTATTCTTAAACCGTTCTTAAGCTATTGGCCCTTGGTTCTGGACTCCCCCGACATCAGGAACATGTTTCCTGCCTCTAGCGTGTCCAAATCCGTAATAATTTTATATGTTTCCATAAGATCCCCTCTCATCCTTCTAAGCTCCAGAGTATACAAGCCCAGCCGCTCCATTCCCTCAACATATGACAGTCATATGTTTATTTTCCCTTTTGCACTATTTGTTGTGCTTGTGCATATGATTTGATTTACTGGGTTAGTAAGCTGAACATAGGCTGAGTACACAGTGTTATGTGAAAAAGGTTTACCATCTGAAAAAGGATCCTGCTTATGTAGCCACATTTGCTCCTAATTCAACAATGCCCGAGAGCACTAAATAATGAAGAGAATTTATCAGTGAACCAGGGGAATACAGAAAGGTCGAAGGAATGGGTAATGTAATTGCAATTCCAAACTTTTCCAATGTCCAATTCTACGTTGCCACTACTACTCGGGCAATGAGGAGTGAACTGACGCAGATTACGAAAGAACGAATCTTCCAGTCGTTATTTCAATTGATTCTTTATAGAAGTAGTTGTACAAACAAAGAGATGATTCACACCAGGTGCTCCTTATTCTCGTACAAGCTGTAACTTCCCGTTCTCTCTCATCTGGTAAGAACAGTGCACTCTCTTTCGGGAGTGGGAGAAAACCGGGGCACCCGGAGAAAACCCACGCGGTCACAGGGAGAACGTACAAACTCTGCACAGACAGCACCCGTAGTCACCCTGCCTGGTCTGATCTGGTCACTCCCCGTGACTACGCTATATGTAACGTCCTACAAAGCTTCACGAGCCCGCCCCCCCACAAGTGTTCAATATAATCCTGCAGGAAATATCTAGACAAAATAATAATCTATGCCAACTATAGCGAGCCTAAACCTAAATGGCTCCGACAGGTAAGAAAGCAGCAAAATAAACATGTTATGGTGACGGGGTAAGGCAGCGGTAGAGTTGCTGCCTTACAGCGCTTGCAGCACCTGTGACCCGGGTTCGATCCCGACTACTGTGTGTACGGAGTTTGTACGTTCTCTCCGTGACCTGCGTGGGTTTTCTCCAAGATCTCCGGTTTCCTCCTGCGCTCCAAAGACGTTACAGGCTTGCCGGTGAATTGGCTTCGGTGTCCGTGTAAATTGTCTCCCGTGCGTATAGGACAGGTGTTAGTGCGCGGGTGATCGCTGGTCAGTGCTGACTCGGTGGCCCGAAGAGCCCGTTTCCTCGCTGTATCTCTGTAAACTAAATTGAACAAGGGGCAAAAAAAACGCATTTTTATGTGAGTGGTGAAATAGAAAAGTGATTGAGAAACAAACTGGGCAAAAGGGTTACACAAAAGGCTGGAGAAACCCAGCGGGTGCAGCAGGATCTAAGGAGCGAAGGAGATAGGCGATGTTTCGGGTCGAGACCCTTCTTCAGACTGGTCTCGACCCGAAACGTCGCCTATCTCCTTCGCTCCTTAGATGCTGCTGCACCCGCTGAGTTTCTCCAGCCTTTTGTGTAACCCTCGATTCTCCAGCATCTGCAGTTCCTTCTTTAACAAACTGGGCAAAAGATTGGGAAGAGTTCTTGTTGAGAGAATTTTGGGTGAGCTTTAACAAGAATAACAAACATAACTTGCAAAAACAGGAAACCTTGAGCAATACAAATGGCACTACTAGAAAATAGATTGAATGCAATTAACATGGTGAAGGGCTTGGATAGAGTGGATGTGGAGAGGATGTTTCCATCAGTGAGAGAGTCTGGGACCAGAGGTCAAAGCCTCAAGGGCCTGTCCCACATGGCGATCTTTTCCGGCGACTGCCATCATCATTGACCGGCGTATCAGGTCACCAAAAAATACGCGGCACGATGAAGTATTGACGCACGGTGTTTGTTCAAGAGTCGCAACATTTCTTTGTCGCCCCTGGATTTTAAGATGTTTAATATCTTTTGGCGACACTGATATGATGCCGGCAGTCGCCAACAAAATCGGCAAGTGGGACAGGCCCTTCAGACTTAAAGGACGTTCCTTTAAGAAGGAGGTGAGGAGCAATTTCTTTACTCAGAGGGTGGTGAATCTGTTGCTACAGAAGGCTGTGGAGGCAAAGCCAGTGGATATATATACAAGGCAAAAATAGATAGACTCTTGATTAGTACGGGTGTCAGAGGCTCTGGGGATAATGCAGCAGAACGCATGCTGGAGTAACTCAGCGGGTCAGGCAGCATCTCTGGAGAGAAGGAATGGGTGACGTTTCGGGTCGAGACCCTTCTTCACACTGAAAGTCACGGGAAAGGGCAACGAGAGATGTAGACGGTGATGTAGAGAGATAAAGAACAATGAATGAAAGATATGCAAAGAAATAAGGATGATAAAGGAAACAGGCCATTGTAAGCTGTTCATTATAAGGTCATAAGCAATAGGAGTAGACTTGATGGGCCGAATGGCCTAATTCCTCTCCTATCACTTATGGACCAATGACTTGGTGTACCTGCCTATGTTTATTACATTCACTGCTATAGAAAACAGCTGACTTAGAGGCAAGAAGACACATGGAACTGCAGATGCTAATTTACTAAAAACAAAAAGACACAAAGTGCTGGAGTAACTCAGTAAGACAGGCACCTTCTCCAGATTTCGGGTTGAGACTCAAGAAGAGTCCTGATCCATGTTCTCCAGAGATGCTGCCTGACCGGCTGAGTTACTCCAGCACTCTGTGAAACGTCACCTACACATGTTCTCCACAGATGCTGCCTGACCCGCTGAGTTTCTCCAGCACTCTGTGAAACGTCACCTATCCATGTTCTCCACAGATGCTGCCTGACCCGCTGAGTTACTCCAGCACTCTGTGATACGTCACCTACCCATGTTCTCCACAGATGCTGCCTGACCCGCTGAGTTACTCCAGCACTCTGTGAAATGTCACCTACCCATGTTCTCCACAGATGCTGCCTGACCCGCTGAGTTACTCCAGCACTCTGTGAAACGTCACCTACCCATGTTCTCCACAGATGCTGCCTGACCCGCTGAGTTACTCCAGCAACCTGTGAAACGTCACCTACACATGTTCTCCACAGATACTGCCTGACCCACTGAGTTTCCCCAGCACTCTGTGAAACGTCATCTATCCATGTTCTCCACAGATGCTGCCTGACCCGCTGAGTTACTCCAGCATTCTGTGAAACGTCACCTACACATGTTCTCCACAGATACTGCCTGACCCACTGAGTTTCCCCAGCACTCTGTGAAACGTCATCTATCCATGTTCTCCACAGATGCTGCCTGACCCACTGAGTTACTCCAGCACTCTGTGAAACGTCACCTATCCATGTTCTCCACAGATGCTGCCTGACCCGCTGAGTTTCTCCAGCACTTTGCGTCGAGTTTTCTAGAGGGAAGAAGGTACTCCAGCTTGGTAACAAAGTCGATGGGGTTATCCTACGTAAACCAGTTGGATTTCAGGGACATCTCCTTGCCAGAGGATAGAAACAAAATGCTGGAGTAACTCAGTGGGACAGGCAGCATCTCTGGAGAGAAGGAATGGGTACATTACATAAATGCTGCAGACTGTGGTGTATGCCCTCTCCTGATTGTGCTTTCCATTGTGCTGTGGTAAAAGTCGACGAAAAAAGCCATGATTCTCATGTACACAATGTAAGCCAGATATTCCGATCACAATGATCTAATCTTAAATCCTTTTTAACCCCACAGGTATTAACATCATGTCGAGTCTTCCTCTTGGCAGCACGGATCCCCACCAAGGTAGAATGAAACTACTTATCTTTCTTGTGGCCCTCCCTCGTGGTATCTGGAATGTATTGAGAAGTGAGAAGTTAATTTAAGTTGACGACGTTCTCAAGCTGGAAAGGGCACCGTGAAGATTTACGAGGACGTTGCCAGGGCCAGAGGGCCCGAGCTGCAGGGAGAGGTTGAGCAGGCTGGGACTCTATTCCTTGTAGCGCAGGAGGATGAGGGGTGATCTTATAAAGGTGTACAAAATCATGAGAGAAATTGATCGGGTAGACGCACAGAGTCTCTTGCCCAGAGTATGGGAATCGAGGACCGGAGGACATAGGTTTAACATGAAAGGGGGAAAAGATTTAATAGGAATCTGAGGGGTAACTTTTTCACACAAAAGGGTGGTGGGTGTATTGAACGAGCTGCCGGAGGAGATAGTTGAGGCAGGTACTATTGCAACATTGAAGAAACAGTTAGACAGGTACATGGATAGGACAGGTTTGGAGGGATATGGGGCAAAGGCAGGCAGGTGGGACTAGTGTAGCTGCTGTTAAACTGAGTTATTTTGTTAATTTAAAGCCACCTTGACTCAAACACTTGTAGCTGTTGAAATCGATTATTTATTCAGCTGAGGCTAGTTTCTTAACCTTCCAACACAGAGCTAATACTAGCAATGTTACAAAATTTTGAGATTTTAAAAATCAAGTCTGCAATTTATCCCATCAGATAAAACATAAAAAGAAGTTTAATTTGACACCCAATTCACTTTCATATCTTCAGTATTAAGAAAGTTATGACCATTTTCATACTCGGAAATTAGCATCTTGTTCCCCATTGCTTTTCAATTGACTTAACTCAAAAGCTGTGATCAAGAACCGTTAAAAGCCCATACCTTTCTTAAAAATTAAGAGAACTCAATGAAATTTTCAGTTATTATAGATTGAAGCATTCTAAAACAAATATGAAACAATCTTACTTGGATGACCTGAAATTAAAGCATATAATTAGTTAGTTATCTAATTATAGCTAATTACAAAATTCAATGAGTAGATCTAAACATCTATCCATTTCTTAAGAAAAGATAAACTTTTTTTAAATTGCCTAAGTGTCCAAATAACATTCACACAATAATCCACAATATAACATAATTTTTAAATCTAATTTTCATGAATTTCTAGGCCAAATGGAAGGAATTTAGTGTTTAATGCCTGTAAATTAATGGCCATTTAAATCAACTAGCGAGTGGGTTTTAGTGGAATGCGGTGGATTGGAATGTTGCGGTTTGCGGTGAAGTCGGGAGGAAAAATACTGTTGGTTCATACATTTTTTTTGGACCCCATTTCGCAACATGAAAATATAATTAAAGCCTCCATAAAAAACAACTTTTAATATAAAAATAAACTGTGTACCTTTTTTTCTCCCCTACGCAAAATCCTTCCCGTTGTCGGCGCTCAAGGCGTTTGAAGGTGATTTTTAAATTACTCTAGTTAATAAATAATCTAGCGTAATTAAAAAATACCTTCATGAATGAAATGTCGGAGCGATTTTTCTTCCGCAATGAAATCGCCCGACATTGATCGATTTGCCCAGTCTGTAGAAAAATGGCACTTTAAGCCCGCCCCCCTCTGAAAGGCGCCAAAGTCACGCACACGGGGAGCAGCAGAACTGCAGTGCTGCTCAAGGTAAGTTTTGTAACATACCTACTAATACTCTGGGGCGAGTCCAGAGAGGAGTAACTTTGATACAACTCATAGCATTTATATAGGTATAGACATTGCAGATACAGAGGGTATGACAAGCTAGTAACCAATCATCTGAGTCCTGGTGATTTACAACATCAGTCACATGATTTCCCCCCCCCCCCCTTCTCTGGCCTCATTTTACAACCATTGTTTGCCTGTGGTATAACTTTGTTTAGAATTATTTTATTTCAACAAAGACAAAACCCCAGTCGGCTCAATTATCAAAGACAACTCCTCAAAATATAAGATACATATATAATACAATGATCACACAAATCATACAAACTTTCCATACCAAGAAGAAAGATATTTCTATAAATCTACACAAAGTCTAATGTTTACAGTCCTACTAAGATACAATACATTTCATAAATTGTTTCACCACAATTTTACACAGTTTAAAATACTATTACCTATGTATTAAAACATTAATTATATGAGTTCGCTGAATCACAGTTTCTAAGTTCAAAACCCACACACACCTCCCAACCAAGAATACATGGGTCGTAAATCTGTCAACTTAATTAATAAGTGTTTGGTGCCGGGATACAACTTCATTCTAATTTGCGTCCCCTTTCCTGCTATCTGGAAAGTGGATTTCCTATCTCTCTCCAAGACCTTTTACAAATATTACCGAACTAACCCTAAATTCACAACTTAGACCATTACATCAGAATTACATTTGCTTCTTTGACTTTCTATAAACAAATCCACCAATCTGATTCTCTTCCTCTCCAAGCATCCATCCCTTATCTTAACCTCATCATAATTTAACATAGTACTCGCTGGAATTTAGAAGATTGAGGGGGGATCTTATAGAACCTTACAAAATTCTTAAGGGGTTGGACAAGCTAGATGCTGGAAGATTGTTCCCGATGTTGGGGGAGTCCAGAACAAGGGGTCACAATCTAAGGATAAGGGGGAATTCCTTCAGGACCGAAATGAGGAAAACATTCTTTACACAGAGAGTGGTGAGTCTCTGGAATTCTCTGCCACAGAAGGTAGTTGAGGCCAGTTCATTGGCTATATTTAAGAGGGCGTTAGATGTGGCACTTGTGGCTAAAGGGATCAGGGGGTATGGAGAGAAGGCAGGTACGGGATACTGAGTTGGATGATCAGCCATGATCACATTGAATGGCGGTGCAGGCTCGAAGGGCCGAATGGCCTACTCCTGCACCTATTTTCTATGTTTCTATGTCTCTATAGCCAAAGCTAACTACCGAGTCTATATTTCAGCCTTGAAATCTGTCTTGATCTCAGCATAACCGGCCATAACTCTTCATCTTTATGTCACATCAGAGCTCAAAAATGTGCCATAGAGAAAGAGCAGATGACCTCTGGCCTAAGAAGAAGCCCTATTCAGCTCTCCATTCTTCAACACAAAATCATAGCAAATACAATTTCCTCCAGTGTTATAATTGCCTCAAAACACTAAACTAAGCTCTGCAGGTTCAGATTAGCGTTTCTATGTTTTGATTCATCCGTTCCCTGTGTGTGTTTCCTTGTACTTTATTTCTTGAGGAGACATGTGTTTATTTGTTTATTTGTTCCGAAACAAGTAAAGACATAAATAGGAATAAATAACAGCAACAAATAGAAATAGTCAAACAATTGGACATTCCAGGCAATATTTGTAAAGCAATGAAAAGCAGAAAGCAAAGCATAAAGCAAAAGTCCAACACTTTTTCTTTACAAGCTCGAAAAGGAGTGAGAAGAAGAATAACTTATTTAATCTCACCCCTTCTCCCTAAACCCTTCTTCCATATTAATTAATTAATTAATAATTATAATTATCAACATTATTCATAACATTGCTTATAATAATAATATTAACAATAATGATAATGTATCAATGGTAATGTAATATGTAACACAATATACAATACATAATCTACACTAGCTAATTATTCATTTGAGTTACAATTTAACCGTAGACGTACCCCAGACTGTTTTTAGAGATGCATACAGACATATATTTGCATACAACTGATAAAACACATACAAGTAATATGTATGAAGTAACCAAAAAACATAAATTATAAATAAAATAAATGCATAAACATTAACCCCTGTTTGTCAACCATCCCCTTCATCCCTGTACCTTGTGAAAACAAGTTTTTTTGTATGTCATGTTTGGACATTGCTTTAACTCCACATTCAAACTGTTCCACAATCCCACTCCACAGACCGAAATACAAAAAGTTTTTCTGGTCGTGCGGACTCTTTGTACTTTAAAATTAAATATTCTTCTTAAATTATAACCCCCCCCCCCCCCCCCCCCCTTACCATATAACCATATAACAATTACAGCACGGAAACAGGCCATCTCGGCCCTTCAAGTCCGTGCCGAACAACTTTTTTCCCTTAGTCCCACCTGCCTGCACTCATACCATGACCCTCCATACCCTTCTCATCCATACGCCTATCCAATTTATTTTTAAATGATACCAACGAACCTGCCGCCACCACTTCCACTGGAAGCTCATTCCACACCGCTACCACTCTCTGAGTAAAGAGGTTCCCCCTCATGTTACCCCTAAACCTCTGTCCCTTAATTCTAAAGTCATGTCCTCTTGTTTGAATCTTCCCTATTCTCAAAGGGAAAAGCTTGTCCACATCAACTCCTCCCACTCGCTCATTGAATAATTTTTGTATATTTCCAGTAAGTTGTATATTTCCATTGTAAGTTTATTTTTGGCCCTAAACATTATCTGTGCTGTTTTAAATGCAATCAGATCTGCTAATTTTAATAATTTTGACTGTAAGAATAATGAATTGGTGTGATCCAGGCACCTGACGTTGTGAATAATGCGTATTGCTCTTTTTTGCAGAATAGTTAATGAATGTTGCGAACTTTTCTAGTTATTGCCCCAGACTTCTGCACAGTAATTTAAGTAGGGGTAACATGAGGGGGAACTTCTTTACTCAGAGAGCGGTGGCCGTGTGGAATGAGCTTCCAGCAGAGGTGGTGGAGGCAGGATTGATTTTAACATTTAAAAGTAAAGTGGATAGGTATATGGACGGGAAGGGAATGGAGGGGTATGGTCTGAGTGTGGGTAGATGGGACTAGGGGAAAATAAATGATCGGCACGGATTGGAAGGGCCGAGAAGGCCTGTTTCCGTGCTGTAATTGTTATATGGTGTTAAGTAGGGTAAGATTAGTGAACAGTAGAAAACCTTAAGCTTTTCTCTTGCAAATTACCTAGCTTATATAAAAGTCACTATCCGAGGGGTTCAATTATATAATATTTCCTCACTGCGCCATGTTGACCGGTGTGGGCAAGTTGTGTTGAAGGGCCCGTTTCCATGCTGTATGACTCTATGACCTATGACCATGATAATATTTTGTTCGTAAGTCATAGGAGCAGAATTTGGCCATTCAGCCCATCAAGTCTACTCCAACCATTCAATCAAGGCTGTTCACAAAGTTGACAGATGTATGAAAGGGATTAAGAGTATTTAGCTCTAGTTTTAAAGGTACAGCGTGGAAACAGGCCCTTCGGCCCACCGAGTCCGCGCCGACCAGCGATCACCTCGTACACTAGCACTATCCCATACACTAGGGACAATTTTAACAAATTTACCAAAGCCGATTAACCTACAGACCTGTACGCCTTTGGAGTGTGGGAGGAAACCCGAGCACCTGGAGAAAACCCACGCGGTCAAGGGGAGAACGTACAAACTCCAAACGATATCAATGTATATTCCACTGGCGCATCCGGTAGAGTTGCTGCCTCGCGTTGCCAAAGACCCGGGTTCGACCCTGGCCTCGGGTGCTGTCTATGTGGAGTTTGCACGTTCTCCCCATGTCCGTGTGGGTTTCATCCTGGCCTTCCGGTTTCCTCCCACATCCCAAACACGTGTGGGTTTGATTTGGCTTCTGTCCCTAGTGTGTATGTAGGGAGTGTATGTGAAAGTGGAAACACATGGAGCTAGCAGGAATGGGCGATTAATGGTCAGCGTACACTGAGTGGGCCAAAGGGCCAGTTTCCACGCTGTATCTCTAAATCTAAATCTTTAATCATGTATCGTCTTTCCGCTGGCTGGTTAGCACGCGACAAAAGCTTGTCACACGTGACAATAAGCTGCACTGAAACTATATATTCTGTTCCTTGGAGTTGGTGCGGCTGGGTTGGTTCCTGGGATGAGCCTATGTATCCTATGAGAGTGTGCGCACATGATTGATTGATTACGTATTGGAGGGCTGCCAACTTTGGGTGAGAGTTGAGAGTGAGAAATCTGGACCCACGTCTACGACCAACGTCTACGACGAGCTACTACCTATTTGACGTCCAGCTGCGACACAATTCCTCGCGAATTGGGACGTCCACCTACGACCGCGCCTACGACCACGCCAACGACCACGCCAACGACCACGCCAACGACCACGCCTACGACCACGCCTACGACCACGCCTACGACCACGCCAACGACCACGCCAACGACCACGCCAACGACCACGCCAACGACCACGCCTACGACCACGCCTACGACCACGCTTACGACCACATAGACGACAACCGAAGTCAACTCACGTCCGCCCGCGCCAAGGCTCGACAAGCTACGACCCTGTCGCCGACAACTGAAGGCGTCAAATTCTGCGATCAGCGTGAATAATTGCGTGGGTCTCACGCTCAATGCGTGAGAGTCGGCAGCGCTGAGTAATGGCACACAGCCCTGAAAGAGGCCTTTTGGCATGTTGTTCCTGTGCCAGTCCAAATCGGAACTGTGAGACCTAGGAGCAGATTTAGCCCATTCGGCCCATCGAGTCTGCTCCGCCATTCGATCATGGCTGGTCTTTCTTTCCCTCTCAACCTCATTCTCCTGCCTTCTCCTCTTAATCCCCGACACCCGTACTGATCAAGATCCTATAAATCTCTGCCTTAAAAATATCCACCGTCTTGGCCTTCACAGCCACCTGTGGAAAAGCATTCCATCCTATGTCTGAATACATTTCACCGCATATCCATTCTAAAGGTACGTCCTTGTATTCTGAGGCTGTGCCCTCTAATTCTGGACTCTCCCATTACTGGGAACATCCTCTCCATGTCCCACTCTATCCAGGCCTTTCATTGTCCGATAGGTTTCAGTGAGATATCCTCTCATCCTTCTAAACTCCAGCGAGTACAGGCCCAAAGCATTGAGGATATGCACTTGGGCACCAGGGCTAAGGTTGTCACCACGGGTGCCGAGAGCTAAGTTCTTGAGACCCTCGAGGGGGTCTCACAGAGAGACACACTGGAACCCTCTCTCTTCACCATTGTCCTTGATTATGCCAAGAGGCAGGAGCTCAGGGAACATGAGGGTTGGAAGGATGAAAGGGGATCTCATTGCAACATATAAGATTATTAAGGGCTTGGACACACTAGAGCAGGAAACATGTTCCCGATGTTGGGGGAGTCCCGAACCCTTATTAAGAATAAGGGGCAAGCCATTTAGAACGGAGACGAGGAAACACTTTTTCTCACAGAGAGTGGTCAGTCTGTGGAATTCTCCGCCTCAGAGGGCGGTGGAGGCAGGTTCACTGGATGCTTTCAAGAGAGAGCTAGATAGGGCTCTTAAAGATAGCGTAGTCAAGGGATATGGGGAGAAGGCAGGAACGGGGTACTGATTGGGGATGATCAGCCATGATCACATTGAATGGCGGTGCTGGCTCGAAGGGCCGAATGGCCTACTCCTGTACCTATTGTCTATTGTCTATTGACCTCGGCGTCACAATCGCCCCAAGGCGTCCGAGAAGAATCGGGCCGGTCAACCCGCCAGACCTCGACTTTACTGGTGACATCGTCCTGCTTTCAGACCAGATTGGGGAGGCTCAGGAGATGCTCGGCAGGATCGAGACGGAGTGCGGGAAAGTGGGCCACCCCCTCAATGCCAAGAAGACGCAGTACATGGCGTTCAACGTTGGTGACCATGAGCCTCTGAAGACCAGTGGCGGTGCGTCTCTCAAGAAAGTGGAGGACTTCAAGTAACTGGGAGCGGGGATGCAGAGCTCGGAGAATGACATCAAGGTCCGGGAAGCGCTCGCATGGAAAGCCCTCAATAACATGGGGAAAATCTGGACGTCTCGGATGTCTAAGGGTCTCAAACTGAGAATCTTCCATGCAACTGTAGAGACCATGTTATTGTACGGGTGTGAGGCATGGACTCTCACTCCAGCACGGTCCAAGTCTCAATAGACAATAGGTGCAGGAGTAGGCCATTCGGCCCTTCGAGCCAGCACCGCCATTCAATTTGATCATGGCTGATCATCCACAATCAGTTACCCATTCCTGCCTTCTCCCCATATCCCCTGACTCCGCTATTTTTAAGAGCCCTATCTAGCTCTCTCTTGAAAGTATCCAGAGAACCGGCCTCCACAGCTCTCTGAGGCAGAGAATTCCACAGACTCATCGCTCTCTGTGAGAAAAAGTGTTTCCTCGTCTCCGTTCTAAATGGCTTATTCCTTATTCTTAAACTGTGGCCCCTAGTTCTGGACTCCCCCAACATCGGGAACATGTTTCCTGCCTCTATCATGTCCAAATTCTTAACAATCTTATATGTTTCAATAAGATTCCCTCTCATCCTAAACTCCTGCGTGTACAAGCCCAGCTGCTCCATTCTCTCAGCATGTGACAGTCCCGCCATCCCGGGAATTAACCTTGTAAACCTACGCTGCACTCCCTCAATAGCAAGAATATCCTTCCTCAAATTAGAGGACCAGAACTGCACACAATACTCCATGTGTGGTCTCACTAGGGTTATATACAACTGCAGAAGGACCTCTTTGCTCCCATACTCAACTCCTCTTGTTATAAATGCCAACATGCCATTTGCTTTCTTCACTGCCTGCTGTACCTGCATGCTTACTTTCATAGACTGATGTACAAGGACCCCCAGATCCTGTTGTACTTCCCCTTTTCCCAACTTGACGCCATTTAGATAGTAATCTGCCTTCCTGTTTTTGCTACCAAAGTGGATAACCTCACATTTATCCGCATTAAACTTCATCTGCCATGCATCTGCCCACTCCCCCAACCTGTCCAAGTCACCCTGCATTCTCATAGCATCCTCCTCACAGTTCACACTGCCACCTAGCTTTGTGTCATCTGCAAATTTGCTAATGTTACTTTGAATCCCTTCATCCAAATCATTGATGTATATTGTAAATAGCTGCGGTCCCAGCACCGAGCCTTGCGGTACCCCACTAGTCACTGCCTGCCATTCTGAAAGGGACCCGTTAATCCCTACTCTTTGTTTCCTGTCTGCCAACCACTTCTCTATCCATGTCAGCACTCTACCCCCAATACTATGTGGCCTAATTTTGCCCACTAATCTCCTATGTGGGGCCTTATCAAATGTTTTCTGAAAGTCCAGGTGCACTGCATCCACTGGCTCTCCCTTGTCCATTTTCCTAGTTACATCTTCAAAAAATTCCAGAAGATTAGTCAAGCATGAATTCCCCTTCGTAAATCCATGCTGACTCGGACCGATCCTGTTACTGCTATCCAAATGTGTGGCTATCTCATCTTTTATAATTGACTCCAGCATCTTCCCCACCACCGATGTCAGGCTAACTGGTCTATAATTCCACGTTTTCTCTCTCCTGCCTTTCTTAAAAAGTGGGAGTCTCTCGATGGTACCCACACCCGAATTCTCAGAAAAGTTCAAGTTGTCAGTTGGGGGGACCACATCGCCAACGCCCAGCCCTACGGGGAGATTCCACCTCTGTCCGAGACGATCAGGTGGAGAAGGGTGAGGCTGGCTGGTCACTGGGACCGCCACCCAGAAATGGCCAGCACGCAAGGTTGTGTTGTGGGAACCCACCCCCCATGGAAGACGTGACCCGGGACGGCCAATCACGACGATGCTGAAGACGTTGATGGAAGACCCATGCAATACGAACAACCTGATCCTGAATGTCGAAAAAACAAAGGAGGTCATCGTCGACTTCAGGAAAAACCGGCACAGTCCCACACCACTTCACATCAATGACAGCGATGTGGAGGTGGTCAGTAGCACAAAGTTCCTGGGGGTGCAGATCACTAACAGTCTGACCTGGAACGAATAACATCTCATCAACAGGCAAGAGAGCGCAGCAGCGCCGGATGAGAAGAGCTCACCTCCCCCATCCCATCCTCACCACTTTCTACAGGGGAACCATAGAGAGTATTTTGCCCAACTGTATCTCTGTCTGGTTTGGGGACTGTAAAGCCTCTGACTGGAAGTCCGTGCAGAGAGTGGTGAGGACAGCGGAAAAAATCATCGGGACCTCTCTCTCTCATCAATCGGGGATATTGCGACCAAACGTTGCGTGTCTAAGGCGAGCAGTATCATAAAAGACCCCACACATCTCCATCATGGACTGTTCACTCTGCTGCCCTCGGGAAAAAGATATCGCAGCATAAGGAGCAGAACATCAAGGTTCTGCAACAGCTTCTTCCCACGAGCCATCAGACTCCTGAATGCCATGTAATGGGCTGCCACCATTGTCTATTTATCCTTTTATCCTTTTTATCCATGTTTATCCTTCTGTTAATTATCGTGTTGCACCGGGAGCCAAATGCAACGGAATTTCGTTTGGAACTGCATATATCGATGTATTTCTAAATGACAATAAAGTTTGTTTGACTTGATGTGTAGAGACAAAAGAGGAGCTTGCCAGCTGCACGGTGAACAGAGATGTGCGGTGCGTCCGTCACCGTGCCCGGCGGAAATCAGCACCACTGTGTCGCTAATGTATTCAACGATGATGATTACATCCTTGCTTTTTATCAAGAGAGTCGAGAGTCAAGCTCATAAATGACTGGAGGAGAAGTAGGCCATTCGGCCCATCAAGTCTACTCCGCCATTCAATCATGGCTGATGTATCTCTCCCTCCGAACCCCATTTTCCTGCCCTCTCCCCAAAACCTCTGACACCCGTACTGATCAAGCTTCTACCTATCTCTGTCTTTTAAATATCCACCGACTTGGCCTCCACCACCTTCTGTGGCAAAGAATTCCACAGATTCACCGTGTTCAAGAAGGAACTGCAGATGCTGGAAAATTGAAGGTAGACAAAAGTGCTGGAGAAACTCAGCGGGTGCGGCAGCATCCATGGAGCGAAGGAAATAAATAGGCAACATTTCGGGCCGAAACCCATCTTCAGAATGAAGAAGGGTTCTCCAAAGTCTGAAGAAGGGGTTCAGCCCGAAATATTGCCTATTTCCTTCGCTCAATAGATGCTGCCGCACCCCGCTGAGTTTCTCCAGCACTTTTGTCTACCTTCCACAGATTCACCATCCTCTGACTCAAAGTGTTTTATTGTCATATGTCCCAGATAATATTAATATAAAATCCAAACTATAATAGTGCAATTATTTATAATAATAATAATATATTCTGATTTCATCTAAATGAATGCACCATAGTCCTTACCACCGATTCAGCTTTCAAATTAACCTTTTAGGAATCTTGCACCAGCACTCCCAAATCCCATTGCACCTCCAATTTCGGAGTCCTCCCCCATTTAGAACGTATTCAAGGCCTTTATTACTAAGCTAAAATAGGTAGAAATTCAGAACCGTTTTTGAAAAACGTACGGTGGATGTCAAATGTTAGTTTATTTTAGTTTGTAGACACAGCGCAGAAACAGGCGTTATGGCCCACCGAGTCCGCGCCGACCAGCGATCCCCGTACACTAGCACTAACTAGGTATGTTACAATACCTACCTTTAGCGGCGCTGCAGTTCTGCCGCTCCCCGTGTGCGCGACTTTGGCGCCTTTCAGAGGGGGGTGGGTTTAAAATGCCGATTTTTTCTAGACAGTCCAAGTCGATCCATGTCGGGCGATTTCGTCGCTAAAGAGAAATCGCTCCGACATTTCATTCATAAAGGTATTTTTAAACTACGCTAGATTATTTATTAACTAGAGTAGTTTAAAAATCATCTTCTAAAGCTCTGAACGGTGACAGCGGAACGGACCTAACGTAGGCGAACAAGAAGCTACACAGTTTATTTTTACATAAAAATTTGGTTTTTAGGGAGTCTTTAACCACATTTTCATGTTGCGAAAAGCGGACAAAAAAAATGTATGAACCGGCTGTATTTTTCATACCGACTTCACCGCAAACCGCAACGTTCCAATCCACTGCATTCCACTAAAACCCACTCGCTAGTTGATTTAAATGGCCATTAATTTACAGGCATTAAACACTAAATTCCTTCCATTTGGCCTAGAAATTCATGGAAATTAGATTTAAAAATTATGTTATATTGTGGATTATTGTGTGAATGTTATTTGGACACAGGCAATTTAAAAAAAGTTTATCTTTTCTTAAGAAATGGATAGATGTTTAGATCTACTCATTGAATTTTGTAATGAGCGACAATGAGATAACTAGCTAATTATATGCTTTAATTTCAGGTAATCCAAGTAAGGTTGTTTCATATTTGTTTCAGAATGCTTCAATCTATAATAACTGAAAATTTCATTGAGTTCCCTTAATTTTTAAGAAAGTTATGGGCTTTTGACTATTCCAGATCACAGCTTTTGAGTTAAGTCAATTGAAAGGCAATGGGGAACAAGATGCTAATTTCCAAGAATGAAAATGGCCATAACTTTCTTAACACTGAAGATATGAAAGTGAATTAGGTGTCAAATTAAACTTCTTTTTATGCTCTATCTGATGGGATAAATTGCAGACTTGATTTTTAAAATCTCAAAATTTCGTAACATTGCTACACTATCCTACACACTAGGCCCAATTTACAAATTCTATCAAAGCCAATTTGCCTGCAAATCTGTGAGTATTTGGAGTGTAGGAGGAAACCGGAGCTCCCGGAGAAAACCCACGCAGGTCACGGGGAGAACGTACAAACTCCGTACAGACAGCACCCGTAGTCAGGATCAAACCAGGGTCTCTGGCGCTGTGAGGCAGCAACTCTACCGCTGCGCCAGCCCTTAAGTCGACTGAGCCCTTAACTTTACACCTGAGATTGACAGATTTTTATTAAGCCGCGATGCTTAGAAACATGAAACTCGAGTAGATAACTGCATCTGGGCCACAGGTCAGCCCTGACATGTTTGAATGGCAGAATGACAGAACGGGCCCCTGGGTCATTGCCTCTGCCTGACCTTGCTTTACTGTGTGAAAGATGTTGGATTATTGTATAGGAAGGAACTGCAGATGCTGGTTTAAACCGAAGATGGGCACAAAAATCTGGAGCACCCGAAACGTCATCTTCTCTCCAGACATGCTGCTGATGACTCTTCTCCCCCGAGTCCCGCTGAGTTACACCAGCTTTTTGTGTCTATCTTGGATTGATGAAAGCTGTACGTTCCTGTCCATTGACATTATGGCAGCACGGTGGCGCAGCGGTAGAGTCGCTGCCTCACAGCAGCAGAGGACCCAGGTTCAATCCTGACTTCAGGTGCTGTCTGTGAGGAGTTTGTACGTTCTCCCCCTGACCTGCGTGGGTTTTCCCCGGGTACTCTGGTTTCCTCCCACGCCTCAAAGACGCGCAGGTTTGCAGGTTAATTGGCTTTGGTAAAAGACTGTAAATTGTCCCTAGTGTGTAGGATAGTGCTAGTGTACGGGGTGATCGATGGTCGGCGTGGCCTCGAACATCTCGGATTCAGGACATCTGCTGAGTTTCTCCAGCACTTTTGTCTACATTAAATACATTACATGTTACAGCTGTAACATTACAGCCCAACTTGTATACTCGTAACACAAACTGATTAACCCCCCAATGTGTCTTTGTAATCAATTCTGTACCTGTGATTTCTACAGTGCCTATGGATATCAAGTAAGTGTGTACTCTCTGTGGGACATGTATTTGCTGGCTTGAGTCAACACATCTCAGACTGATTCCTGGGATGTCAGGACTGTCTTATGAACAAAGACTGCATAGTCTCTGTTTATACTCTCTAGAATTTAGGAGATTGAGAGGCGATCTTATAAAAACTTACAAAATTCTTAAGGGGTTGGACAGGCTAGATGCAGGAAGATTGTCCCCGATGTTGGGGAGGTCCAGGACAAGGGGTCACAGCTTAAGGATAAGGGGGAAATCCTTTAGGACCGAGATGAGAAGGACTTTTTTCACACAGAGAGTGGTGGGACTCTGGAACTCTCTGCCACAGAGGGTAGTTGAGGCCAGTTAGATGTGGCCCTTGTGGCTAAAGGGATCAGGGGGTATGGAGAGAAGGCAGGTATGGGATACTGAGTTGGATGATCAGCCATGATCACATTGAATGGCGGTGCGGGCTCGAAGGGCAGAATGGCCTACTCCTGCACCTAATTTCCATGTGTCTATGGTAGGCCATCGGGCCTGTTTCCACGCTGTATCTCTAAACTAATTAATGTACCGAAATTTGGATTTTATGGAATGTGTTTTGCCTGGGGGGATAATATTTCTTAAACTAAATTCTTGAGATTCGTCAAAGCATGTACATGTAGTTTCTTCAAGACGCAGGATCGAAACAGGCCCTTTGGCCCATCGAGTCTGCGCCGACCAGCGATCTCTGCACGTTAGTTGTGAGTCGGTGGAATTCTCTGCCTCAGACGGCGGTGGAGGCCGGTTCTCTGGATATGAGAGCTAGATAGGGCTCTTAAAAATAGCGGAGTCAGGGGAGAAGGCAGGAAGGGGGTACTGATTGGGGATGATCAGCCATGATCACATTGAATGGCGGTGCTGGCTCGAAGGGCCGAATGGCCTACTCCTGCACCTGTTGTCTATTGTCGATTGTTAGCATCATCCTACAAACACATGGGGGACAATTTCTCGCTTGCGGCGGCAGGCAGTAGATAAGACCGTTCGGTGAACCTTGGTAACGTTGTCGTCTCTAGAAACATGGTGACTCCTGCGTAATGCCTGCATGGGGTATGCTGTACGATTTTACTGGGCTGTGCGCCCCACAAAGCATTTCACTGCACCAAGGTACATGTGGCCGTACACTATCTTCCTGGGATTCCTGGGATCCCAGACTGATTCCTGGGATGTCGGGACTTTCATGAGAAGAAAGACTGGATAGGCTCGGCTTGTACTCACTGGAATTTAGAAGATTGAGGGGGGATCTTATAGAAACGTACAAAATTGTTAAGGGGTTGGACAAGCTAGATGCAGGAAGATTGTTCCCGATGTTGGGGGAGTCCAGAACAAGGGGTCACAGTCTAAGGATAAGGGGGAATTCCTTTAGGACCGAGATGAGGAAAACATTCTTTACATTGGAATTCTCTGCCACAGAAGGTCGTTGAGGCCAGTTCATTGACTATATTCAAGAGGGAGTTAGATGTGGCTCTTGTGGCTAAAGGGATCAGGTGGTATGGAGAGAAGGCAGGTACAGGATACTGAGTTGGATGATCAGCCATGATCATATTGAATGGCGGTGCAGGCTTGAAGGGCCGAATGGCCTACTCCTGCACCTATTTTTTTTCTTTGTCTATGTATCACTGAATCCACACAAGCTGCCTGGCCCACTGAGTTACGCCAGCGCCTTGTGTCTTTCCCCGTCAGTGTTGCCAGTTTGTGCCACATTGATGAAACAGTTGACTCAGATGTGCGTTCACGAGGTTATTAATAAGGCGATTGTATCTGCTTTTTTTTTGCAAACCGTTGTTAAATCTTCAAATAAGCTCTCCGTGGTATTTTGGAGCTCGGCATTAAATGTAGACTTGATTAGGGACATAGAAATAGAAAATAGGTGCAGGAGGAGGCCATTCGGCCCTTCGAGCCAGCACCGCCATTCATTGTGATCATGGCTGATCGTCCGCTATCAATAACCCGTGCTTGCCTTCTCCCCATGTCCCTTGACTCCACTAGCCCCTAGAGCTCTATCTAACTCTCTCTTAAATCCATCCAGTGATTTGGCCTCCACTGCCCTCTGTGGCAGGGAATTCCATAAATTCACAACTCTCTGGGTGAAAAGGTTTTTTTCTCACCTCAGTCTTAAATGACCTCACCTTTATTCTAAGACTGTGGCCCCTGGTTCTGGACTCACCCAACATTGAGAACATTTTTCCTGAATCTAGCTTGTCCAGTCCATATAACAAACCATATAACCATATAACAATTACAGCAAACAGGTCTTCTTGGCCCTTCAAATCCGTGCCGACCACTTATTTTCCCCGAGTCCCATCTACCTGCACTCAGACCATACCCCTCCATTCCCTTCCCATCCATATACCTATCCACTTTACTTTTAAATGTTAAAATCTCTGAGTAAAGAAGTTCCCCCTCATGTTACCCCTAAACTTCTGTCCCTTAATTCTCATGTCATGCCCTCTTGTTGGAAGGGCCGAGAAGGCCTGTTTCCGTGCTGTAATTGTTATATGGTTATATGGGATGATCAGCCATGATCACATTGAATGGCGGTGCTGGCTCGAAGAGCCGAATGGCCTCCTCCTGCACCTAGTGTCTATTGTCTATTGACCCGCTGAGTTGCTCCAGCATTTTGTGTCTATCTTTGGTACGAACCAGCATCTGCAGTTCCTTTTTATTACCTTAAAACAAAAACTTTATTGCCTCAGTTTTAAAAAATTAACCATTCCATCACGGATTAATTGTCGGGCCTGTATTGTTGGTTAATTTGAAGGCAGACACAAAATGCTGGAGTAAAGGGCCTGTCCCACTTTCACGATCTAATTCACGACCTCTGCCGAGTTTGCCCTTGACTCATACCCGCAGCATGGTTGTCACGAGGTCATAGCAGGCCGTGATGCTAGTCGTAGGTACTCGTGGCATCAAGTAGGTCGCGGCGTTTTTTCAACATGATGAAAAATGTCCACAAGTGAAAAAAGGTCGGGAATTAGGTCATGAAAGTGGGACAGGCCCTTAACTCAGCGGGACAGGCAGGCAGCAGCATCTCTGGAGAGAAGGAATGGGTGACGTCTCTGGTCGAGGCCCTTCTTCAGACACAACTTTACTGAGCCAACTCAGTTAGGACAGCGTACGTCTGCGTGTGACAGGGCGCATGACACGAGACACCCAGATGTCACCTGGACATTTTTGAACATTCCAAAATCCAGGGGGAGGCAGGTTGACACTGCGCGTCACTACATGTGTCACTCCACGCGTCATTCCACGCGTCACTCCACGCGTCACTCCACGCCTCACTCCACGCCTCACTCCACGCCTCACTCCACGCCTCACTCCACGCCTCGCTCCACGCCTCACTCCACGCCTCACTCCACGCGTCACCCCGTGTCACGCCCCTACAACCCCATTTCAGGCTGTTGCCGAAAATATCGCCCACGTGGGACAGGCCCTCAAGTCATCCCCTCGTCCTTCCCACAGAAGTGTGAACCAAAGATCCTTTAGCGGAGCAACATAGACCATTCCTGCTAAATGCAATGGGCTGACGTGTAGTACGCAACGGACTACAGTGTGGCAATCAGTGAAATATGGTAGCAGGAGGGCTGTGATTGGAAACTAAATATTCCAGGATTTTGTTGCTTCAGATGTGATAGAATTGGAGGGACCAGAGGTGGAGGGGTTGCATTGCTTGTCAGAGAAGATATTACAGCAGTGCTTTGGCAGGATAGATTGGACGGCTCATCTAGGGAGGCTATTTGGGTGGAACTGAGAAGTGGGAATGGTGTAGGAACACTTTTAGGGGTGTATTATAGACCGCCAAATGTGGAGCGAGAATTGGAAGAGCAAATATGTAAAGAGATAGCAGATATTAGTAGTAAGCACAAGGTAGTGATTGTGGGAGATTTCAATTTTCCAAAAATAGACTGGGAAACACATTCTGTAAATGGGCTGGATGGTTTGGAGTTTGTAAAATGTGTGCAGGATAGTTTTTTGCAGCAATACATAGAGGTATCGACCAGAGAAGGGGCAGTGCTGGACCTCCTGTTAGGAAATGAGGCAGGTCAGGTGACGGAGGTATGCGTTGGTGAGCACTTCGGGACCAGTGATCACAATACCATTAGTTTCAATATAATTATGGAGAGAGTCAGAACTGGACCTAGGGTTGAGATTTTTGATTGGAGAAAGGCTAACTTTGAGAGAATGCGTAAGGATTTAAAAGGAATTGGGACATTTTGTTTTATGGGAAGGATGTAGAAGGGAAATGGAGGACATTTAAAGGGGAAATTGTAAGAGTACAGAATCTTTATTTCCCTGTTCGGTTGAAAGGAAATAGTAAAAATTGGAAAGAGCTATGGTTTGCAAGGGAAATTCGACACTTGTTTCGAAAAAAGAGAGATTTCTACAATAATTATAGGATGCATGGAGTAAATGAGGTGCTAGATGAGTATAAAGAATGTAAAAAGAATCTTAAGAAAGAAATTAGAAAGGCTAAAAGAAGATATGAGGTTGCTTTGGCAAGAAAGGTGAAAGTAAATCCAAAGGGTTTCTACAGCTGTTCCATTGTTTAAAAAGGGTTCAAAGAATAAACCTAGCAATTATAGACCGGTTAGTTTGACGTCAGTGGTGGGCAAATTAATGGAAAGGATACTTAGAGATAATATATATAAGCATCTGGATAAACAGGGTCTGATCAGGAACTGTCAACATGGATTTGTGCCTGGAAGGTCATGTTTGACAAAACTTCTTGAATTTTTTGAAGAGGTTACTAGGGAAATTGATGAGGGTAAAGCAGTGGATGTTGTCTATATGGATTTCAGTAAGGCCTTTGACAAGGTTCCCCATGGATGGTTGGTTAAGAAGGTTCAATCTTTGGATGTTAATGGCGGAGTAGCAAGATGGATTCAACAGTGGCTGAATGGGAGATGCCAGAGAGTAATGGTGGATGGCTGTTTGTCAGGTTGGAAGCCGGTGACCAGTGGGGTGCCTCAGGGATCTGTGTTGGGTCCACTGTTGTTTGTCATGTACATCAATGATCTGTATGATGGTGTGAAAAATTGGATAAGTAAGTATGCAGATGATACTAAGATAGGGAGTGCTGTGGATAATGAGGTAGATTTTCAAAGTCTACAGAGAGATTTGGGCCATTTGAAAAAGTGGGCTGAAAGATGGCAGATGGAGTTTAATGCTGATAAGTGTGAAGTACTACATCTTGGCAGGACAAATCAAAATAGGACGTACATGGTAAATGGTAGGGAATTGAGGAATGCTGTGGAACAGAGGGATCTAGGAATAACTGTGTATAGTTCCCTGAAGGTGGAATCACATGTAGATAAGGTGGTAAAGAAAGCTTTTGGTGCGCTGGCCGTTATAAATCAGAGCATTGAATATAGAAGTAGGGAAGTAATGTTAAAATTGTACAAAGCATTGGTAAGACCAATTCTGGAGTATGGTGTACAATTTTGGTCGCCTAATTATAGGAAGGATGTCAACAAAATAGAGAGAGTACAGAGGAGATTTACTAGAATGTTGCCTGGGTTCCAGCAACTAAGTTACAGAGAAGGGTTGAACAAGTTAGGTCTTTATTCTTTGGAGCGCAGAAGGTTAAGGGGGGACTTGATTGAGGTCTTTAAAATGATGAAAGGGATAGACAGAGTTGATGTGGATAAGCTTTTCCCATTGAGAGTAGGGAAGATTCAAACAAGAGGGCATGACATGAGAATTAAGGGACAGAAGTTTAGGGGTAACATGAGGGGGAACTTCTTTACTCAGAGAGTGGTGGCTATGTGGAATGAGCTTCCAGCAGAAGTGGTGGAGGCAGGATCGATTTTAACATTTAAAAGTAAAGTGGATAGGTATATGGACGGGAAGGGAATGGAGGGGTATGGTCTGAGTGCAGGTAGATGGGACTAGGGGAAAATAAATGGTCGGCACGGACTGGAAGGGCCAAGAAGGCCTGTTTCCGTGCTGTAATTGTTATATGGTTATATGTAGCGGAACGTGGGCCTTTTCATCCATTTAAGTATCCCGACCCGCAGTGTAATCAACGTTGCGGGGGAACAGTTTGTGTTAATAAATTATAATTCTGAAAATGAGGAGAAGATTTTTACCAAAGAACTTTTATTTTTACGAGGATGTTTCCGTAACCGGCTTCCGTTTCCGCACTAGTTATCTTTGCTCCGCTGTGGCGGGATCTCTAGTGCGGAGACGGAAACCGGTTACGGAAATGGGGCCTAGAATTTACCCACGAATCGGCCCATGACCGTAGTACGTCCTTTTCGTCGAGTGGACTCTCTTGCTCGCTGTAGGATCTTGGGTGTGAACCCTCCCTGCAGCCTGAAACCTCATCGCTGATTGGCAAACCAATTATAATTGGTGTTGTGATCTCCGTTTCCTGGTTACCGATCTAAATTTGAGCAGAGTGTCTAATCCTGGGTCTTGGCGACACTTTAGTTAGTTGGTTGATCTTGCTGTGCCGTTTGTCCCAGAAATATGTCCTTATCGCTCCTTTTGTAATATTCAGTGTGATGCTATTCCCAGATTAAATGCCAGCACTTAATGTAAATTTAACATAGCTGCAACAATAGGGGACAAATTGTTCCGCCAGCCTGCCGAATTACAAACAGCCCAAAATAATTTAGCTTCATGATGGGACCTGGCGAAGACTTGGCCGTTTGGATTCAGAACTGGTTTGCTTACAGCAGAGAGAGGTTAGTGGCGGAAGGGTATTTCTCGGGCTGGAGTGCTGAGTAAACGTTTTATTGCCACGTGTACCGAGGTACAGTGAAAAGCTTGCGTTGCGTGCCGACCAGTTGGCGGAAAGACATTTGCGTGATTACAATCGAGCCGTCCACGGTGTACGGATACCTGGGCCCGGGTTCGATCCTGACTACGGGCGCTGTCTGTACGGAGTTTGTACGCTCTCCCCGCGACCTGCGTGGGTTTTCTCCAAGATCTTCGCTTTCCTCCCACACTCCAAAGACGTACAGGTTTGTAGGTTCTTGGCCTAATTGTAAATTGTCCCGAGTGTGTGTGTAAGATGGTGTTAAGCGAAGGTCAGCCTGCTTGAAGGGTCTCAACCCGAATCGTCATCCATTCCTTCTCTCCAGAGATGCTGCCTGTCCCGCTGATTTACTCCAGCATTTTGTGTCTGTCTAAGATATTCGTGGATAGCTGGTCAGCACGGACTCAGTGGGCCGAAGGGCCTGTTTCCGTGCTGTATCTCTAAACTAAACTGAACATGACGAGTTTGAGTTTAGTTTCTTGTCACGTGAACCAATAGACAATAGACAATAGACAATAGGTGCAGGAGTAGGCCATTCGGCCCTTCGAGCCAGCACCGCCATTCAATGTGATCATGGCTGATCATCCCCAATCAGTACCCCGTTCCTGCCTTCTCACCATATCCTCTGACTCCGTTATTTTTAAGAGCCCTATCTAGCTCTCTCTTGAAAACATCCAGAGAACCGGCCTCCACCACCCTCTGAGGCAGAGAATTCCACAGACTCACCACTCTCTGTGAGAAAAAGTGTTTCCTCGTCTCCGTTCTAAATGGCTTACTCCTAATTCTTAAACTGTGGCCCCTGGTTCTGGACTCCCACAACATCGGAACAGGTTTCCTGCCTCTAGCGTGTCCAAGCCCTTAACAATCGTATATGTTTCAATGAGATCCCCTCTAAACTCCAGAGTGTACAAGCCCAGCCGCTCCATTCTCTCAGCATATGACAGTCCCGCCATCCCTGGAATTAACCATGTAAACCTACGCTGCACTCCCTCAATAGCAAGAATGTCCTTCCTCAAATTAGGACCGTGGTACAATGAAAAGCTTTTGCCGTGTGTCACCCAGCCAGGGATGAGGAAAGACATTCTTGCCTTAGAGGGAGTACAGACAAGGTTCACCACACAGATTCCTGGGATGGTAGGACTTTCATATGAAGAAAGACTGGATAGACTCGGCTTGTACTCGCTAGAATTTAGAAGATTGAGGGGGGATCTTATAGAAACTTACATAATTCTTAAGGGGTTGGACAGGCCAGATGCAGGAAGATTGTTCCCGATGTTGGGGAAGTCCAGGACAAGGGGGTCACAGTTTAAGGATGAGGGGGAAATCTTTTAGGACCGAGGTGAGAAAAACATTTTTCACACAGAGAGTGGTGAATCTGTGGAATTCTCTGCCACAGAAGGTAGTTGAGGCCAGTTCATTGGCTATATTTAAGAGGGAGTTAGATGTGGCTAAAGGGATCAGGGGGTATGGAGAGAAGGCAGGTACAGGATACTGAGTTGGATGATCAGCCATGATCATATTGAATGGCGGTGCAGGCTCGAAGGGCTGAATGGCCTACTCCTGCACCTAATTTCTATGTTTCTATGTTTCTATGAAGGAAAAGAAAACAATGTGAATAATGTTTAGTAAAAGGCAAAAGTCCAACCACAGATAGTGTGAGGGTCTCCAATGGGGTAGATGGTAGCTCAGGACCGCTCTCTGGCTGTGGTAGCATGGTTCAGTTGCCTGATAACACTGTCCCTGAATCTGGAGACGTGCGTTCTAACTCTTGCAACAAGCCTGTAGCCGGTGCAGGCCGACACAAAATGCTGGAGTAACTCAGCGGGACAGGCAGCATCTCTGGAGAGAGGGAACGGGCCACGTTTCAGGTCGAGACCCTTCTTCAGACTGAGATGTCAGGGGAGAGGGAAAACACGAGATGTGGACGGTGATGCAGAGAGAGGTCACCACCCTCTGACTGAAGAAATCCCTCCTCATCTCCTCTCCAAAGGTGCGTCCTTTTATTCTGAGGCTGTGCCCTCTGGTCCTAGACTGTCCCACCGGTGGAAACATCCTCTCCACATCCACTCTATCCAGGCCTTTCACTATTCGGTAAGTTTCGTTGAGGTCCTTCTAAACTCCAGCGAGCACAGGCCCGGTGCCGTCAAACGCTCATCATAGGTTAGATGGCATTAGATGTGACGAGCGACTGGAAGAATATTTGCGAGTTGATTGAAAAAGCACGGAACTAATTGAGGGGTTACAACTCCATCTCAGACTGTGTGATGGAAGTGTCATCGTAAGGGAATTGATCTATTTGGCTGTAATTATTCTGCTGCAGCTCGATGATCTAATTTGCCGAGTATTTGTGTTGGGAATTAAGGTGATGCTAGCGGTACTTATCATTGTTAAAGCAGAATGATGGGCAGCCTCAGGTGTCCGCGTGGAATGTATGTGGAAATGCGGTGAATCTGCGGAATTAGACAATAGGCAACAGACAGTAGGAGCAGGAGGAGGCCATTCGGCCCGTCCAGCCAGCATCGCCATTCCATGTGATCATGGCTGATCATCCACAATCCAAACCCCGTTCCTGCCTTCTTCCCACATCCCCTGACTCCGCTATCTTCAAGAGCCCTATCTCGCTCTTTGCCACAGAGGGCTGTGGAGGCCAAGTCAGTGGATATTTTTTTTACGGCAGAGATAGACAGATTCTCGATTAGTCAGGGGAGAAGGCAGGAGAATGGGGTTAGGGGGGGAGAGATAGATCAGCCACGATGGAATGGTGGAGTAGACTTGACGGGCCGAATGGCCTAATTCTACTCCCATCACCTGTGACCTAAATCAAGATGGTGCCCTGTTCTCCGTGAAAACTCTATACGGCACGTTGGCGCAGCGGTAGAGTTGTCTTTTCCTCACAGCGCCGGAGACACGGGTTTGAAAACCACTTTTATGGCCGCTTTGACAGGGACATCAAGGCTATGCTCCCTCACACTCACCCCCTACGACGTGTATCGAGCACTGAGCAGGATTAATGCACGCAAGGCTGCTGGCCCTGACGGCATCCCTGGGCGCGTACTCAGGACCTGTGCTGCGCAGCTGACAGACGTCCGGACTGACATCTTCAATCCGTCACTTGCCCAGGCAGTTGTCCCCACTTGCCTTAAAACCACCTCCATCGTGCCGGTGCCAAAACACTCCACTGCGGCGAGCCTCAACGACTTCCGCCCAGTTGCACTTACTCCCATCCTCACCAAGTGCTTCGAGGTCCAAGGTCCTGGCACACCTCAAAGGCTGCCAACCTCCCACACTGGACCCCTATCAGTTTGCCTACCGCACGAACAGGAGTACGGAGGATGCCATCTCAACGGCACTCCCCTCCGCCCTCTCCCACCTCAATAACAGAGACACCTACGTGAGAATGCTGTTCATTGACTTTAGCCCAGCATTTAACACCATTATCCCCTCTGCAACTGATCACCAAACTCGGCGACCTGGGCATCAACCCCTCCCTCTGCAACTGGATACTGGACTTCCTGACTAACAGACCACAGTCTGTTAGGTTGGACAAGCACACCTCTTCAACCCTCACCCTGAACACCGGCGTTCCACAGGGCTGTGTACTGAGCCCCCTCCTCTACTCCCTCTTCACCTACGACTGCACACCTGTACATGGTCTAACACCATCATCAACTATGCAGATGATACAACGGTGATTGGCCTCATCAGCGACAACGATGAGTCGGCCTATAGGGAGGAGGTTCAGCTCCTAGCAGCATGGTGTGCTGACAACAACCTGGCCTTCAACTCCAAGAAGACCAAGGAGCTCATTGTGGACTACAGAAGGTCTAGGGGCTGCACGCACACCCCCATCCATATTAATGGGACGGAGGTGGAACGTGTTTCCAGTTTCAGGTTTCTGGGGGTCAACATCTCTGATGACCTCCCTTGGACCCACAGTACCTCTACACTGGTCAAGAAGGCTCACCAGCGTCTCTTCTTCCTGAGGAGACTAAAGAAGGTCCATCTGTCTCCTCAGATTCTGGTGAACTTCTACCGCTGCACCATCGAGAGCATCCTTACCAACTGTATCACAGTATGGTATGGCAAATGCTCTATCTCCGACCAGAGGGTGGTGAAAACCGCCCAACGAATCATCGGTTCCCCACTCCCCTCCAATGAGTCCGTCCATAGCAAGCGATGTCTGCGAAGGGCGCGCAGCATCGTCAAGGACTGGTCTCACCCCAGCCACAGTGTTTACCCTCCTCCCATCCGGGAGGCCCTACAGGTCCCTCCGTTGCCGGACCAGCAGGTTCAGGAACAGCTTCTTCCCTGCGGCTGTTACACTACTTAACTCTGCACCTCGGTGATTGCCAGTCACCCCCCCCCCCCCGGGCACTCCTTCCCCCAGTATAATTGCACTACTGATACTGTTTGTACATCTATATATTTTACCGTTCATTATTCTAAGTTTGCTCTTCTGGGTGAGATGCTAACTGCATTTCGCTGTCTCTGTACTGTACACTGCACAATGACAATTAAAGATTGAATTGAATTGAATTTGATCCTCGCTACGGGTGCTGTCTGTGCGGAGTTTGCACGTTCTCCCCGTGACCTGCGTGGGTTTCCTCAGAGATCGCCGCTTTTCTCCCACACTCCAAAGACGCACAGGCTTGCAGGTTAATTTGCTCGGTATAATTCTAAATTGTCGTTCGCGTGTGTAGGATAGTGTTAGTGTGCGGGGCATCGCTGGTCGGCGCGGACTCGGTGGGCCGAAGGGCCTGCGTCCGCGATGTATCTCTAAACTCAACTGAACACTAAATCTGCAGTGCTGATATTTGGCGGACTCGCCCTCAGAATCCCTCCATATCTCAAGAGGTACAGAGGTGTGAAAAAGCATAGCTGCAGATTCACGGACAGTTTCCTCCCAGCTGCTATCTCCATCTATATAGCAATATGCTGCGTTACTAGCTGCAGATGGTGTCATAGAGTGATACAGCGTGGAAACAGACCCTCCGGCCCAACGTGCCCCACACCGGCCCACAATGTCCCAGCTACACTAGTCCCACCTGCCTGCGTTTTGCCCCATCTACCTCTGAGCCTGTCCTATCCATGTACCTGTCTGAATGTATCTTAAATGTTGCGATAGTACCTGCCTCGGCTACCTCCTCCAGCAGCTCGTTCCATACACCCACCACCCTTTGCGCCTAGGTGTCAGAAAAATCGGCAACAAACTCGGAAATCTATTAAATGCTGCGATAGTACCTGCTAAACGATGCAATAGATATGCCAATAGACAAAAGGTGCAGGAGTAGGCCAGTTGACCTTTCGAGCCAGCACCACCATTCACTGTGATCATGGCTGATCATCCACAATAAGTACCCTCCCGTTCCTGCCTTCTCCCCATATCCCCCGACTCCACTATCTTTAAGAGCTCTATCTAACTCTCTCTTGAAAGTATCCAGAGAATCGACCTCCACTGCCTTCTGGGGCAGAGAATTCCACAGATTCACAACCCTCTGAGTGAAAAAGTTTTTTTCTAATCTCCATTCTAAATGAGTTACCCCTTATTCTTAAACTGTGGCCCCTGGTTCTGGACTCCCCCAACATCGGGAACAGGTTTCCTGCCTCTAGCTTGTCCAAACCTTTAATAATCTTATATGTTTCAATAAGATCTGCTCTCATCCTTCTAAGTTCCAGTGTATACAAGCCCAGCCGCTCCATTCTATCAACATATGACAGTCCCGCCATCCCAGGAATTAACCTTGTCAACCTACGCTGCACTCCCTCAATAGCAAGAATGTCCTTCCTTAAATTTGGAGACCAAAACTGCACACAATACGCCCGGTGTGGTCTCACTAGGGCCAGAATATGTCCAGGCTTGCCTTATGGTATACAAAAGAATGCAGTGTGTAGTAAGCAAAAATGTGTTTGATTAGACATTAGATAGGACAGGTTTAGAGTGGGGAAACTGCTAGAGTCAGTTATTAAAGATGGGATAGCAGCGCATTTGGAAAGTGGTGAAATCATTGGACAAAGTCAGCATGGATTTACGAAAGGTAAATCATGTCTGACGAATCGAATAGAATTTTTCGAGGATGTAACTAGTAGAGTGGATAAGGAAGAACCAGTGGATGTGTTATATCTGGACTTTCAGAAGGCTTTCGACAAGGTCCCACAAAAGAGATTAGCATACAAACTTAACGCACACGGTATTGGGGGTTCAGTATTGATGTGGATAGAGAACTGGCTAGCAGACAGGAAGCAAAGGGTAGGAGTAAACGGGTCCTTTTCAGAATGGCAGGCAGTGAGTAGTGGGGTACCGCAAGGCTCAGTGCTGGGACCCCAGCTATTTACACAATATACATTAATGATTTGGATGAGGGAATTGAATGCAACATCTCCAAATTTGCAGATGACACCAATCTGGGGGGTATAGTTAGGTGTGAGGAGGATGCTAGGAGGCTGCAGGGTGATTTGGATAGGCTGAGTGAATGGGCAGATGCATGGCAGATGCAGTATAATGTGGATAAATGTGAGGTTATCCACTTTGGTGGCAAAAACATGAGGGTAGACTATTATCTGAATGGTGGCCGATTAGGAAAAGGAGAGATGCAACAAGACCTGGTTGTCATGGTACACCAGTCATTGAAAGTAGGCATGCAGGTGCAGCAGGCAGTGAAGAAAGCAAATGGTATGTTAGCATTCATAGCGAAAGGATTTGGGTACAGGAGCAGGGAGGTTCTACTGCAGTTGTACAGGGTTTTGGTGAGACCACACCTGGAGTATTGCGTACAGTTTTGGTCTCCAAATCTGAGGAAAGACATTCTTGCCATAGAGGGGGTACAGAGAAGGTTCACCAGACTGATTCCTGGGATGTCGGGACTTTCATATGAAGAAAGACTGGATAGACTCGGCTTGTACTCACTGGAATTTAGAAGATTGATGGGGGATCTTATAGAAACGTACAAAATTCTTAAGGGGTTGGACAAGCTAGATGCAGGAAGATTGTTCCCGATGTTGGGGGAGTCCAGAACAAGGCGTCACAATCTAAGGATAAGGGGGAATTCCTTTAGGACCGAGATGAGGAAAACATTCTTTACACAGAGAGTGGTGAGTCTCTGGAATTCTCTATCACAGAAGGTCGTTGAGGCCAGTTAATTGGCCATATTCAAGAGGGAGTTGGATGTGGATCTTGTGGCTAAAGGGATCAGGGGGTATGGAGAGAAGGCAGGTACGGGATACTGAGTTGGATGATCACCCATGATCATATTGAATGGCGGTGCAGGCTCGAATGGCCGAATGGCCTACTCCTGCACCTATTTTCCATGTTTCTAGAGGGATATGGGCCAAACGCGGGCAGGTGGGACTAATGTAGATGAGGCATCTTGGTCGGCCTTGTATTAGTTGGGCTGAAGGGCCTGTTTCCGTGCTGTTTGCACGGAAACCAACCTCTCTTCTCATAGACCTCATAGAATCATAGTCATGGCGCAGTAGAGCGATACAGAGTGGAAACAGGCCCTTCGGCCCAACTTGCCCACATGTCCTAGCTACACAGGTCCCACCAGCCAACATTTCCCTCCAACTTTGACTGTCCATTCTCCCCTTGACCCTCTGAGTTTGGCTTAGTTCAGAGAAGTAGCGTAGAAACAGACCCGGGTTCGATCCCGACTACGGGTGCCTGCCTGTACGGAGTTTGCACGCTCTCCCCGTGACCTGCGTGGGTTTTCTCCGAGATCTTCGCTTTCCTCCCACCCTCCAAAGACGCGCAGGTTTGTGGATCAATTGGCCCACCGAGTCCGCGCCGACCAGCGATCCCCGCACACTAACGCTCTCCTACACATACTGGGGACCGTTTTTACTTTCGTACCAAGCCACTTAACCCACAAACCCGCACGTCTTTGGAGTGTGGGAGGAAACCGAAGATCTCGGAGAAAACCCACGCAGGTCACGGGGAGAACGTGCAAACTCCGTACAGACAGCAACCGTAGTCGGGATTGAACCCGGGTCTCTGGCGCTGTGAGGCAGCAGCTCTACCGCTGCGCCACCGTGACGCCCACCCCCATTTTTCCTTCAGCAGTTTGTGTTTTGCTGATTGAAGTGTCTCTTAACATCTTCTGTCCTAACCATATAACCATATAACAATTACAGCATGGAAACAGGCCCTCTCGGCCCTTCCAGTCCGTGCCGACCATTCATTTTCCCCTAGTCCCATCTACCTGCACTCAGACCATACCCCTCCATTCCCTTCCCATCCATGTACCTATCCACTTTACTTTTAAATGTTAAAATCAATCCTGCCTCCACCACTTCTGCTGGAAGATCATTCCACACAGCCACCACTCTCTGAGTAAAGAAATTCCCCCTCATGTTACCCCTAAACTTCTGTCCCTTAATTCTCATGTCATGCCCTCTTGTTTGAATCTTCCCTACCCTCAATGGGAAAAGCTTACCCACGTCAACTCTGTCTATCCCTTTCATCATGTCCCTGAGGCACCCCACTGGTCACCGGCTTCCAACCTGACAAACAGCCATCCACCATTACTCTCTGGCATCTCCCATTCAGCCACTGTTGAATCCATCTTGCTACTCTGCCATTAACTCCCAAAGATTGAACCTTCTTAACCAACCTTCCATGGGGAACCTTGCCAAAGGCCTCTTCGTAGTTATATCTTTACACTGAAGGGTGAGCCTTTTATCCTTTTACCTGTGCACTGTGGATGGCTTGATAGTATTCTTGTGTGGTATTGTCTTCGACTGGATAGCAGGCAAATCATGAGGGGAAAAGATAGGGGTTTCCGTCACTGGATTGTCACCTTGTCGTGGTGGAGAAGCTTTTGTGGACCTGAGATCCTGAGAGCGATGCCGTCTGGAGCTGTGCTCCTGGTAGGGCCACCCATGGCGGTAAGGTCGAGGGGGAGGTCTCTGACAAAGAGCCAACCCAACCAAGACCTCAACGGTGGAACAGGCGGAGGACGATGGCTGACCTTAGTGGAGTGTCACAACGGCTGGGAAGGCGGATGAAGGCTGCAGCAGAAAATTGTCCCCGGTCGTCTTGGACTCCATGCCACTGGATCCTGACCCAGATCTGTCAAGGACCGCGGGGTGGCTGTCTGTGCACCAGTCTCCCCACGTTAAACGAAGTCACGGACAGGCCTCCTCCATATAGGGAATAGCACCCTGGAGACACCCATGGCCAAATCAGCCATGACCAAAGGAGGCCCAAGACTAGATCGAGGTACAGTGAAAAGCTTTTGTCGCGTGCTAACCAGCCAGCGGAAAGACAATACATGATTACAATCGAGCCGTTTGCCGTGTACAGATACACGATCAGAAAGTGCAAAGTGGAATTTTGGCAAGTTGTACAGAGGAGTAACTGTAGCCGTTTCTTTTGATGAAAGATTAAAAGAAATCTCCTGCTTTGTGCGGAGCTTAATATTTTTCCCAGCTTTAACCCGTTAGCGGATACTTAGAGATAATATATATAAGCATCTAGATAAACAGGGTCTGATCAAGAACAGTCAACATGGATTTGTGCCTGGAAGGTCATGTTTGACAAACCTTCTTGAATTTTTTGAAGAGGGTACTAGGGAAATTGATGAGGGTAAAGCAGTGGATGTTGTCTATATGGATTTCAGTAAGGCCTTTGACAAGGTTCCCCATGGAAGGTTGGTTAAGAAGGTTCAATCTTTGGGTGTTAATGGCGGAGTAGCAAGATGGATTCAACAGTGGCTGAATGGGAAATGCCAGAGAGTAATGGTGGATGGCTGTTTGTCAGGTTGGAAGCCGGTGACCAGTGGGGTGCCTCAGGGATCTGTGTTGGGTCCACTGTTGTTTGTCATGTACATCAATGATCTAGATGATGGGGTGGAAAATTGGATAAGTAAGTATGCAGATGATACTAAGATAGGTGGTGCTGTGGATAATGAAGTAGATTTTCAAAGTCTACAGAGAGATTTGGGACATTTGGAAGAGTGGGCTGAAAGATGGCAGATGGAGTTTAATGCTGATAAGTGTGAGGTGCTACATCTTGGCAGGAAAAAATCAAAATAGGACGTACATGGTAAATGGTGGGGAATTGAGGAATGCTGTGGAACAGAGGGATCTAGGAATAACTGTGCATAGTTCCCTGAAGGTGGAATCGCATGTAGATAGGGTGGTAAAGAAAACTTTTGGTGTGCTGGCCTTCATAAATCAGAGTATTGAATATAGGAGTAGGGAAGTAATGTTAAAATTGTACAAGGCATTGGCGAGACCAATTCTGGAGTATGGTGTACAATTTTGGTCGCCTAATTATAGGAAGGATGTCAACAAAATAGAGAGAGTACAGAGGAGATTTACTAGAATGTTGCCTGGGTTCCAGCAACTAAGTTACAGAGAAAGGTTGAACAAGTTAGGTCTTTATTCTTTGGAGCGCAGAAGGTTAAGGGGGAACTTGATTGGGGTCTTTAAAATGATGAAAGGGATAGACAGAGTTGACGTGGATAAGCTTTTCCCATTGAGGGTAGGGAAGATTCAAACAAGAGGGCATGACATGAGAATTAAGGGACAGAAGTTTAGGGGTAACATGAGGGTGAACTTCTTTACTCAGAGAGTGGTGGCTGTGTGGAATGATCTTCCAGCAGAAGTGGTGAAGGCAGGATCGATTTTAACATTTAAAAGTAAAGTGGATAGGTATATGGACGGGAAGGGAATGGAGGGGTATGGTCTGAGTGCAGGTAGATGGGACTAGGGGAAAATAAATGGTCGGCACGGACTGGAAGGGCCGAGAAGGCCTGTTTCTGTGCTGTAATTGTTATATGGTTATTGTTATATGGTACACAACTTCCTATTCCTGCCACCACAAAAAAAGAATACCCCGAATGGATAGTAGACAAAATTGCTGGAGAAACTCAGCGGGTGCAGCAGCATCTATGGAGTGAAGGAAATAGGCGACGTTTTTTTTGGGCCAAAACCCTTCTTCAGACAGACGAACCACGAATGGATACTTGGAAAAAACAACGAAGACACAAGAGGCCCGAAGAAGGGTCTCGGCCCAAAGCCTCACCTATTCCTTTTCTCCAGAGATGCTGCCTGAACCGCCGAGTTACTCCAGCTTTTAGTATCTATCTTAAGGGCCAGTTCCACTTAAAGGTGTTTTTTTGGGAGAACGTCACAGTCGTAGCAGGTCGGCGAAAAAAACGGCGACTGGCCACCCCCTACGTCAATGTCTATGACAACGTACCACCTAGTCCGACAACCGGTGACCCAATAGGACGTCCACCTATGACAACCTACGACCAAGCAGGCGCCAACCTAAGTCAACCTACATCCACCCACGACAAGCAACGAGCCTGTCGGCGACAACTGAAGACAATCCAGTTGCCGGTACCTGATGACGAAGGTTGGCGTAGGCACTCAATAGACAATAGACAATAGGTGCAGGAGGAGGCCATTCGGCCCTTCGAGCCAGCACCGCCATTCAATGTGATCATGGCTGATCATCCCCAATCAGTAACCCGTTCCTGCCTTCTCCCCCATATCTCCTGACACCGCTATCTATAAGAGACAAGTCAAGTTTATTCGTCACATACACATACGGGATGTGCAGTGAAATGAAAAGTGACAATGCCTGCGGACTTTGTGCAAAAAACAAACAAACAGACAACCAACAAACTACAAACAGAGTCACACGTTCTTTTCCATATTAAATATTGTGGGCAGTATTGTGGTACAGTAAGTTAGTAGAGTTAGTCCCTGGTGAGATAGGAGTTTACAGCCCGAATGGCCTCTGTGAAGAAACTCTTTCTCATCCTCTCCGTTCTCACAGCACGGCAACGGAGGCGTTTGCCTGACCGTAAGAGCTGGAACAGTCCGTTGCAGGGGTGGAAGGTGTCTCCCATCATCTTATTGGCTCTGGAGTTGCACCTCCTGATGTATAGTTCCTGCAGGGGGGCGAGAGAAGTCCCCATAGTGCGTTCGGCCGAACGCACTACTCTCTGCAAAGCCTTCTTGCCCTGGGCAGAGCAATTCCCAAACCAGATTGTAATATTTCCGGACAAGATGCTTTCCACAGCCGCAGAGTGGAAGCACTGGATGATCCTATCCAGCTCTCTCTTGAAAATATCCAGAGAACCGGCCTCCACCGCCCTCTGAGGCAGAGAATTCCACAGACTCACAACTCTCTGTGAGAAAAAGTGTTTCCTCGTCTCTGCCTTCTCCAGTCGCCAATGGAATTCACCGAAGTCCGCACCCGGCGACAACCAACGTCACCTGGCAACAACCTGCATCATCCGGGTGACAACCGGCGACAACCTACGATAGGAGAAGACAAGCTACGTCAAGCCCACAGTCGCTGAAAAGGTTTGAACATTTCAAAACCCAGCGGCGACCAGAAAAACGTTACGCCTCTTTAGGTGACTGGAGGAGATCACTCACGACCATACAGATGTCATAGAAACATAGAAAAATAGGTGCAGGAGTAGGCCATTCGGCCCTTCGAGCCTGCACCGCCATTCAATGTGATCATGGCTGATCATCCAACTCAGTATCCCTTACCCGCCTTCTCTCCATACCCCCTGATCCCCTTAGCCACAAGGACCACATCTAACTCCCTCTTAAATATAGCCAATGAACTGGCCTCAACTACCCTCTGTGGCAGAGAGTTCCAGAGACTCACCACTCTCTGTGTGAAAAAAGTCCTTCTCATCTCGGTCCTAAAGAATTTCCCCCTTATCCTTAAGCAGTGACCCCTTGTCCTGGACCTCCCCAACATCGGGAACAATCTTCCTGCATCTAGCCTGTCCAACCCCTTAAGAATTTTGTAAGTTTCTATAAGATCCCCTCTCAATCTCCTAAATTCTAGAGAGTATAAACCGAGTCTACGCAGTCTTTGTTCATAAGACAGTCCTGACATCCCAGGAATCAGTCATCCCGCGATCATGTTTCAAACAGCCGTCGCTTGCAGTCAACGAAAATATCGTCTAAGTGGGACAGGGGCTTGAGGTTTCAACCAGCATCTGCAGTTCCTTCTAACACAGACAGTCCGATTCCCTTCACAGATGCTGCCTGACCTGCCGAGTTCCTCCACCACTTTAGTTTAGCTTAGAGATAATCTGTGGTAACAGGCCCTTCGGCCCACCGAGTCCACGCCGACCAGCGATCCCCGCACGCTAACACTCTCCTGCACATTAGGGACAATTTACAATTATAAACCAAAGCCAATTAACCTGCACGTCTTCGGAGTGTGGGAGGAAACCCACGCAGGTCACATACCCCATACAGACAGCTCCCTTGGTCGGGGTCAAACCCGGGCCTCTGGCTCTGCGCCGCCATTTTGATTTCAAAAATAATGTTTTCCACAAACAGTAAGATTCTCTCTGCTCACAAGAATCAGGCGTGTACGATGCACATTGATATCTGAAAATGTTTAGTTTATTGTCACGTGTACCGAGGTACAGTGAAAAGCTTTTGTTGCATGCTGACCAGTCGGCGGAAAGACAATACGTGATTACAATCGAGCCATTTACCGAGTATAGATACATGAAACGTGAAATTAAAGGACATTCTTTTAGGAAGAAGATGAGGAGCAATTTCTTTAGTCCGAGGATGGTGAATCCGTGGAACTCATTGCCACAGAAGGCTGTGGAGGCCAAGTCAGTGGATATTTTTAAGGCAGAGATAGATAGATTCTTGATTAGTACGGGTGACAAAGGTTATGGGGAGAAGGCAGGAGAATGGGGTTAGGAGGGAGAGATAGATCAGCCATGATTGAATGGCGGGGTAGACTAGATGGGCCGAATGGCCTAATTCTACCCCATCACTTCTGATCTTATGATCATATGATTCATGTTATTGGCTCCTCTAGAGTGCCCCTAGTGTATGGAGAGTAGATGTGAAAGTGTATAACATAGAGCTAGTGTGAACAGGTGATCGGTGGTTGGCGTGGACTTGGTGGAATGAAGGGCCTGTTTCCCTGCTGAATCTTCCAATCAATCAATAGAAACGCAGACAATTAGTGCAGGAGGAGGCCATTCGGCCCTTCGAGCCAGCACCACCATTCATTGCGATCATGGCCGATCGTCCCCAATCAGTACCCCGTTGGGGTTAGGAGGGAGAGATAGATCCGCCGTGATTGAATGGCGGAGTAGACTTGATAGGCTGAATGGCCTAATTCTACTCCTATCAGATGATCTTATGATAAGGGAATACCGTTTAGTGCAAGGTAAAGCCAGCAAAGTCTGATCAAAGATAGTCCGAGGGCCACCAATGAGGTAGATAGTAGTTCAGGACCGCTCTCTGGTTGTGGTAGGATGGTTCAGTTGCCTGATAACAGCTGGGATATGTAGTCCCTGACTTAAAATTGACTCCTCGACTGCTTAATCCTTGGAGCGTAGGAGGCTGAGGGATGCCTTTCTGGGGGTGGAAAAGCTACCTGCATGTTGGCCTTCATAACAAGCGGGGTTGAATACACGGGCAAAGAGGTCCTTCTGCAGTTGTAGAGGCAATAGACAATAGTTGCAGGAGTAGGCCATTCGGCCCTTCAAGCCAGCACCGCCATTCAATGTGATCATGGCTGATCATCCCCAATCAGTACCCCGTTCCTGCCTTCTCCCCCATATCCCCTGACTCCGCTATCTTTAAGAGCCCTATCTAGCTCTCTCTTGAAAGCATCCAGAGAGTGGCCTCCACGACCCTCTGAGGCAGAGAATTCCACAGACTCTGTGAGAAAAAGTGTTTCCTCGTCTCCGTTCGAAATGGCTTCCCCCTTATTCTTAAACTGTGGCCCCTGGTTCTGGACTCCCCCAACATCGGGAACATGTTTCCTGCCTCCAGCGTGTCCAAGCCCTTAACAATCTTATATGTTTCAATAAGATCCCCTCTCATCCTTCTCATCCTTGTACAAGCCCAGCCGCTCCATTCCCTCAGCATATGACAGTCCCACCATCCCGGGAATTAACGAGGTGTGGCCCGAGTGAGACCACACCTGGAGTATTGTGTGCAGTTTTGGCCTCCAAATTTGAGGAAGGACATTCTTGATATAGAGGGAGTGCAGCGTAGGATCACAAGGTTAATTCCCGGGATGGTGCAAGGAACGAGCTGCTAGAGGAGGTAGTTGGGGCTGGCACTTTAACAGCATTTAGACCTTAAGAGATGCAGCTCAGCCCACCGCGTCCGCACCGACCAGCGATCCCCGCGCACTAACGCTATCCCACACACACTAGGGACAATTTACATTTACACCAAGCCAATTAACCTACAAACCAGCACGTCGTTGGAGTGTGGGAGGAAACCAAAGATCTCAGAGAAAACCCACGCAGGTCACGGGGAGAACGTACAAACTCTGTACAGACAGAGAACCCGTAGTCAGGATCGCACTCGGGTCTCTGGCGCTGTGAGGCAGCAACTCTACCAGTGCGCCAGTGTACTATAACATTTATAATACATTTGGACAGGTACGTACATGGGAAAGGCTGAGAGGGATGTGGGCCAAACGCGGGCAGGTGGGACTTGCGTAGATGGAGGGGATCTAGGTTGGCACGGGCAAGATGGGCCGAAGGGCCTGTTTCTGTGATGTGTGTCTCTGGGTGGTGTGAGGTTATCAGTGGATTTTTCTATTTTAGTTCAGTATCGAGATACAGCGCGGAAACAGGCCCTTCGGCCCACTGGGTCCGCGCCGACCAGCGATCCCCGCATTTTAACACTATCTGACACTCACTAGGGCCAATTTTAACATTTATACCAAGCCAATTAACCGACAAACCTGTACGTCTTTGGAGTGTGGGAGGAAACCGAAGATCTCGGAGAAAACCCACGCAGGTCACGGGGAGAACGTACAGACTCCGTACAGACAGCGCCCGTAGTGGGGATCGAATCCGGGTCTCCTGCGCTGCATTCGCTGTAAGGCAGCAACACTACCGCTGCGCCACTGAGGTTTCAGATAGGACATAGAAACATAGAAATTAGGTGCAGGAGTAGGCCATTCGGGCCTTCGAGCCTGCACCGCCATTCAATATGATCATGGCTGATCATCCAACTCAGTATCCCGTACCTGCCTTCTCTCCATACCCTCTGATCCCCTTAGCCACAAGGGCCACATCTAACTCCCTCTTAAATATAGCCAATGAACTGGCCTCAACTACCCTCTGTGGCAGAGAGTTCCAGAGACCCACCACTCTCTGTGTGAAAAAAATTCCTTCTCATCTTGGTCCTAAAGGATTTCCCCCTTATCCTTAAGCTGTGACCCCTTGTCCTGGACCTCCCCAACATCGGGAACAATCTTCCTGCATCTAGCCTGTCCAACCCCTTAAGAATCTTGTAAGATTCCTTTGGGAATAAACCAATTTCACCATAAAATAATGAGAAGGAGTCATCGGTCGGTAGGCATTGAAGCCTTCGGCAAATTATGTTATGGTGCATGCCAGGATTCCCTGGAATGTGTGAGGCGTTCCCCACAGCAATGTGAGATTGCACACAAGACATACCTTCCGAAGAGCGACACAAAAAGCTGGAGTAACGCAGCGGGACAGGCAGCATCTCCGGAGAGAAGGAATGGGTGAGGTTTCGGGTCGAGACCCTTTCTTCAGACTCTGCGTACTCCTGAGGAAATTGAGAGATGTCCTTGTCAGTATTTCATCCATCGATACATTTTTTTTTGCGAGTCGCAGAGTCTTTCACCCAGTCTAGGGGAATCAAGAGCCAGTTTAAGGTGAGACGGGGGAAAAATGTAACGGGACCTTGCGCAGCGGTAGAGTCGCTGCCTCGCAGCGCCAGAGACCCGGGTTCGATCCCGACTACTGGTGCTGTCTGTACGGAGTTTGTACGTTCTCCCCGTGACCTGCGTGGGTTTTCTGAGATAATAGGGACGCTCCTTTAGGAAGGAGATGAGGAGGAATTTTGTCACTCGGAGGGTGGTGAATCTGTGGAATTCTTTGCCGCAGAAGGTTGTGGAGGCCAAGCCAGTGGATATTTTTAAAGCAGAGATAGATAGATTCATGATTAGTGCGGGTGAGAGGGGTTATGGGGAGAAGGCAGGAGAATGGGGTAGGGAGGGGGAGATACCTCAGCCATGATTGAATGGCGGAGTAGACTTGATGGGCCGAATGGCTTAATTCTGCTCCTAAAAACTTGTGACCTTATGACCATTGGGATCGATGGGGCCGGAGAAGGCATGTTAGTGTTCTCCCTTTTGAAGCTCGCAAGGTTTGCGATGAGCTTGTCGTGCAGTGATGGTTTTCCCTCACGTGGTCTTGTCTGCACTTATGAACAGAATTAAAGCTGAATTTTGAAATCAGTAGATATTCTATATGCCCATAATTTAATTTTGTAAATGACTGAGAGTATTAATGTTTAAGAAGGGACTGCAGATGCTGGAAAATAGGAGGTAGACAAAAACGCTGGAGAAACTCAGCGGGTGAGGCAGCATCTATGGAGCGAAGGAAATAGGCGACGTTTCGGGTCGAGACCCTTCTTCAGACTGATGTGGGGGGGGGGAGGGGGCGGGACGAAGAAAGGAAGAGGCGGAGACAGTGGGCTGTGGGAGAGCTGGGAAGGGGAGGGGAAGGAGGGAGAAAGCAGGGACTACCTGAAATTGGAGACGTCAATGTTCATACCGCTGGGGTGTAAATTACCTAAACGAAATATGAGGTGCTGCTCCTCCAATTTACGGCAGGCCTCACTCTGGCCATGGAGGAGGCCCAGGGCAGAAAGGTCGGATTCGGGATGGGAGGGGGAGTATTAACGTGTAATGAGGAACTGCTTACACCAAAGAGAGGCACAAAATGTTGGAGCAACTCAGCGGGACAGAGCAGCATTTCTGGAGAGTGGCTAAGGGGATCAGAGGGTTTGGAGAGAAGGCAGGTACGGGATACTGAGTTGGATGATCAGCCATGATCATATTGAATGGCGGTGCAGGCTCGAAGGGCCGAATGGCCTACTCCTGCACCTAATTTCTATGTTTCTATGAGAGAAGGAACGGGTGACGTTTCGGGTCGGGACCCTTCTTCAGACTGAGAGTCGGGTGAGAGGGAGTCTAGATATATGGAAGGGCAAGGTGTGAACCCGGATGCTGGCAAGGAAATGTAAATGGATCATTGTTGGCTGAGGGGAGAAGGTGACAACGAGGCTTGCAATCAGTAAAATGTAATCAGGAGGACAGTGGAACCAGTCGGACACCTAGGGTGGGGGAGGGACGGAGAGAGAGGGGAAAGCAAGGGTTAAGGGCCTGTCCTACCAGCATCCAACTCCATGCGGTGAGCGCGATCAAACTAGAAGCGGGGGCCACGCGGAGGTCGGGTGATCCCTGTACAGGGCCGTTCCCACCAGCATGCGCCTGCATGCGGCAAGCGCGACCAAGCCGTCAGCGAGGGCCGCGCGGAGGTCGGGTGAGTGGCGCAACGCGGCGCAAAGTGAGGCGAACTTGGAGCGAAGTCTTAAAGGTAAGTTCGCCAGGACAGAGAGGGGCACACAGAGAGGGCCACGGAGCCACACACATAGAGGGTCACGGAGGCACCTACAGAGAGGGTCACGGAGGCACGACGTCGAGACGGTGTGTAATGCGTCGAGGCGACTGCGAGCCGACAAGCCGTTGCCGCGCGGAATTTTTGAACATGGTCAGTTGTTCGGAGCCCCGCGCGATGTCGGGACGAACTCCGCACAATTCCGCACGGCTCCGGCGATCAAAGTGGGACCGGCCCCGCGACGCCGGACGGCTCAATCGACCACGTTGGGTCGCACTAATCGCATGGAGTTGCATGCTGGTGGGACAGGCCCTTTACTTGATAGGCACAAAATGCTGGAGTAACTCAGCGGGACAGGCAGCATCTCTGGAGAGAAGGAACGGGTGACGTTTCGAGTCGGGACCCTTCTTCAGACCCAAAACATCACCCATTCCCTCTCTCCAGAGATGCTGCCTGTCGTGCTGAGTTACTGCGGCTTTTTGTGTCCATCTTCGGTTTAAAACAGCATCCGCAGCTCCGTCCAACACAAGGGTTACTTGATGTTAGGGAAGTCAATATTCATACTGAAGATAGACACAAATAGCTGCAGTTACTCAGCAGGACAGGCAGCATCTCTGGAGAGAAGGAAATGGTGACGTTTCGGGTCGAGACCCGTCTGGGTTGTAAACTGCCCGAGCAAAACATGAGGCGTAGTTCCTCCAAGTTCCAAGTGCTCACGTGCTAATGTATGTTACACTAAACTCATTGCTGATTTTTTTTTTTCCCTTACACCCTCTTGTTTTGCAGTTGGAACTCACTTTCAACTATCTGGAAATTCAAGGAATAAGTTGCTGTAAACCTGGACAAGTAAGTTGTTTTTCTTCAATTCAGTACGTGGCTGTTATCAGTTAGTCTTCGTAAGAGATAGGAGCAGAATTAGGCCATTCGGCCCATCAAGTCTACTCTGCCATTCCATCATGGCTGATCTATCTCTCCCTCCGAACCCCATTCTCCTGACTTCTCCCCATAACCCCTGACACCCGTACTAATCAAGAATCTGGTTACCAAACTCGCAGAACTGGGTCTCTGCGCAGCCCTCTGCAATTGGATCCTCGACTTCCTCATTCGAAGACCACAGTCTGTCCGTATTGGTGGAAATGTGTCAGCCTCGATAACAATCAGCACGGGAGCACCTCAAGGCTGCGTGCTCAGCCCCCTGCTGTACTCACTCTATACTCATGACTGCGTAGCCAGTCACAGTGCGAACTCCATCATCAAGTTCGCTGACGACACCACTGTTGTGGGACGTATCACTGATTGGGACGAGTCAGAGTATAGAAGAGAGATCGAGCGACTGTCCATATGGTGCCAGCACAACAACCTGGCCCTCAACACCAGCAAAACCAAGGAACTGATTGTGGACTTTGGAAGGAGTAGGATGGGGACCCACAGTCCTGTTTATATCAACGGGTCGATGGTTGAAAGGGTCAAGAGCTTCAAATTCCTGGGCGTGCACATCTCTGAAGATCTTTCCTGGTCCGAGAACACAGATGCAAATATTAAGAAAGCTCATCAGCGCCTCTACTTCCTGAGAAGATTACGGAGAGTCGGTCTGTCAAGGAGGACTCTCTCTAACTTCTTCAGGTGCACAGTAGAGAGCTTGCTGACCGGTTGCATCGTGGCTTGGTTCGGCAACTTGAGTGCCCTGGAGAGGAAAAGACTACAAAAAGTAGTAAACACTGCCCAGTCCATCATCGGCTCTGACCTTCCTTCCATCGAGGGGATCTATCGCAGTCGCTACCTCAAAAAGGCTGGCAGCATCATCAAGGACCCACACCACCCTGGCCACACACTCATCTCCCTGCTACATTCAGGTAGAAGGTACAGGAGCCTGAAGACTGCAACGTCCAGGTTCAGGAATAGCTACTTCCCCACAGCCATCAGGCTATTAAACTCAACTGACACAACCCTGAACAGTAATAGCCCATTATCTGTTTATTTGCACTTTATCAGTTTATTTATTGATGTGTGTATGTATTTACATAATGATATATGGACACACTGATCTGTTTTGTAGTCAATGCCTACTATATTCTGTTGTGCTGAAGCAAAGCAAGAATGTCATTGTCCTATCTGGGACACATGCAATAAACTCACTTGAACTTGAACTTGAATGTAACTATGCGATTGCGATTTAAAGCATGCTGGAGTCCACAGTGTTTTATTACCATATGTCGATTTGGGTTTAGTTTGTCATCACATGTAGCGAGGTGCTTTTGTTGCCTGCTATCCAGTCAGCGGAAAGACAATACAGTCGAGCCATCCCCAGTGTACAGATACATGAGAAGGGAATACTGTTTTGTGTCAGATAAAGTCTGATCGAAGATAGTCCCAGGGTCACCAATGAGGTAGACAGTAGCTCAGGATCGCTCTCTGGTTGTGGTTATCAGTTGCCTGATAACAGCTGGGAAGAAACTGTCCCTGAATCTGGAGGGGTGTGTGTGTGTGTGTGTGTTTGAGAATAAGGGGTAAAGGGCCTGTCCTACCAGCATGCAACTCCATGCGATGAGCGCGACCTAACGTGGTCGCTTGAGCCGTCCGGCGTCGTGGGGCCGGTCCCACTTCGATCGCCGGAGCCGTGCGGAATTGTGCGGAGTTCGTTGCGACATCGCGCGGGGCTCCGAAAAACTGACTATGTTAAAAAATTCCGCGCGGCAACGGCTTGTCGGCTCGCAGTCGCCTCGACGCATTACACACCGCCTCGACGTCGTGCCTCCGTGACCCTCTCTGTGTGTGGCTCCGTGACCCTCTATGTGTGTGGCTCCGTGACCCTCTGTGTGTGTGGCTCCGTGACCCTCTATGTGTGTGCCTCTGTGCCCCTCTCTGTGTGCCCCTCCCTGTCCTGGTGAACTTACCTTTAAGACTTCGCTCCAAGTTCGCCTCACTTTGCGGCGCGTTGCGCCACTCACCCGACCTCCGCGCGGCCCCTGCTGCCGGTTTGGTCGTGCTTGCCGCATGCAGGCGCATGCTGGTGGGAACGGCCCTGTACAGGGGATCACCTGACCTCCGCGCGGCCCCCGCTTCTAGTTTGATCGCGCTCACCGCATGGAGTCAGATGCTGGTAGGACAGGCCCTTAAGCCATTTAGAATGGAGACGAGGATACACTTTTTCTCACAGAGAGTTGTGAGTCAGTTGAATTCTCTGCCTCAGAGGGGGGGGGGGGGGGGGGGGGTGGAGGCCGGTTCTCTGGATGCTTTCAAGAGAGAGCTAGATAGGGCTCTTAAAGATAGCGGAGTCAGGGCATATGGGGAGAAGGCAGGAATGGGGTACTGATTGGGGATGATCAGCCATGATCACATTGAATGGCGGTGCTGGCTCGATGGGCCGAATGGCCTACTCCTGCACCTATTGTCTATTATCACACTTGTGTACATTTTGCTCGATGGGAGAGGGGAGAAGAAGGAATGGGCTGGGGTGCAAACCGTCCTTGATTATGCTATTAGCATTACAACAGTGTACGGGATAGAGGACAAAGGGAATATCTTAGCTGCAGTCGGAGCAGAGATTTGAACGAGTGGAGTGATTGCACCGCGTGATTGCAGATCCACCTCCGTGACCCACGCACAATGAGCGCCTGGGCTGGGATCTAGTGCAATGAAGCTCTTCCTTGCTGCAGCAGGTTAAAGTGAGGGGTTGGGGAGTGGGGGTGAGGGGGGATTTAAGGTGAGGGGGGGGGGGGGGAAGATTTAACAGGAACCTGAGTGGTAACTTTTTTCCACACAAAGGGTGGTGCGTGAATGGAACGAGCTGCCGAAGGACGTGGTTAAGGCTGGTACTATCGCAACGTTTAAGAAACGTTTAGACAAGTACATGGATAGGTCAGGTTTCGAGGTGTATGGGGCAAACGCAGGCAGGTGGGACTATGCAGACGGGGCATGTTGGTCGCTGTGGGCGAGTTGGGCCTTTTTCCACACTGTATTCCAGAACAAGGGGTCACATCCAGAACAAGGGGTCACAGTCTAAGGATAAGGGGGAATTCCTTTAGGACCGAGATGAGGAAAACATTCTTTACACAGAGAGTGGTGAGTCTCTGGAATTCTCTGCCACAGAAGGTAGTTGAGGCCAGTTCATTGGCTATATTTAAGAGGGCGTTAGATGTGGCACTTGTGGCTAAAGGGATCAGGGGGTATGGAGAGAAGGCAGGTACGGGATACTGAGTTGGATGATCAGCCATGATCACATTGAATGGCAGTGCAGGCTCGAAGGGCCGAATGGCCTACTCCTGCACCTATTTTTCTATGTTTCTATGTTTCTATTACTCTATGACTCTAGTAGACTTGGTCATAGATAGGTCATAGAGTCACAGAGTGATACAGTGTGGAAACAGGCCCTTCCCATCTGCCTGCGCGAGGTCCATATCCCTCCAAACCTGTCTTATCGAAGTACCGGTCTAACTGTTTCTTAAACAATGAGATAGTCCCAGCCTCAACTACCTCCTCTGGCAGCTCGTTCCATACACCCCCCCCTTGGATTCCTATTAAATCTTTTCCCCTTCACCTTGAACCTATGACCTCTGGTCCTCGATTCCCCCACTCTGGGCAAAAGATTCTGTGCATCTACCCAATCTATTCCCCTCATGATTTTGTACACCTATATAAGATCACCCTCATCGTCCTGCGCTCCATGGAATAGAGTCCCAGCCTATTCAACCTTTCCCTGTAGCTCACACCCTCTAGTCCTGGCAACATCCTCGTAAATCTTTTCTGAAGCCTTTCAAGTTTAGCAATATCTTTCCTATAACATGGTGGCCAGAACTGAACACAATATTCTAAAAGTCGTCTCACCAACGTCTTATACAACTGCAACATGGCCTCCCAACTTGACAATTCCCTTGTCAATTCTTCCCTTCCCTCCCACTCCACCCCTTCCCCGGGCACTTTCCCTTGCAACCGCAAGAGATGCTACACTTGTCCCTTCACATCCCCCAACCACTCCTTTCAGGGACCCAAGCAGTCCTTCCAAGTCCGACAGAGGTTCACCTGCACCTCCTCCAACCTCATCTACTGCATCCGTTGCTCCAGATGCCAGCTGATCTACATCGGTGGGACCAAGCGGAGGCTGGGCGATCGTTTCGCCGAACACCTCCGCTCGGTCCGCAATAACCAACCCGACCTCCCGGTGGCTCAGCACTTCAACTCCCCCTCCCATTCCGTATCCGACCTCTCGGTCCTGGGCCTCCTCCACGGCCAGAGTGAGCAACACCGCAAGTTGGAGGAACAGCACCTCATATTCTGCTTGGGGAGTCTGCATCCCCTGGGCTTAAACATTGAATTTTCTCAGTTCTGTTAACCTAGGCTGCCTCCTCCCCCTCCCCACCTCTCCCTCAGCCCTCGGGCCCTGGCATGCCTTCTCTATCTCCCCCCCCCCCCCAAGTCGCACTAGCTTCTCATTTTCACACTACAAACAGCTTACAATGGCCTGTTTCCTTTATCACCAATACTTTTTTGCATATCTTTCACTCATTGTTCTTTATCTCTCCACATCACCGTCTATATCTCTCGTTTCCCTGATCCCTGACCAGTCTGAAGAAGGGTCTCGACCCGAAACGTCGCCTATCTCCTTCGCTCCTTAGATGCTGCTGCACCCGCTGAGTTTCTCCAGCTTTTTGTGTAACCCTCCCAACTTCTATACTCGATACTCTGACTGATGAAGGCCCAAGTGCCAAAAGCCATTTTGACCACCTTATCTACCTGCGACTCGACCTTCAAGGAACCATGCACCTGTACTCCTAGATCCCTCTGCTCTACAACACACCCCAGAGGCCAACCATTTACTGTGTAGGTCCTGCCCTTGTACGACGTCCCAAAATGCAACACCTCACACTTCTTCGTATTCAATTCCATCAACCATTCCCCCGCCCACCTGGCCAATCGATCCAGACCCTGCTGCAATCGTTCACAACCATCTTCACTGTCTGCAAAACCACTCACTTTAGTATCATGAGATGACAGTATGTAAACATGAGACGGACACAAAAAGTTGGACTAACTGAGCAGTTCCTTGTTACACAGGTATGCCAACACGGTACTCCGTGGATGCCATAATACACAGCAAGACATTCAATAAACCAGTCCAGTTATCAGGGTGTTCAGTGGTGGCGCAGAGGTAGAGTTGCGGCCATACGACGATAGAGACCTGGGTTCGATCCCGACTACGGGTGCTGTCTGTGCAGAGTTTGCACGTTCTCCCTGCGACTGCGTGGGTTTTCCCCCGGGTGCTCCGGTTTCCTCCCGCAACCAAAGGCATGCATTTTAATAGGTTAATTGGCTTCGGTAAATTGTAAAGTATCACTAAGGTGTAGGGATAGTGCCAGTGTACGGGGCGATCGCTGGCCGGTGCAGACCCCCTTGGCCGAAGGGACTGTTTCCGCGCTGAATCTCTAAAGTATAAAGATGAACCCAATGCTGAAAGCCTCTGCCCTGTAGTTTGGTTCAGTTTAGGGATAAAGTAAGGAAACAGGCCCTTCGGCCCACCGAGTCTGCACCGCACCCACCAGCCGCCCTTCTTGCATGCGATCTTCAATCTGCTTCCCCAGTAAATAAATAACAATTAGATTTGCCACTTTTTTTTTAATGCGATTCCAAAATGTTATAGATGTGAATCGATCTTTTGCGGTACAGAGCAGTGAATAGCTAAGAGGTTCAAATGGTGGACATCCATGCTATCTGCCGCAAACCCAATCCGCAGCCATATTCCGAGCTGTCTAACAATTTTAAAATGATTTCCCATTAATTTAACAATTAGCCGGTTGTAAATGTTACTAGAAGTCTTTGATTGATGCATCAATAAATATAACTGCTCACTCCCGTTACAAGAAGCTATAAATAAGGTTGAGTTAATGCTGTTGTAATGATTGTATAAATGGCTGGTTTTCAATTTTCAAGGTGGAATGAATTGAAGATTAATCCTGAGGGCATTGTCTTATTTTTGTCCGGTCAATGCCAGAGATTAAATTGTATTCCCACAAAGTGGAGCGTCCTGGCAAAGCCCTCTCGTGTGCATAGGGATATGATACAACCGCCCTTCCATTGACTCCATCTACGCCTCACGCTGCCTCGGCAAGGCCAGCAGCATCATCAAGGACTAGTCGCACCCCGGCCACTCCCTCTTCTCCCCTCTCTCCCATCGGGCAATGGGTACAGAAGGTGTGAAAACGCACACCTTGCGGATTCAAGGGACCGTTTCTTCCCAGCTGTTACCTGGCGACTGAATCGTCCCGTGTGCGGACGTGGCGCCGAAGGACGAGAAGCCGAAGCGAAGAAGCGGAGGCCGAATAACCGAAAGGGCGGGACGCCTAAAAGCAAACTCACCGAATGGCCGCTCTGCCCAAATGCCACCTACCCGAAACGCTGCGTCGCCTACAAGCCAACGAACCGAATGGTCGCTCAACAGAAACGTTCAATAACGGACATGATGTTGCCGGGGGGGGCGGGACTTGTCAGCGATTGGTCCAGACCCCCGCGTCCATCACATCACATAGAAACATCGAAACATAGAAATTAGCAGGAGTAGGCCATTCGGCCCTTCTGCACCGCCATTCAATATGATCATGGCTGATCATCCAACTCAGTATCCCGTACCTGCCTTCTCTCCACACCCCCTGATCCCCTTAGCCACAAGGGCCACATCTAACTCCCTCTTAAATATAGCCAATGAACTGACCTCAACTACCCTCTGTGGCAGAGAGTTCCAGAGACCCACCACTCTCTGTGTGAAAAAAGTCCTTCTCATCTCGGTCCTAAAGGATTTCCCCCTTATCCTTAAGCTGTGACCCATTGTCCTGGGCCTCCCCAACATCGGGGACAATCTTCCTGCATCTAACCCCATCCAGGCCGGTGGAGACAGGAGGGTGGGGGTCATTTTCCCAATACAGGCCATAGGTGACTGGGCGCTCTAAACCCGAGCACCAAGTTGTAAGCGGCCGAAGGTGCGCATCCCTCGGGGCAGCCCCCACTCTCCCACGGCTAAGGCCACCCTCCGCCTCGTCTCCCCCGGGCGGCCGCGCTGTGACGGGCTGTGGGTCGGGTGGGGCGGAGGTGTGGGACAGGCTGGTCCCTCCGCCCTCCCAGAGTCACTGACTGCGGTGATTTCCACCCCCCCCCCCCCCCCCGACCCCCGGACCCCGACCCACACACACACACACCCAGAGTCACTGACCGCCATCGGACCCCAACCCTCACACCAGGGTGATTTCCCTCCGGACCCCGACACACACACACACACACACACACACACCCACACACAGGGTGATTCACCCCCACCCAGGCCACGGGGACAGATGGCTCGGGTCATAGTGGGTCGCTTTTAAAACATGGGGGGGGGGGACACATATTCCCTGGTGGGTCGATGACAAGTGTGTTTGACAACTATGGACACTAAAAGCTGGAGTAACTCAACGGAACAGGCAGCAGCTCTGGAGAGAAAATGCAGAGCGGCTGTGGAAGTTGAGAAAACTGCCACCGACAGAGGTCCATGTGAATGGACAGCACCTACCAACAATGACGACGCTATGAAACCAGCTGCCGCAAGCCCTTCCCACCGGACGGGGTTTTAAAAATCAAAATAGATTTACATTGATTTAAAAACAAAAATGTTACATGTGTAAATAGTTCTTACATTTGGGAACCTGGTAAATTAAGTGGTGGGATTATTTCCCTGTCCTAACCATGCCTTTGCTTTAGCCGGTGGTCACATCCATTCCATCCCCCCCTCGCAAAAACGTGAGGTTTCATTAAGAGCACACTTGGATGAATAGATGCAAGCGGCACGTGAAGCCTCTCTTCCATGCGCGCGATACACGAAGCCGATGAAATGAGACAACCGTCACATCGATGATAAGACACAAAATGCTGGAGTGACTCAGCGGGACAGGCAGCGTCTCTGGAGAGAAGGAATGGGTGGCGTTTCGGGTCGAGACTCTTCAGACTCAGTCTTCAGGTCTGAAGAAGGGTCTCGACCCGAAACGTCACCCATTCCTTCTCTCCAGAGATGCTGCCTGTCCCGCTGAGTCACTCCAGCATTTTGAGTCTATCTTGGATTAAAACAGGTTACAGATTATCTGGTGTTTTGTCCGTGGGACCTTGTGTGCGTTCCGTGGAGACGGTAATAAATAAAACGTGCTTCTTGTTGTCAGGGGGGGGGGGGAGGAGATAAAATTGTTCATTGTCATGCACACTTGTCACCGACCCGCCAGGGATTGTGTTCATGTTTTCAAAGCGATTTACTGTGCCCCGAGCCGTCTGTCCCCGTGGCCTGGGTGGGGGTGAATCACCCCGGTGTGGGTGTCAGGGTCGGGGGGGGGGGGGGGGTGGGGGAATCATCCCGGTGTGGGGGTTGGGGTCCGATGGCGGTGCGTCGCGGTCAGTGACTCTGGGTGGGCGGAGGAACCAGGCTGTCCCACACCTCCGCTCCACCCGACCCACAGTGTGCCCGCCCGAGGGAGACGTGGCGGATGGCGGCTGTGGCCGTGGGAGCGTGGGGGCTGGCCCGAGGTTTGCGCACCTACGCCCACTTACAACTTGGTGCTCGGGTTCAGAGTGACCAGTCACCTATGGCTTGTGTGGGGAAAATGACCCCCACCCTCCCGTCTCCACCAGCCAGCGATGTGATGGACGCGGGGGGTCTGGACCAATCGCTGACAAGTCCCGCCCACCCCCCCGGCAACGTCATGTCCGTTATTGGAGTTTTCTGTTGAGCGGCCATTCGGTCCGTTGGCGTGTAGGCGACGCGGCCTTTCGGGTAGGTCGCGTTTCGGCAGAGCGGACATTGGGTGAGTTTGCTTTTAGGTGACGCAGCCTTTTGGTTAGTTGGCTTTTAAACGTCCCGCCTTTACGGTTAGTTGGCGTTTCGGCTTCGTACGCTTTCGGTTATTTGGCATCCACTTCTTTGCTTCGAGTTCTCGTCTCTTCGACGCCACGTCCGGGTACCGAATCATCCAGCCCCAACTAGAGAGCAGCCCTGAACTACTGTCTACCAATTTGGTGACCCTCGGACTATCCTTGTTCGGACTTTACTGGCTTTTCCTTGCACAAAACATCTTCAGCTTGAAGAAATTAGATTCCTCCTACGAGGCAAAGTAGACCAATTCTCAAAGACTTGGTCTCCTTTTATCAACTTTTTGCAAGCATATGGTGGAACATAACACAACCTCTGAAATTAAATGGTTTAGAACCGGGTGACGGATGGGCAAAAATAAGAAATAGGTAGATCTCTCCTAATCTCTCTTTTCTTTACTTTCTCCTATTTCAATCTTTTCAGCTTCTCTTCTATGTCCTTTATGTCCTTTTAATTACCACACTATTGTACTTACTTCTAACAAAAATAAAAAAAAAAACAAAAAAACATTATTCCCTTATCATGTTTAAGAAAGAACTGCAGATGCTGGTGAAATCAAAGGTGGATACAAAATGTAGATGGTTTATGCATGCAACCAATAATATAGGACATTATTGCCATAGAGGGAGTGCAGAGAAGGTTCACCAGACTGATTCCTGGGATGTCAGGACTGTCTTATGAAGAAAGACTGCATAGACTCAGTTTATACTCTCTAGAATTTAGGAGATTGAGAGGGGATCTTATAGAAACCTACAAAATTCTTAAGGGGTTGGACAGGCTAGATGCCAGGAAGATTGTTCCCGATGTTGGGGAGGTCCAGGACAAGGGGTCACAGCTTAAGGATAAAGGGGAAATCCTTTAGGACCGAGATGAGAAGGACTTTTTTCACACAGAGAGTGGTGGGTCTCTGGAACTCTCTGCCACAGAGGGTAGTTGAGGCCAGTTCATTGGCTATATTTAAGAGGGAGTTAGATGTGGCCCTTGTGGCTAAGGGGATCAGGGGGTATGGAGAGAAGGCAGGTACGGGATACTGAGTTGGATGATCAGCCATGATCATATTGAATGGCGGTGCAGGCTCGAAGGGCCGAATGGCCCACTCCTGCACCTAATTTCTATGTTTCTATGTAACCCCGCCTTAGTTAACATCAATCATAACGCTTTCCCCTCCCTGGGTACAGTTCGGTATAAGAATGCAACCAGTGCTTGCTGACGTGTGATATACCCTGTGCTATCATTAAAGGATGTTTTACACTTCAAGAGTATGTGAATTGCTTATTTACACAAAATGCTGGAGAATCTCAGCGGGTGAGGCACCATCTATGGAGAGAAGGAATAGGCAATGTTTCGGGTCGAGACCCTTCTTCAGACAATTCCCTTATCATGTATCTATACACAGTAAATGGCATGATTGTAATCAAGTATTTTCACTGTATCTTGGTGCACGTGACAATAAACTAAACTGAACTAAATCTGAAAATATATTTAGTCTCCCTCTCCCCTGAAATTCAGTCTGCAGAAGGGTCTTGACCCGAAATGTCACCCATTCCTTTTCTCCAGAGATGCTGCCTGACCCGCTGAGTTAAGGGCCTGTCCTACCAGCGTGCGATGAGCGCGATCAAACTAGAAGCGGGGGCCGCGCGGAGGTCGGGTGATCCCTGTACAGGGCCGTTCCCACCAGCATGCGCCTGCATGCGGCAAGCGCGACCAAACCGGCAGCAAGGGCCGCGCGGAGGTCGGGTGAGTGGCGCAACGCGGCGCAAAGTGAGGCGAACTTGGAGCGAAGTCTTAAAGGTAAGTTCGCCAGGACAGAGAGGGGCACAGAGGCACACACACAGAGGGCCACGGAGCCACACACAGAGACGGTCACGGAGGCACGATGTCGAGGCGGTGTGTAATGCGTCGAGGCGACTGCGAGCTGACAAGCCATTGCCGTGCGGAAATTTTGAACATGGTCAGTTTTTCGGAGCCCCGCGCGATGTCGGGACGAACTCCGCACAATTCCACACGGCTCCGGCGATCGAAGTGGGACCGGACCCGCGATGCCGGACGGCTCAAGCGACCACGTTAGGTCGCGCTCATCGCATAGAGTTGCATGCTGGTGGGACAGGCCCTTTACTCCAGTTTTTAGTGTCCATCTTTGGTGTAAAGCAGCATGTGGATTTCCCGCGATACACACAAAACGCTGGAGGAACTCAAAGGGCCAGGTAGCAACTCTGGAGAGAAGGAATGGGTGACTTTTGGAAATCTGCATTTCCTTCCCACACATGGTATTTGCATGAGGTCACTGCTATTGAGGGAGTGCAGCGTAGGTTCACCAGGTTAATTCCTGGGATAATGAGACTGACGCATGATGAAAGGATGGAGCGACTGGGCTTGTACTCACTGGAATTTAGAAGGATGAGAGGGGATCTTATAGAAACATATAAATTCTTAGAGGATTGGACAGGGCTAGATGCTGGAAAAATGTTCCCCATGTTGGGGGAGTCCAGAACCAGGGGCCACACAGTTTAAGAATAAGGGGTAGGCCATTTAGGACTGAGATGAGGAACAACTTTTTCACCCAGAGAGCTGTGAATCTTATAGAAACATATAAAATTATAAAAGGCCTGGACAAGCTAGATGCAGGAAAAATGTTCCCAATGTTGGGCGAGTCCAGAACCAGGGGTCACAGTCTTAAAATAAAGGGGAGGTCATTTAAGACTGAGGTGAGAAAAAATCTTTTTCACTCAGAGAGTTGTGAATTTATGGAATTCCCTGCCACAGAGGGCAGTGGAGGCCAAGTCACTGGATGGATTTAAGAGAGTTGGATAGAGCTCTAGGGGCTGGTGGAGTCAAGGGATATGGGGAGAAGGCAGGCACTGGTTATTGATTGGGGACGATCAGCCATGATCACAATGAATGGTGGTGCTGGCTCGGAGGGCCAAATGGCCTCCTCCTGCGCCTATTGTCTATGTTTCTATGAAGGGCCGAATGGCCACATCCTGCACCTATTGTTTATGTTTCTATGAAGGGCCAAATGGCCTCCTCCTGCACCTATTGTCTATGTTTCTATGAAGGGCCACATGGCCTACTCCTGCACCTATTACCTATGTTTCTATGAAGGGCCGAATGGCCTCCTCCTGCGCCTATTGTCTATGTTTCTATGACGGGCCAAATGGCCTCCTCCTGCACCTATTGTCTATGTTTCTATGAAGGGCCGAATGGCCTCCTCCTGCACCTATTGTGTATGTTTCTATGAAGGGCTGAATGGCCTCCTCCTGCACCTATTGTCTATGTTTCGATGAAGGGCCAAATGGCCTCCTCCTGCACCTATTGTGTATGTTTCTATGAAGGGCCAAATGGCCTCCTCCTGCACCTATTGTCTATGTTTCTATGAAGGGCCGAATGGCCTCCTCCTGCACCTATTGTCTGTGTTTCGATTTATGTTTCCCTGGAGATACAGGTTATGAAATGTCGTGACAAAAAAAATGTACATAAATTTTCACTTTGTCGTTACCCGCGCATTACTTCCTTATTTACTGAACGGTGATAACTTGTTTGGAAAGTAAATACATTTTATGAGAAATGAAATGTGTCCAATTTTTGGAGTATGCGAGTCCCTTACAATAATGCATGCAGCGAGCCGAGCTCATGAGCACGAGGCCAGAGTTGCTGCCAAGGAACAGATTTCTACTTAGCAACACCATAGTAACACGGTGGCGCAGCTGGTAGAACCGCACCCTCACAGCGCCAGAGAACGCCGGTTCGATCCTCACCTCGGGTGCCGACTGCGCGGAGTTTGCACGCTCTCCCCTGCGACCGCCTGGGTTTCCTCCGGGTGCTCCGGTTCCCCCCCCCCCCACGTCCCAAGGAGGTGCGGGCTTGTCGGGCGTCAGGGGGTTATGGGGACAAGGCAGGAGAATGGGGCAGGAGAGGGGGAGAGATACATCAGCCGTGATTAGGTCTTTATTCTTTGGAGCGCAGAAGGTTAAGGGGGGACTTGCTTGAGGTCTTTAAAATGATGAAAGGGATAGACAGAGTTGACGTGGATAAGCTTTTCCCATTGAGGGTAGGGAAGATTCAAACAAGAGGGCATGACATGAGAATTAAGGGACAGAAGTTTAGGGGTAACATGAGGGGGAACTTCTTTACTCAGAGAGTAGTGGCTGTGCGGAATGATCTTCCAGCAGAAGTGGTGGAGGCAGGATCGATTTTAACATTTAACAGTAAAGTGGATAGGTATATGGACGGGAAGGGAATGGAGGGGTATGGTCTGAGTGCAGGTAGATGGGACTGGGGGAAAATGAATGGTCGGCACGGACTGGAAGGGCCGAGAGGGCCTGTTTCCGTGTTGTAATTGTTATATGGTTATATGATTGAATGACAGAGTAGACACGTTGGGCCGAATGGCCTAATTCTGCTCCGTCCACAGTGTGCAGATACAGGATAAAGGGAACAATGTCTAGTGCAAGATAAAGTCCGATCAAAGATAGTCCAAGGGTCTCCAATGAGGAAGATGCAGGCCTTTCACTATTCGGTAAATTTCAATGAGGTCCCCCCTCATCCTTCTAAACTCCAGCGAGTGCAGACCAATGCCGTCAAACGCTCATCAAAGCTTTCATTAGTTCATAATTGATAGGAGCAGAATTAGGCCATTCGGCCCATCAAGGATGAGAGGGGATCTCATTGAAACATATACAATTATTAAGGGATTGGACATGCTAGAGGCAGGAAACATGTTCCTGATGTTGGGGAATGCAGAACCAGGGGCCACAGTTTTAGAATAAGGACAGAGATGAGGAACAACTTTTTCACCCAGAGAGTTGTGAATCTGTGAAGTTCTCTGCCTGAGAAAGCAGTGGAGGCCAATCCTCTGGATGCTTTCAAGAGAGAGTTCGGTAGAGCCCTTAAAGACAGTGGAGTCAGTGAATGGCGTTGCTGGCTCGAAGGGCCGAATGGCCTACTCCTGCACCTATTGTCCATTGTCTTAGTCCACACCGCCATTCAACCATGGCTGATCTATCTTTCCCTCTCAACCCCATTCTCCTGCCTTCTCCCCATAACCCCTGACACCCGCACTAATCCAGAAACTATGTCCCAGAAGTACATCCCTTTGCACTGTAGGACAAACAGTCTCCGTGCATGGGATTTGTAGCAGCGATTCCCTTTGGACTGTCTGGCTTTTGTGTGTTATTTTTAACCTGTGTTGGTGGCGCTCTCTCTCTCCCTCTATCACTCTCACTCTCTCTCTCTCTCTCGCGGGACTCCATGCTGTTCATTTTCCCCCTTGTGAAAGCTTGCAGCGAGCAACCGTTCCCAGTCACCTCACATCAGCCATGATCACGGTGAATGGCGGTGCTGGCTCGAAGGGCCGAAAGGCCTACTCCTGCACCCATTGTCTATTGTCTCCTTCAGATCTCGGTTTACCTTCGATTGGGACGGCCAAACTGTACGGTGGTCTGAAGAAGGGTCCCGACCCGAGACTTCTCTCCAGAGATGCTGCCTGTCCCGCTGAGTTACTCCAGCATGTTGTGTCGATTAGTCAAGTCAAACAAACTTTATTGTCATTTAGAAATACATCGATATATGCAGTTACAAACAAAATTCCGTTGCATTTGGCTCCCTGCGCAACACAATAATTAACAATAGTTTAAAATCGTTTAATCATTTAAACTCATTAAACTCTATGGTGGGTTACTCAAAAAGCTGGAGAAACTCAGCGGGTGCAGCAGCATCTAAGGAGCGAAGGAGATAGGCGACGTTTCGGGTCCAGACCCTTCTTCAGACCCTCCTTAGATGCTGCTGCACCCGCTGAGTTTCTCCAGCTTTTTGTGTAACCCTCGATTCTCCAGCATCTGCAGTTCCTTCTTTAAAACTCTATGGTGGGATGTTTCAGCAGAATGTAAGTACCAAGTGCACATTGCCGTTGACTTGAGTGTCAGATCAGGTATTTCGATACAGTGAGATCCTTCGAACGTTCATCAAAGGATGAAATTTGGAGTATAGCGAGCAATATTCGGCTCCATATCTGAGGAAGGGTGTGCCGGCTCTGGAGAGGGTCCGGAGGAGGTTTACAAGAATTATCCCAGGAATGAGTTGGGTTAACATATGATGAGCGTTTGGGCCTGTACTCGCTGCTGTTTAGAAGAATGAGGGGGTGACCTCATTGAAACTTACAGAATAGTGAAAGGCTTGGATAGAGTGAATGTAGAGAGGATGTTTCCACTAATGGGAGAGTCTAGGACCAGGGGTCATATCCTCAGAAATGAAGAACATTCCTTTAGAAAGGAGATGGACAGGAATTTCTTAAGTCCGAGGGTGGTGAATCTGTGGAATTCATTGCCACACATGGCTGTGTAGGCTGTCAATGGATATTTTTTAAGGCAGAGATAGATAGATTCTTGATTAGTACGGGTGTCCGGTTATGGGGAGAAGGCAGGAGAATGGGGTTAGGCGGGAGAGATAGATCAGCCATGATTGAATGGTGGAGTAGACTTGATGGGCCGAATGGCTTAATTCTACTCTTATGACCTATGATAGTATGACTTTATAGGATGGTGGCGCAGCGGTAGAGTTGCTGCCTCACGGTGCCAGAGAACCGGGTTCGATCCTGACTACGGGCGCTGTCTGTACGGAGTTTGTACGTTCTCCCTGTGACATGTGCTACATCTTGGCACGACAAATCAAAATAGGACGTACATGGTAAATGGTAGGGAATTGAGGAATGCTGTGGAACAGAGGGATCTAGGAATAACTGTGCATAGTTCCCTGAAGGTGGAATCGCATGTAGATAGGGTGGTAAAGAAAGCTTTTGGTGTGCTGGCCTTTATAAATCAGAGCATTGAATATAGGAGTAGGGAAGTAATGTTAAAATTGTACAAGGCATTGGTGAGACCAATTCTGGAGTATGGTGTACAATTTTGGTCGCCTAATTATAGGAAGGATGTCAACAAAATAGAGAGAGTACAGAGGAGATTTACTAGAATGTTGCCTGGGTTCCAGCAACTAAGTTACAGAGAAAGGTTGAACAAGTTAGGTCTTTATTCTTTGGAGCACAGAAGGTTAAGGGGGGGACTTGACTGAGGTCTTTAAAATGATGAAAGGGATAGACAGAGTTGACATGGATAAGCTTTTCCCATTGAGGGTAGGGAAGATTCAAACAAGAGGGCATGACATGAGAATTAAGGGACAGAAGTTTAGGGGTAACATGAGGGGGAACTTCTTTACTCGGAGAGTGGTGGCTGTGTGGAATGATCTTCCAGCAGAAGTGGTGGAGGCAGGATCGATTTTAACATTTAAAAGTAAAGTGGATAGGTATATGGACGGGAAGGGAATGGAGGGGTATGGTCTGAGTGCAGGTAGATGGGACTAGGGGAAAATAAATGGTCGGCACGGAATGGAAGGGCCGAGAAGGCCTGTTTCAGTGCTGTAATTGTTATATGGTTATATGGTTATAAATGTGTGGGTTTTCCCCCAGGTGCTCCGGTTTCCTCCCACACTCCAATCACATGCAGGTTTGTAGGTTAATCGGCTTGGTCACAGATTGAGACAACATAGAAATAGGCCCTTCGTCCAAACATGCCCACACCGGCCAACTAATCCCACCTGCCTGCGTTTGGCCCGTATCCCTCCAAACCTGCCCTATCCATGTACCTGTCTGAATGCCTCTTAAACGGTGCGATAGTTACCTGCCTCAACTACCTCCACTGGCAACTCGTTCCATACACCCACCACCCTTTGTTTAAAACAATGTTACCCCTCAGGTTTCTATTAAATCTTTTCCCCCCCTCACCTTAAACCTGCGACCTCTGGTTCTCGATTCACCTACTCTGGGCAAGAGGATCTGTTTTCATTCACCCGATCTATTCCGCTCATGATTTGGTACACGTGGATTTTTTAAAGATCGTGTAGTAGGTCCTGATCGGTGAACTGAGGTTTTGTTTGTCTGTGTTTTTAAAAAAAAAACATAATTTTGTTGTGGTCAAAATTACAGTAGACAATAGACAATAGGTGCAGGAGGAGGCCATTCGGCCCTTCGAGCCAGCACCGTCATTCAATGTGATCATAGAAACATAGAAACATAGAAATTAGGTGCAGGAGTAGGCCATTCGGCCCTTCGAGCCTGCACCGCCATTCAATATGTTCATGGCTGATCATCCAACTCAGTATCCTGTACCTGCCTTCTCTCCATACCCTCTGATCCCCTTAGCCACAAGGGCCACATCTAACTCCCTCTTAAATATAGCCAATGAACTGGCCTCAACTACCCTCTGTGGCAGAGAATTCCAGAGACCCACCACTCTCTGTGTGAAAAAATTCCTTCTCATCTCGGTCCTAAAGGATTTCCCCCTTATCCTTAAGCTGTGACCCCTTGTCCCGGACCTCCCCAACATTGGAAACAATCATGGCTGATCATCCCCAATCAGTACCCTGTTCCTGCCTTCTCCCCGTATCCCCTGACTCCGCTATCTTTAAGAGCCCTATCTAGCTCTCTCCAGAAAGCACCCGGAGAACCGGCCTCCACCGCCCTCTGAGGCAGAGAGCAGTAATGCAGGAAGTTTTTTTGCCGTCGGGAGCCAACATTTCTTGCAAAACAAACTCCACCTGAAGAGATGATTTCTTTTCACCTTTTGTTCGTAATTGCACAAATAACTTGATACCCGATATCACCGCAAAAGTTTCAGTTTACAATTTGGAAGCAATTGTTGAGAAGCAAAGCACTTCTAGGATACTTGAAATGGAAAGGAATGTCCTGTGTAAATGAAAAATACTTTTTTTCGCTGCTAATCCTGTCGAAGGTCAATTCACATACTTGACAGTGTGCGTGTGAACTAATTTAGTTTAGAGGCACAGCGCGGAAACAGGCCCTGCGGCCCACCGAGTCCGCGCCGACCAGCGATCCCTGCACACTAGCCCTATCCTACACACACTAGGGGTAATTTATAATTAACCTACTAAACTGTCTGTCTTTGGAGTGTGGGAGGATAGCAAAGCACCCAGAGAAAAACCCACACAGGTCACGGGGAGAACGTGCAATCTCCGTACAGACAGCAGCCGCAGTCAGGATCGAACCCGCGTCTCCGGCGCTGTGAGGCAGCAACTCTACCACCTTGCAGACAGTCAAATGGGTGTTAGTTGCTCGGCATGGACTAAGTGAGCCTGTTTCCATGCTGTGTCTCTAAAACTAGTTAGGTCTTCAAAGTCTACAGAGAGATTTGGGCCATTTGGAAGAGTGGGCTGAAAGATGGCAGATGGAGTTTAATGCTGATAAGTGTGAGGTGCTACATCTTGGCAGGACAAATCAAAATAGGATGTACATGGTAAATGGTAGGGAATTGAGGAATGCTGTGGAACAGAGGGATCTAGGAATAACTGTGCATAGTTCCCTGAAGGTGGAATCGCATGTAGATAGGGTGGTAAAGAAAGCTTTTGGTGTGCTGGCCTTTATAAATCAGAGCATTGAATATAGGACTAGGGAAGTAATGTTAAAATTGTACAAGGCACTGGTAAGACCAATTCTGGAGTATGGTGTACAATTTTGGTCACCTAATTATAGGAAGGATGTCAACAAAATAGATAGAGTACAGAGGAGATTTACTAGAATGTTGCCTGGGTTCCAGCAACTAAGTTACAGAGAAAGGTTGAGCAAGTTAGGTGTTTACTCTTTGGAGCGCAGAAGGTTGAGGGGGGACTTGATTGAGGTCTTTAAAATGATGAAAGGGATAGACAGAGTTGACGTGGATAAGCTTTTCCCATTGAGGTTAGGGAAGATTCAAACAAGAGGGCATGACATGAGAATTAAGGGACAGAAGTTTAGGGGTAATATGAGGGGGAACTTCTTTACTCAGAGAGTGGTGGCTGTGTGGAATGATCTTCCTGCAGAAGTGGTGGAGGCAGGATCAATTTTAACATTTAACAGTAAAGTGGATAGGCATATGAACGGGAAGGGAATGGAGGGGTATGGTCTGAGTGCAGGTAGATGGGACTAGGGGAAAATAAATGGTTGGCACGGACTGGAAGGGCCGAGAAGGCCTGTTTCCGTGCTGTAATTGTTATATGGTTATATGGTTAGCCTTCTATCATCATGCAATTTTTTGTACTCAGCATGGGACAGAGCAGCACACAAACAGACCTTTAAGCCCCTGTCGCACTTACGTGTCCTTGGCACGCTAATTACGCGACGTTGGTCGCATTGAGCCGCGAAGGTTGCGCGCAACTTCATGCGTCCGCACCGCCGTCTGGAGCGCGTGACGTCATTTGAAGATGGACACAAAATGCTGGAGTAACTCAGCGGGACCGGCAGCATCTCTGTAGAGAAGGAATGGGTGGCGTTTCGTGACGAGACTCTTCTTCAGCCTGAAAGAAGGGTCTCGACCCAAAACGTCACCCGTTCCTTCTCTCCAGAGATGCTGCCGGTCCCGCTGAGTTACTCCAGCATTTTGTGTCCATCTTCAATTTTCTTGTCCCCGCTCTGGGAGTAGAAGTGGGGGGCGGATCCGGATCCAGATCCGCAACGGCCGTGAGCCCCAGGCCGAGTTCGGCGATCGTTTGCCTGCTTCTGCTGCTGTTGGAGGTGAGACGTTGCGTCGCGGCAGGGTCTTGGGCCTGTCCCACTTTGGCCGTCAGTTACGCGACAGACCGTTGGCGCGCAAAGATTCTGTTCGCCACAAAATTTCGGAGCGCCGCGCGATATGGCGACGACTCCACACCCCTCCGCGCTTCCCAGTGGGACTGGCCCCGCGCGGACACATGATGCCCGTTTCTCCTCAACACGACCACGAGGTCGTGTAATTTGCATGCCAAGGACACGCAAGTGGGACAGGCCCTTCATATCCACAATGTCCAAACCCGGCACAATGCTACGTTAAACTAACCTCCGCCTGCAGGTGATCTATGCCCCACTCCCCCTGCAGACACATGTCCTGGCCTAAAGATTCTTACATGTCGCAAAGCCAGTATGTGGATTAGTGCGGGTGTCAGCGGTTATGGGGAGAAAGCAGGAGAATGGGGTTTAGAGGGAAAGATAGGTCAGTCACGATAGAATGGCAGAGTAGACTTGATGGGGCCGAATGGCCTAATTCTGCTCATATCACTTATGAACTTCTGAAAGCTTTGATGAGCGTTTGTCGGCACTGGGCCTGTACTCGCTGGAGTTTAGAAGGATGAGGGGATGACCTCACCGGAACTTGGCGTATAGTGAAAGGCCTGGATCGACCTCATTGGAAACCCTTGGGCTATCGTTGAAAAATGCAGAAACATACAAAATGATAAAAGGACTGGACAAGCTAGATGCAGGAAAAATGTTCCCAATGTTGGGCGGGTCCAGAACCAGGGGCCACAGTCTCAGAATAAAGGGGAGGTCATTTAAGACTGAGGTGAGAAAAAACTTTTTCTCCCAGAGAGTTGTGAATTTGTGGAATTCCCTGCCACAGAGGGCAGTGGAGGCCAAGTCACTGGATGGATTTCAGAGAGAGTTAGATAGAGCCCTAGGGGCTAGTGGAGTCAAGGGATATGGGGAGAAGGCAGGCACGGGTTATTGATAGGGGATGATCAGCCATGATCACAATGAATGGCGGTACTGGCTCGAAGGGCCGAATGGCCTCCTCCTGCACCTATTTTCTATATTTCTATGTTGATCTGACTTTGCAGTAAACATTGTTCCCTCTATCATGTATCTGTGGACGGCTCGATTGTAATCATGGATTGTCTTTCCACCGACTGGTTTGCACGCAACAAAACTTTTCACTGCACCTCGGTACACGTGACAATAAACTGAACTCAAAGCCACTGTACCATTCACAGTCCTGCTGTACTCCTGTCACTTGTCATTGTCCGCCTAATGGTCCTGTCCCACTTACGCGACTTTTTCGGCGACTGCCGGCACCCGCCATAGGCCGTCGCAGGTCACCGAAAATGTCCGACACGTTGAAAATCCAGAACAAGGTACGACTCTTTGGGCGACTACTCGCGACCACACAGGCGTCACCAGGATGTCGCCTGTGTGGTCGTGAGTCGTCTCCTCGGTCGCCCAAAGGCAAGTCATTTGCGCGTCACGCGAAGATTTTGTGGATCCCAAAATCCTGGGGCGCCGCGCGTCAGTGTGGAAACAGGCCCAACCTGTCCACACCAGCCAACACTGTCCCAGCTACACAAGCCCCACTTGCCTGCGCTTGGTCCATACCTCCAAACCTGTCCTATCCATGTACCTGTCTTACTGTTTCATAAATGATGGGATAGTCCCAGCCTCAACCACCTCCTCTGGCAGTTGGAGGAACAGCACCTCATATTCCGCTTGGGGAGTCTGCATCCTCTGGGCTTAAACATTGAATTTTCTCAATTCTGTTAACCCAGGCTGCCTCCTCCCATTCCCGCCTCTCCCTCAGCCCTCGGGCCCTGGCAGTCCCTCTCTCTCTATCTCTCCCCCACCCAAGTCGCACTAGCTTCTCATTTTCACACTACAAACAGCTTACAATGGCCTGTTTCCTTTATCATCGATACTTTTTTGCATATCTTTCAATCATTGTTCTTTATCTCTCCACATCACCGTCTATATCTCTCGTTTCCCTGACCCCTGACCAGTCTGAAGAAGGGTCACGACCCGAAACGTCGCCTATCTCCTTCGCTCCTTAGATGCTGCTGCACCCGCTGAGTTTCTCCAGCTTTTTGTGTAACCCTCGATTCTCCAGCATCTGCAGTTCCTTCTTTAACAGCTCCTCTGGCATCTTGTTCCGGGCATCCACCACCCGTTGTGTGAAAACGTTACCCCCTCAGATTCCTATTAAATCTTTTTCCCTTCACCTTGGTATCTGTTCATCATTAGTTTCCACGCTGTACCTCTAAACTAAACTAAACTAAACTATTCTCGATTAGTACGGGTGTCATGGGTTACGGGGAGAAGGCAGGAGAATGGGGTTAGGAGGGAGAGATAGAGCAGCCATGATTGAATGGCGGAGTAGACTTGATGGGCCGAATGGCCTCATTCTACTACTATTCCTAATGAGCTTATGACCTTGAACTAAAGTTAAAAATAAATTAGTTGTTCATAAATAAGTCAAGTGACGTTGTTATGTGCTATTATAATTGCCGGGGTAAACGGGACGGAAAGGGTTGGGAACCCCTGCCCAGGTCTGGTTCTCGATCCCCGACCCTGGGCAAGAGACTCTGTGCGTCTACCCGATCTGTACTATGTTTTGTCAACACAATGGCTATCTGCCTTGAACCATTTAAAAAAATGTACCTCAACCCTTTCTGCCTTTATTTCTCCTCATTTGTGATCCAACGTCCTGCTGGCCTTGTCAGTTCCGCACTACAAAATCCTCTCCAACTGACTGCATCAGCTTGTCAAAAACCCATACACATGACACAAACTTCACCTTTTCATATCATCTTCGATCGTTAACTCATTGGCTCCACAACTAATGGCATTCCATTACTTTTCCCCGATGACTTTCCGTCATCCAATTCATGGGTTAGTATGCAGCTTCGGAAACAGGCCCTTCGGCCCACCGGGTCCCGCAACGACCAGCGATCCCCGCATATTAACACTATCCTACACACACTAGGGCACCAAGCCAATTAACCCACAAACCTGCACGTCTGTGGAGTGTGGGAGGAAACCGGAGATCTCGTTGAAAACCCACGCAGGTTCACGGGGAGAACGCGCAAACACCGTACAGACAGCGCCCGTAGTCGGGATAGAACCCGGGTCTCCGGCGCTGCATTCGCTGTTAGGCAGCAACTCTACCGCTGCGCAACCGTGCCGCCCCCGCTTCTCTCCTGCTATTTTCCTCCCTCAGGCTTTGCAATCCCTTTAAACTCCCTCTCTCTCCAGGGAGAACCAGTGGATGTGGTGTATCTGGACTTCCTGAAGGCTTTCGACAAGGTCCCACATAAGAGATTACTATACAAACTTAAAGCATATGGCATTGGGGGTTCAGTATTGATGTGGATAGAGAACTGGCTGGCAAACAGGAAGCAAAGAGTAGGAGTAAACGAGTCGTTTTCAAAATGGCAGGCAGTGACTAGTGGGGTACCGCAAGGCTCAGTGCTGGGACCCCAGCTATTTACAATATACATTAATGATCTGGATGAGGGAATTGAAGGCAATATCTCCAAGTTTGCGGATGACACCAAGCTGGGGGCAGTGTTAGCTGTGAGGAGGATGCTAGGAGGATGCAAGGTGACTTGGATAGGCTGGGTGAGTGGGCAAATGTTTGGCAGATGCAGTATAATGTGGATAAATGTGAGGTTATCCACTTTGGTGGCAAAAATAGGAAAGCAGACTATTATCTAAATGGTGGCCGATTAGGAAAAGGGGAGATGCAGCGTGACCTGTGTGTCATGGTACACCAGTCATTGAAAGTAGGCATGCAGGTGCAGCAGGCAGTGAAGAAAGTGAATGGTATGTTAGCTTTCATAGCAAAAGGATTTGAGTATAGGAGCAGGGAGGTTCTACTTCAGTTGTATAGGGTCTTGGTGAGACCACACCTGGAGTATTGCGTACAGTTCTGGTCTCCAAATCTGAGGAAGGACATTATTGCCATAGAGGGAGTGCAGAGAAGGTTCACCAGACTGATTCCTGGGATGTCAGGACTGTCTTATGAAGAAAGACTGGATAGACTCGGTTTATACTAGATGCAGGAAGATTGTTCCCGATGTTGTGGAGGTCCAGGACAAGGGGTCACATCTTAAGGATAAGGGGGAAATCCTTTAGGACCGAGATGAGAAGGACTTTTTTCACACAGAGAGTGGTGGGTCTCTGGAACTCTCTGCCACAGAGGATAGTTGAGGCCAGTTCATTGGCTATATTTAAGAGGGAGTTAGATGTGGCCCTTGTGGCCAAAGGGATCAGGGGGTATGGAGAGAAGGCAGGTACAGGATACTGAGTTGGATGGTCAGCCATGATCATATTGAATGACGGTGCAGGCTCGAAGGGCCGAATGGCCTACTCCTGCATCTATTTTTCTATGTTTCTATGTTTCTAAAAATGTTGGAGTAACTCAGCGGGGCAGGCAGCATCTCTGGAGAGAAGGAACGGGTACTGAGTTGGATGATCAGCCATGATCATATTGAATGACGGTGCAGGTTCGAAGGGCCGAATGGCCTACTCCTGCACCTATTTTCTATGTTTCTATGTTAAGACGGACTGAGCCGGGCAGCATCTCTGGAGAAAGGGGATAGGTGACGTTTCGGGTCGAGACCCTTCTTTAGACCCCGCTCCAAGGGAAGCTGACTGACCCGCTGAGTTCCTCCAGCACTTTGTGTCCTTCTGTGGGTGAGCCGGCGTCTGCAGGTTCCTTGTTCCTACGCCTCCCCTCCCTCCCCTGAGATCATGAAAGTCCATAAAAAAATATTTCCACGGCGAACTCACGGCTGGGTGCCTTCAGGAGCATTCCAATTTGAAAGGTTTCCAAGTTCCTCGCGGTTTGCTCCTCGATAAAATCAATGCCTTAGCCGCACTTATGGAAATAAAATATTTCTTTGTTGGAAGACATGCCTCCAGGTATGTGTTCTGCAGATCCGATCTTGCAGCAGACATGTCTGTGCTTTGTGCCTTTCTAACATAAGCACCTTTGTGTTAATGCCCTGGGGTTTCTCTGTTACCTGTCTGCAGTAAACCTATTAACACAGAGGCGCTGGCTGTGTGTTTGTTACCATCTTAAAGCTTTGGGGACCGCTTCAGTTGATCATTGGTGAAGCTGGTTACTTATTATTTACCACTTTTTAAAAAAAAGAAAAATAGGTCGTGAATGGAGGCGAGACTGGGCAAACTTTGATAAAGGCTTCACTCGTCACTAGTTGAGAAGGAATGTGCCAGGGACAGGAAGGAACTGCCGATGCTGGCTTTCAAATCAGACTGATTCCTGGGATGCCAGGACTTTCATATGAGGAAAGACTGGATAGACTCGGCTTGTACTCGCTGGAATTTAGAAGATTGAGGGGGGATGTTATAGAAACTGACAAAATTCTTAAGGGGTTGGACAAGCTAGATGCTGGAAGATTGTTCCCGATGTTGGGGGAGTCCAGAACAAGGGGTCACAGTTTAAGGATAAGGGGGAAGTCTTTTAGAACCGAGATGAGAAGATCTTTTTTCACACAGAGAGTGGTGAGTCTGTGGAATTCTCTGCCGCAGAAGGCAGTTGAGGCCAGTTCATTGGCTATATTTAAAAGGGAGCTAGATGTGGCCCTTGTAGCTAAAGGGATCAGGGGGTATGGAGAGAAGGCAGGTACGGGATACTGAGTTGGATGATCAGCCATGATCACATTGAATGGCGGTGCAGGCTCGAAGGGCCGAATGGCCTAATCCTGCACCTATTTTTCTATGTTTCTATGTTTCTAAAGATAGGTAGCCGCAAAAATGTTGGAGTAACTCAGCGGGGCAGGCAGCATCTCTGGAGAGAATGAATGGATGACGCTTCGGGCTGAGCCCCTTCATCCTGATCCCGGGAATGAGCGAGTTAACCTACGATGAGCGTTTAGAAACATAGACATAGAAACATGGAAAATAGGTGCAGGAGGAGGCCATTCGGCCCTTCGAGCCAGCACCGCCATTCATTGTGATCATGGCTGTGATCGTCCCCTATCAATAACCCGTGCCTGCCTTCTCCCCATATCCCTTGATTCCACTAGCCCCTAGAGCTCTATCCAACTCTCTCTTAAATCCATCCAGTGATTTGGCCTCCACTGCCCTCTGTGGCAGGTAATTCCATAAATTCACAACTCTCTGGGAGAAAAAGTTTTTTCTCACTCAGTCTTAAATGACCTCCCCTTTATTCTAAGACTGTGGCCCCTGGTTCTCGACTCGCCCAACATTTGGAACATGTTTCCTGCATCTAGCTTGTCCAGTTCTTTTATAATTTTATATGTTTCTATAAGATCTAAACTCCATCCTTCTAAACTCAAGTTTGTCGGCACTGGGCCTGTGCTCGCTGGAGTTTCGAAGAATGGGGGGGGGGGGGGGGGGGGACCTCAGTGAAACATACAATAATATAGTGAAAGGCTTGGACAGAGTGGATGTGGAAAGGATGTTTCCACTAGTGGGAGAGTCTAGGACTAGAGGTCACAGCCTCAGAATTAAAGGACGTTCTTTTAGGAATATAAGGAGAAATTTCTTTTTTTTTTTTTTTTTCTTTTTTTTCTTTTTTTTTCTTCTTCTCATTTTCAGAATTATAATTTATTTTTTTTGTAATATTTTTTTATTAAAGATAATCAATTACGATACCTTAAACAACTTTACAAACATCAAATTAATTCATTTTTCATTCATGTAAAACATTAATAATACTTATCTATTATTTTTTTAGAAATAAAGATAAAGAGAAAGTAGCTTATAAATCAATAAGGATATGGTTAACTAATGATTTGATAATTGTAAAAAAAGAAGAGAAGAGAAAAGAAATTTAAAAAAATATATATATATAAAAATAAAATAAAAAAATTTAACCTCTGCCTATATTATATATATAAATAAAAGATCACAATATGTATTGTTAATAACTACTACAAATGATGGTATCAGTAAAGACATGTTACTTCCATTTTAAAAATGTATTATTCTCTTCAAATCCCGCAAGGGGCACGTCGAGCCATGTTGCCAAGAACAGCTACTTATCTAGGTACAGTATATATGGAGACCACATCTGTTCAAAAGAATTATACCTGTCCAATAGGACAAATCTAATTCTTTCCAGATGTAGCGTCTCCATCATCTCTGCTGCCCACATTTTAGTTGTGGGGGATAGTGTTCCCTTCCAGAATTTCAATATGATTTTTTTCCCAATTATCAAACAGTAATCAAAGAAATTTCTTTGATTTACTGTAAGTGATAACTGTAAGTCCGGAATTCCAAATATTATTGACTTTGGGTTGGGGTCCAATTTAACTTTTATAACTTCAGAAATAACTTAAAAAGTAAGGAGAAATTTCTTGTTAGAGGGTGGTGAATCTGTGGAATTCTTTGCCACAGAAGGCTGTGGAGGCCAAGTCAGTGGATATTTTAAGGCATGGATTGATAGATTCTGGATTAGTGCGGTTGTCAGGGGTTATGGGGTGAAGGCAGGAGAATGGGGCTAGGAGGGGGAGATCGATCACCCATGATTGAATGGCGGAATAGACTTGATGGGCTGAATGGCCTAATTATACTCCTATCACTTATGACATGACCTTCAATTGTGCGTAGCTGCCTGCATAATGGGAAGGTGTGACCTTATAGATACAGCACAGAAACAGGCCCTTCGGCCCAGCGGTCACCCCATACACCAGCACTATCCCACACACGAGAAAATCAAGACTGGATGGACACAAACTAAACATTGGTGAGCCATTGAGCCACTCAAATGTGTGTAGCCTTTAGGAAACAATGAAATATCATCTCGACTTGAAACATAGAACATAGAAACATAGAAGTTAGGTGCAGGAGTAGGCCATTCGGCCCTTCGAGCCTGCACCGCCATTCAATATGATCATGGCTGATCATCCAACTCAGACGTCAGAGATACAGCGCGGAAACAGGCCCTTCGGCCCACTGAGTCTGCACAAACCTGCACGTCTTTGGCGTGTGGGAAGAAACCGGAGCACCTGGAGGAAAAGCCGTGCAGGTCACGGGGAGAACGTGCAAACTCCGTCCAGACGGCAGCTGTGGTCAGGATCGAACCTGTGCCTCCGGCGCTGCGAGGCAGCAACTCTACCGCTGCGCCACCAAGCCGCCCCTGTGGCGAATGATTTTTTTTTCTCTGACTGAGTACGCTGAGCCCACAGTATGGGCGACACGTGGTAGAGTTGCTGCCTTGCAGCGCTTGCCGCGCCAGAGGCCCGGGTTCTGCATGCACGGAGTTTGCACGTTCTCCCCATGACCTTTTCTCCGAGGGTTTTCCCGACTACGGGGGTGCTGCCTGTACGGAGTTTGCACGTTCTCCCCGTGACCTGTGTGGGTTTCCCCGCCGAGATCTTCGGTTTCCTCCCACACTCCAAAAGACGTGCAGGTTTGTAGGTAAATTGGCTCGGTGTAAATGTAAAACTTGTCCCTAGTGGGTGTAGGATAGTGTTAGTGTGTGGGGAGAAGGCAGGCACGGGTTATTGATTGGTGACGATCAGCCATGATCACATTGTCCTTAGTGTGTGTACGATAATGTTAGTGTGCGGGGATCGCTGGTCGGCGCGGACCCGGTGGGCCGAAGGGCCTGTTTCCACGCTATATCTCTAAACTAAAACATATTAACCCATGAATCCCCAAGTGTGCGTTTACATCATGAGATAAATATCATTATAGAAACATAGACACTAGGTGCAGGAGTAGGCCATTCGGCCCTTCGAGCCTGCACCGCCATTCAATATGATCATGGCTGATCATCCAACTCTACCTGCTGTGCCGCCGTGTCGCACGCAGATAACTGAGCTAGATTGCGTAGGAAGGAACTGCAGATGCTGGTTTATACCGTAGATAGACACAAAGTGCTGGAGTAACTCAGCGGGACAGGCAGCATCTCTGGAGAGAAGGAATGGTTGACGTTTCGGGTCGTTTCAACTTCTTCTCCACTCTCAGTCTGAAGAAGGGTCTCGACCCGAAACGTCACCCGTTCCTTCTCTCCAGAGACGCTGCCTGTCCCGCTGAGTCACTCCAGCTTTTTGTGTCTATCTGGCCAAACTAAACTTGCGACAGTAATTGTCGGACTGCGGACAGCGACTGCTGTTGTGCAGTGGAACAGAAAGTTATAAAGTTGCAGATGAAACGGAAAAAGACACAGAGTGCTGGAGTAACTCGGAGGGTCAGGCAGCATCTCTGGAGAACATGGATCAGTGATATTTCAGACTTGTGAAGAAGGGTCCTGACCCGAAACGTCAACTATCGCTGTTTTCCCGGAATGCTGTCTGACCTGCTGCGTTAAGGGCCTGTCCCACCAGCATGCAATTCCATGCGATGAGCGCGACCTAACGTGGGCGCTTGAGCCGTCCGGCGTCGCGGGGCCGGTCCCACTTCGATCGCCGGAGCCGTGCGGAATTGTGCGGAGTTCGTCCCGACACCGCGCGGGGCTCCGAAAAACTGACTATCTCCAAAAATTCCGCGCGGCAACGGCTTGACGGCTCGCAGTCGCCTCGACGCATTACACACCGCCCCGACATCGTGCCTCCGTGACCTTCTCTGTAAGTGCCTCCGTGACCCTCTATGTGTGTGGCTCCATGGCCCTCTCTGTGTGTGCCTCTGTGCCCCTCTCTGTGTGCCCCTCTCTGTCCTGGCGAACTTACCTTAGACTTCGCTCCAAGCTCGCCTCACTTTGCGCCGCGTTGCGCCACCCACCCAACCTCCGCGCGGCCCCCGCTGCCGGTTTGGTCGCGCTTGCCGCATGCAGGCGCATGCTGGTGGGAACGGCCCTGTACAGGGGATCACCCGGCCCCCGCTTCTAGTTTGATCGCGTTCATCGCATAGAGTTGCATGCTTGTAGGACAGGCCCTTTACTCCAGCACTTGTTTAAGAAAGAACTGCAGATGCTGGAAAAATCGAAGGTCGACATAAATGCTGCAGAAACTCGGCGGGTGAGGCAGCATCTGTGGAGAGAAGGAAATAGGCGACGTTTCGGGTCGAGGGCCCCGCAAAGTCCAATCAAGGATCGTCCGAAGGTCATCAATGAGGTAGATAGCAGTTCGCCACTGGTTGTGGTAGAATGACTCGAGGGCCCGTGCTGTAGGGAGAGGTTGAGCAGTCTAGGGCTCTATTCCTTGGAGCGCAGGAGGATGAGGGGTGATCGGAAGAGGTTTATCAAAATCGAGGACCAGAGGACATGGGTTAAAGGTGAAGGGGAAAAGATTTAATAGGAATCCGATGGGGTAACTTTCTCCCACAAAGGGCGGAGGGCGTATGGTACCAGCTGCCGGAGGAAATAGTTGAGGCAGTGACTATTGCAACGTTTAAGAAACAGTTAGACAGGTATGTGGATAGGACAGGCTTGGAGGGATACGGGCCAAACGCAGGCCGGTGCGACTAGTGTACATGGTCTACACGGGCAAGTTGGGCCTAGATTCTGAAGAAGCATCTCTTCAAAGCACGGCGCCTCTTGCATGCGGGATCAGTAGACTATTTTTTGTTCACTTACTTATCGGGGATGTTGCCTGGGTTCCAGCAACTAAGTTACAGAGAAAGGTTGAACAAGTTAGGTCTTTATTCTTTGGAGCGCAGAAGGTTAAGGGAGGACTTGATTGAGGTCTTTAAAATGATGAAAGGGATAGACAGAGTTGACGTGGATAAGCTTTTCCCATTGAGGGTAGGGAAGATGCAAACAAGAGGGCATGACATGAGAATTAAGGGACAGAAGTTTAGGGGTAACATGAGGGGGAACTTCTTTACTCAGAGAGTGGTGGCTGTGTGGAATGATCTTCCAGCAGAAGTGGTGGAGGCAGGATCGATTTTAACATTTAAAAGTAAAGTGGATACGTATATGGAAGGGAAGGGGAATAGAGGGGTATGGTCTGAGTGCAGGTAGATGGGACTCGGGGAAAATAAATGGTCGGTATGGACTGGAAGGGCCGAGAAGGCCTGTTTCAGTGCTGTAATTGTTATATGGTTATATGGTTAGATATGGATGTGCGAAGGCATGGTAATCGTCTACTAGACTGTAGGCAAGAAAATAAATTGACGTCACACACGTGACAACAAAAGCATCATCGAACCATGATGTTGAGGTTCTTGAGTGCTACCCATTCATTTAGAGAGAGAATCTAGTGTCATTCATAGCTAGGTAACGAGGGGACGAGAGGATGCTCCTCAAACTGCGGAGCATCCTGGACAATGCAGCTCACCACCTCCATGACACACTGGTCAACCTGAGGAGCACCTTCAGCAACAGACTGGTTCCACCAAGATGCAGCACAGAACGCCCACAGGAGATCCTTCTTCCCTGTGGCTATCAAACTGTACAACTCCTCCCCATTCTGTCGTGGGATAGACTGAGACTGACTCCCCTCCCTACCAGGTACACCTCTCCCATTGTTGTGCCGTTTTGATGGCTGGTCTACTTTTCAGGTTACTGGCAACCTACAACTCCCACTCCCCCTCCCATTCCGTATCCGACTTCTCGGTCCTGGGCCTCCTCCACGGCCAGAGTGAGCAACACCGCAAGTTGGAGGAGCAGCACCTCATATTCCGCTTGGGGAGTCTGCATCCTCTTGGCTTAAACATTGAATTTTCTCAATTCTGTTAACCCTGGCTGCCTCCTCCCCTTCCCACCTCTCCCTCAGCCCTCGGGCCCTGGCATTCCGTCTCTCTCTATCTCCCCCCCACCCAAGTCGCACTAGCTTCTCATTTTCACACCACAAACAGCTTCCAGTCTGAAGAAGGGTCTCGACCCGAAACGTCGCCTATCTCCTTCGCTCCTTAGATGCTGCTGCACCCGCTGAGTTTCTCCAGCTTTTTGTGTAACCTGCATTTGTAACATGGCTCCTGTTATTTAATGGAATGAGCAGGTGTTCAGAGAGCAGGTGGTGAATAAATGTAGAAGGATCATAAATGTCATCTTCATAAATCATCGGAGCAGAATTAGGCCATTCGGCCCATTGAGTCTACTCCCCCATTCAACCATGGCTGATCTATCTCTCCCTCTCAACCCCATTCTCCTGCCTTCTCCCCGTAACCCCTGACAACCCTAGTAATCAAGAACCCGTCACCCTCTGCTTTAAAAACATAGAAACATAGAAAAATAGGTGCAGGAGTAGGCCATTCGGCCCTTCGAGCCTGCACCGCCATTCAATATGATCATGGCTGATCATCCAACTCAGTATCCTGTACCTGCCTTCTCTCCATACCCCCTGATCCCTTTAGCCACAAGTGCCACATCTAATGCCCTCTTAAATATAGCCAATGAACTGGCCTCAACTACCTCAAAACACTCAATGCCGGCCTCCACAGCAGTGAATTCCACAGATTCACCACCCTCTGACTACAGAAATTCCTCCCCATCTGGCCTATCTGCTCTGGGCCTCCTCCATGGCTAGAGTGAGCCCCACCGTAAATTGGAGGAGCAGCACCTCATATTTTTCCTGGGTTCATAGTTTACGCCCCAGCGGTATGATTTAATCTCCAATTTCAGGTAGTCCCTGCTTGCTCCATCCTTCCCCTCCCCTTTCCCAGCTCTCCCACAGCCCACTGTCTCCGCCTCTTCCTTTCTTCTTCCCCCCCCCCCCCAACCCCACATCAGTCTGAAGAAGAGTCTCGACCCAAAACGTCGCCTATTCCTTCGCTCAATAGATGCTGCCTCACCCGCTGAGTTTCTCCAGCATTTCTGTCTACCTTCCTAAAGGAACTTCCTTTTATTCTGAGGCAGTGCCCTCTGGTCCTAGACTCTCCCACTGGTGGAGACATCCTCTCCACATCCACTCTATCCAGGCCTTTCACTATTCGGTAAGTTTCAATGAGATCCCCTCCCCTCATCCTTCTAAACTCCAGCGAGTACAGGCCCAGTGCCGTCATAGGTTCATCTACTCATTCCTGGGATCAATTTTGTAAACCTCCTCTGGACCCTCTCCAGAGCCAGCACACCCTTCCTCAGATATGGGGCCCAAAATTGCTCACAACACTCCAAATGCGGCCTGATTAGTGCCTTAGAGAGCCTCAGCATTACATCCCTGTTTTTGTAGACGAGCCCTCTTGAAATAAACGCTAGCGTTGCGTTTGCTTTCATTCCTACCGATTCAACTTGCAGATTATCTTTTTGGGAATCCTGCACCAGCATTCCCAATTCCCTTTGCACCTCCGATTTCTGAATTCTCTCCCCATTAGGAAAATAGTCTTCACCTTTATTCCTACGACCAAAATGCATGACTCCGCACTTTGCTACACTGTATTCCATCTGCCACTTCTCTGCCTGCTCTCCCAACCTGCCCAAGTCCTTCAGCAGAGTCCGTACAAATTCCTCCTGAAGAAGGGTTTCGGCCAGAAACGTTGCCCATTTCCTTCGCTCCGTACATGCTGCCGCACCCGCTGAGTTTCTCCAGCATTTTTGTCTTCCTCCTTGTCTCCTTTCTGAAGGTACATCCTTTAATTCTGAGGCTGTGCACTCTGGACCTAGACTCTCCCACTGGTGGAAACATAGAAACATAGAAATTAGGTGCAGGAGTAGGCCATTCGGCCCTTCGAGCCTGCACCGCCATTCAATATGATCATGGCTGATCATCCAACTCAGTATCCCGTACCTGCCTTCTCTCCATACCCTCTGATCCCTTTAGCCACAACGGCTACCTATCTTTAGAAACATAGAAACATAGAAAAATAGGTGCAGGAGTAGGCCATTCGGCCCTTCGAGCCTGCACCGCCATTCAATGTGATCATCCAACTCAGTATCCCGTACCTGCCTTCTCTCCATACCCCCTGATCCCCTTAGCCACAAGGGCCACATCTAACTCCCTCTTAAATATAGCCAATGAACTGGCCTCAACTACCCTCTGTGGCAGAGAGTTCCAGAGACCCACCACTCTCTGTGTGAAAAAAGTCCTTCTCATCTCGTTCCTAAAGGATTTCCCCCTTATCCTTAAGCTGTAACCCCTTGTCCTGGACTTCCCCAACATCAGGAACAATCTTCCTTCATCTCTTTAATATAGCCATCCTCTCCACATCCACTCTATCCAGGTCTTTCAATATTCGCTAAGTTTCAACAGGGATCCGCCACCCATCCTTCTGAACTCCAGCGAGTACAGGCCCAGTGCTGTCAAACGCTCATCGTACGTTAACCCAATTATCCCCGGGATGGTTCTCGTAGACCTCTCGAGTTGATTTTTTTTAGATTACTTTCACGTGTACCGGGGTGCAGGGAAAAGCTTTTGTTGCGTGATAACCAGTCAGCCCAACCTTCTGGACCCTTTCCAAAGCCACCACATCTCTCATCAGGAACGCAGCCCAGAGCTGTTCACAATACTCCGAATGCCGCCTGCCCACCACCTTGTAAAGCCTCGGCATCACGCCCCTGTTTTTATTTTACAAAAAAGGAAGAAGTTAGGAGTTCTTCCTCCACAATAACAAATAAACATCTAGATTCCTAAGTTTCCCTTTGAGAGCATTAGTTGAAAGGGGAACTATTTTGTAACCTTAGGCCATGCATTTTAAGTGAATTTGCGGTAGTTTTGAGATTTAAGTTTGTTTGAGCTTCCTTTAATATTCTGTGGCCATAGTCAATGTTTTAGTTTGTGGGCAGGTTTGAGGAACACCACAAAGGGCAAGTTTATTTGGAATTATTTATCTTCAGCATCGTGCTTTTACACTCTGTTATGCATTAATTATTTCTTGCATGTAACATTCAGAGAATTGTGGACGCAACCCAGACCATCACACAAGCCAAACTCCCTTCCAGTCTGAAGAAAGGTGACAATAGACAATTATGAAAGGGATAGACAGAGTTGACGTGGATAAGCTTTTCCCATTGAGGGTAGGGAAGATTCAAACAAGAGGGCATGACATGAGAATTAAGGGACAGAAGTTTAGGGGTAACATGAGGGGGAATTTCTTTACTCAGAGAGTGGTGGCTGTCTGGAGTGATCTTCCAGCAGAAGTGGTGGAGGCAGGATCGATTTAAAATTAAAGTGGATAGGTATATGGACAGGAAGGGAATGCAGGGGTATGGTCTGAGTGCAGGTAGATGGAACTAGGGGAAAATAAATGGTCGGCACGGACTGGAAGGGCCGAGAAGGCCTGTTTCCGTGCTGTAATTGTTATATGGTTATATGGTTATAGGTGCAGAAGTAGGCTGGCATTTCGAGCCAGCACCGCCATTCAATGTGATCATGGCTGATCATCCCCAATTAGTACCCTGTTCCTGCCTTCTCCCCATATCCCCTGACTCCGCTATTTTTAAGAGCCCTATCTAGCTCTCTCTTGAAAGCATCCAGAGAACCTGCCTCCACCGCCCTCTGAGACAGAGAATTCTACAGATTCACCACTCTCTGTGAGAAAAAGTGTTTCCTCGTCTCTGTTCTAAATGGCTTACTCCTTATTCTTAATCTGTGGCCCCTGGTTCTGGACTCCCCCAACATCGGAAACATGTTTCCTGCCTCTAATGTGTCCAAGCCCTTAACAATCTTATATGTTTCAATGAGATCTCCTCTCATCCTTCTAAACTCCAGAGTGTACAAGCCCAGCTGCTCCATTCTCTCAGCATATGACAGTCCCGCCATCCCGGGAATTAACCACTCCCCCAACCTGTCCAAGTCACCGTGTATTCTCATAGCATCCTCCTCACAGTTCACACTGCCACCCAGCTTTGTGTCATCTGCAAATTTGCTAATGTTACTTTGAATCCCTTCATCCAAATCATTGATGTATATTGTAAATAGCTGCGGTCCCAGCACCGAGCCTTGCGGTACCCCACTGGTCACTGCCTGCCATTCTGAAAGGGACCCGTTAATCCCTACTCTTTGTTTCCTGTCTGCCAACCACTTCTCTATCCATGTCAGCACTCTACCCCCAATACTATGTGGCCTAATTTTGCCCACTAATCTCCTATGTGGGGCCTTATCAAATGTTTTCTGAAAGTCCAGGTGCACTGCATCCACTGGCTCTCCCTTGTCCATTTTCCTAGTTACATCTTCAAAAAATTCCAGAAGATTAGTCAAGCATGAATTCCCCTTTTCTCGATTTCTCGACCTTGAAACGTTACCCATTCCTTCTCTCCAGAGATGCTGCCTGTCCTGCTGAGTTGCTCCAGCATTTTGTGCCAACCTCCCTTCCATTGACTCCATCTACACCTCACGCTGCCTCGGCAAGGCCAGCAGCATCATCAAGAATGAGTCGCACCCTGGCTATTCCCTCATCTCCCCTTTGTCTGTGAAACGTCACTTATCCATGTTCTCCAGAGATGCTGCCTGACCCGCTGAGTTACTCCAGCACTCTGTGAAACGTCACCTCTCCATGTTCTCCACAGATGCTGCCTGACCCGCTGAGTTACTCCAGCATTCTGTGAAACGTCACTTATCCATGTTCTCCACAGATGCTGCCTGACCCGCTGAGTTACTCCAGCATTCTGTGAAACGTCACCTCTCCATGTTCTCCACAGATGCTGCCTGACCCGCTGAGTTACTCCAGCACTCTGTGAAACGTCACTTATCCATGTTCTCCACAGATGCTGCCTGACCCGCTGAGTTACTCCAGCACTCTGTGAAACATCACCTATCCATGTTCTCCACAGATGCTGCCTGACCCGCTTAGTTACTCCAGCACTCTGTGAAACGTCACCTATCCATGTTCTCCACAGATGCTGCCTGACCCGCTGAGTTACTCCAGCACTCTGTGAAACGTCACCTATCCATGTTCTCCAGAGATGCTGCCTGACCCGCTGAGTTACTCCAGCACTCTGTGAAACGTCACCTATCCATGTTCTCCACAGATGCTGCCTGACCCGCTGAGTTAGTCCAACACTTTAAAACATTTTTTTCAACATAAACCAGGACCTCTTTCACCTTTGTCATTCCAGCTTCTTTCTGCTTTCGATAGGCACAATATACGAAAGCCTTGTATGTATGTACGTACCACCAGACTCACAGACAGCTTCTTTCCCCTCTGTTAACAGGCTTCTGAATAATTCTTCCCAATCTGTCCCAATCTTCCAACCAACCTCTTTGCAGGCATTGCACTTTTCCCCTGGAACTGTTTATGCTGCAATGCTGCTCTTGATTAGAGTGGGCTTCTGGGATTGTGGGGAAAAGGCTGGAGGATGCGGTTGAGAGGGAAAGATAGATCGGCCATGATCAAATGGCGTAGTCGTCTCAATGGGCCGAATGGTCTAATTCTGTTCCTTTGATTTATGACCATGAAATAAATTATCCTTCTACATTTATTCACCACCTGCTCTCTGAACACCTGCTTGTAGCATTTATTAACAGGAGCCATGTTACAGCTATTGCAGTAGAGTTGCTGCCTCACAGCACCAGAGACCCGGGTTCGATCCTGACTACGGGCCCTGTCTGCACGTTCTCTCCGTGACCTGCGTAGGTTTTCTCCGGGATCTTCGGTTTCCTCCCACACTCCAAAGGCTTGAGAACACAGGATTGCAGGTTAATTGACCTTGTGTATAAATGAAAAATTGTCCCCAGCGTGTGCGGGATAGTGTTAATGGGCGGGGATCGCTGGTCGGCGCGGACTTGGTGGATCGAACGGCCTGTTTCCACGCTGTATCGCTAAACGAAACAAAAAAAAACAAAACTAAAAATCAAATGACGTGGCATTATTTCTCCAGGTCAGTAACTATAGGGAAAAGATGGAGAAACCAGCTGCTTCCACGTGTTATCAAAGTCAAAGTCAAATTTATTCGTCACATGCACCGGAAGGTGCAATGAAATGAATTTGCCAGCAGCGATACACTTAAAAAGAACACGTCAAAATCAAATCAAAATCAAAAATCAAATCAAATCAAAAAATCAAAAATCAAAATCAAAAATCAAAATCAAAATCAAATCAAATCAAATCAAATCAAAACAAAAAATCAAATCAAATCAAATCCAAAAATCGAAAATCAAAATCAAAAATCAAAATCAAAATCAAAATCAAATCAAATCAAATCAAAACAAAAAATCAAAATCAAATCAAATCAAATCTAATCAAAAAATCAAAATCAAAAATCAAAATCAAAAAGAGTTTATTGTCATGTGTCCCTGACAGGACAATGAAATTATTTATTTGCTTAGCACAACAGAACATAGTAGGCATTGACTACATTATATACGTAAATATGCACATGAATTAATAAATTAATAAAGTGCAAACAACAGATGGTGGGATATTAATGTTCAGAGTTTTGTCCGAGCCAGGTTTAATAGCCTGATGGCTGTGGGGACGTGGCTATTCCTGAACCGGGTCTTTGCAGTCTGCAGGCTCCTGTACCTTCTACCCAAAGGTAGCTGGGAGATGAGTGTGTGGCCAGGGTGGTGTGGGTCCTTGATGATGCTGCTAGCCTTTACACAATACACAATAGAATTTAAGACAAACATCCACCACAGCATGCTTCACTGTGGTGGAAGGCAGCAAAGTTCAGCCAGTCCTCCTCCTTTGTCCACCCGTGGTCAGGGCCATGAACCCTCCGTAGTCGCCGTTACTGACGGCCCGATGTACAGGCCCTCTCGTCGGGATGATCCAAACTCCGACGTCGGGACGGTCGAACTCACTAATCCAGTCACTGTGGCAATTGTCACCCTCATAAACCTCTCACTGACTTGAGTTGCTATCCATCCCAAGAGAACGATTTCACCCAGAGAGTTGTGAATTTGTGGAATTCCCTGCCACAGAGGGCAGTGGAGGCCAAGTCTCTGGATGGATTTAAGAGAGAGTTGGATAGAGCTCTATGGGCTAGTGGAGCCAAGGGATGTGGGGAGAAGGCAGGCACGGGTTATTGATTGGGGATGATCACAATGAATGGCGGTGCTGGCTCGAAGGGCCGAATGTCCTCCTCCAGCACCTGTTTTCTATGTATCTATGATTTGTGAAATTGAGGTTAAATCGTGTACCCTTACACTGTGGGCAGCTTGATTGTAACCATGGACAGACACAAAATGCTGGAGTAACTCAGCGGGACAGGCAGCGTCTCCGGAGAGAAGGAATGGGTGACGTTTCGGGTCGAGACCCTTCTTCAGACTCAGAGTCAGAGGAGGGAGACTAGGGATATGGCAGGGTGAGGTGTGAACGGCAGATCAAAGCAGACGATGATAAGGAAATGCAGGTGGACAAAAATGCCGGAGAAACTCAGCGGGTGAGGCAGCATCTATGGAGCGAAGGAAATAGGTTACGTTTCGAGACCCGAAACGTCACCTATTCCTTCGCTCCACAGATGCTGCCTCCCCCGCCGAGTTTCTCCAGCATTTTTTGTCTACCTTCGATTTTTCCAGCATCTGCAGTTCTTTTTTAAACATTAAGGGCCTGTGCCCCCAGCCTGCAACTCTATGCGATGAGCGCGACCTAACGTGGTCACTTGAGCCGACCAGCGTCGCAGGCCGGTCCCACTTCGATCGCCGGAATTGTGCGGAGTTCGTCCCGAGTTCGTCCCGACACCGCGCGGGGCTCCGAAAAACTGACTATGTCCAAAGATTCCGCGCGGCAACGACTCGCAGTCGCCTCGACGCATTACACACCGTCTCGACGTCGTGCCTCCGTGACCCTCTCTGTAGGTGCCTCCGTGACCCTCTATGTGTGTGGCTCCGTGGCCCTCTGTGTGTGTGTGTGCCTCTGTGCCCCTCTCTGTGTGCCCCTCTCTGTCCTGGCGAACTTACCTTAGACTTTGCTCCAAGTTCGTCTCACTTTGCGCCGCGTTGCGCCACTCACCCGACCTCCGTGCGGCCCATACTGCCGGTTTGGTTGCGCTTGCCGCATGCAGGCGCATGCTGGTGGGAACGGCCCTGTACAGGAGATCACCCGACCTCCGCGCGGCCCCCGCTTCTAGTTTGATCGCGTTCATCGGATAGAGTTGCATGCTTGTAGGACAGGCCCTTAAGGAATTAAGGAGAGGGAAAGCAAGGGTTACTTGAAGTTAGAGAAATCAATAGTCAAACCGCTGGGGGTGTCAGCTGCCCAAGCGAAATATACTCATCAACAGTCTTTTCCCTGGTTGGATAACATGCAATAAAAAAATCCTTTTGCGCTGTACTTCGATAATAATGAACCGAACAAAACGAAAACTTTAATTCTGCTGATACGGACTCAGTGGATGCCCGAGGTGGATGCGGTAGGTCTTAGGGCTAAAGGAATCAAGGGGATATGGGGGGAAAAGCTGGAACGGGGCACTGATTTTAGATGGTCAGCCATGATCATATCGAATGGCGGTGATGGCTCGAAGGGCCGAAAGGCCTACTGCGCCCTGAACATGTGAACGAAACACCACGCCTGTGTTAAATGCAAGTTGGGTTACTCTGGAAGTTGAAAGGAAGGCTTTGGAGGATACAGATAGACTAATGTTAAGTATAAGGGGTTGGTCATTTAGGACTGAGACGAGGAAAAACTTCTTCACCCAGAGATTTGGGGATCTGTGGAATTCTCTGCCTCAGTACTACTGTCAGTGGAGGCCAATTCACTGGATGTTTTCAAGAGGGAGTTAGATTTAGCTCTTAGGGTTAAAGGAATCAAGGAATATGGGGGAAAAAGCTGGAATGGGGTACTGATTTTAGATGGTCAGCCATGATTATATTGAATGACGGTGCTGGTTCGAAGGGCCAAATGGCCTACTCCTGCGCCTATTTTTCTATGTTTCCATGCTTCAAAGGAAATTTACAAGTGAAACCAAGTCTGCCCTTACAGGATGTTGGTCTCGATTAATAATTCTCTGTTTCTATCTTATTGAGAGCTGAGAGTTAACACGTTTGCGCCCCCCCCCCCCCGCTGTTTTTCAGCTGATCGTCGAAACAGACCGCTGCGCATTCCCCCTGAAGCTGCCAACATCGGAAGAGGTGAATGAGGTGGTGGGATACCTGGGAACGTGCCTGAAGAAGATGCTTCCTGGTCTCTCCCCGATGTATGTACTCAAGGCCGCCATCTTGGCCGCGTTTTAAGTGGTTGGAACAGTCGCATTTAGAGTGTTTAAGAAGGAACTGCAGGTGCTGGAAAATCGAAGGTAGACAAAAATGCTGGAGAAACTCAGCGGGTGAGGCAGCAACTATGGAGCGAAGGAAATAGGCGACGTTTCGGGCCGAAACCCTTCTTCAGGCCGATGTAGGGTGGGGGGCGGGGAGAAGAAAGAAGAAAGGAAGAGGAGGAGCCCGAGGGCTGAGGGAGAGCTGAGAAGGGGAGGAGACAGCAAGGGCTACCGGAAATTGGAGAAGTCAATGTTTATGCCACTAGGGTGCAGACTGCCCAAGCGGAATGTGAGGTGCTGCTCCTCCAATTTACGGTGGTGCTCACTCTGGCCATGGAGGAGGCCCAGGACAGAGAGGCCGGATACGGAACAGGAGGGGGAGTTGAAGTGCTGAGCCACCGGGAGATCAGGTTGGTTAATGCGGACCGAGCGGAGGTGTTCGGCGAAACGATCGTTGGTCTCACCGATGCAGGTATCGTGTTCAGAATAGGGGGGGGGGGGGGGGGCACCATTCAGGGTCGAGATGAGGAAAAACCTTTTTCACCCAGAGAGTTGTGATTCTCTGCCTCAGTAGGCAGTGGAGGCCAAATCACGGGATGTTTTCAAGAGAGAGTTACGTATATAGATCTCGGGGCTAACAGAATCAAGGGATATGGGGAGAAAGCAGGTACGGGGTACTGATTGGGGATGATCAGCCATGATCATATTGAATGGCGGTGCTGGCTCGAAGGGCCAAATGGCCTACTCCTGCACCTATTTTCTATGTTTCCGGGCCCCACTTAATAGGAAATATGTTGTCAAGCTGGAAAGGGTGCAGAGACAGTGATCCCCGCACAATAACACTGCCTTACACACACCAGGGACATTTTTGTTTTAGAACCATATAACCATATAACAATTACAGCATGGAAACAGGCCCTCTCGGCCCTTCCAGTCCGTGCCGACCATTTATTTTCCCCGAGTCCCATCTACCTGCACTCAGACCATACCCCTCCATTCCCTTCCCGTCCATATACCTATCCACTTTACTTTTAAATGTTAAAATCGATCCTGCCTCCACCACTTCTGCTGGAAGATCATTCCACACAGCCACCACTCTCTAAGTTCCCCCTCATGTTACCCCTAAACTTCTGTCCCTTAATTCTCATGTCATGCCCTCTTGTTTGAATCTTCCCTACCCTCAATGGGAAAAGCTTATCCACGTCAACTCTGTCTATCCCTTTCATCATTTTAAAGACCTCAATCAAGTCCCCCCTTAACCTTCTGCGCTCCAAAGAATAAAGACCTAACTTGTTCAACCTTTCTCCGTAACTTAGTTGCTGGAACCCAGGCAACATTCTAGTAAATCTCCTCTGTACTCTCTCTATTTTGTTGACATCCTTCCTATAATTAGGAGACCAAAATTGTACACCATACTCCAGAATTGGTCTCACCAATGCCTTGTACAATTTTAACATTGCGTTTTGCATTTATACCAAGCCAATTTACTTACAAACCTTATGTCTTTGGAGTGGGAGGAATCCGAAGATCTCAGGGGAGAACGTACGAACTCCGTACAGAGAGCACCCGTAGTCGGGGTCTCTAGCGTTGTAAGGCAGCAACTCTACCAGCAGTAAACCACCGTGCCGACCCTGTTAAGTTTAAACAGAAGATAGGCACAAAATGCTGGTGTAACTCAGATTATATATTGGCCCTGGCGTGTAGTGGACCAGTGTACGGGACTGTCACTGTTTGAGGCGGACTCGGTGGGCCGAGGGGCCTGTTTACGCGGTTGTATCTCTAAATTAAAACTGATCTAAATTAAACTAATACCTCCGCAGCTCGTTCCAGCGCCCACCACCCTGAGGGTAAAAGAATGACCTGGATATCTCCTCTTCCTCTTCTTCCTCCTCTTCCTCTTCTACCTCCTCTTCCTCTTCCTCTTCCTCTTCCTCTTCCTCTTCTTCATCTTTCTCTTCTTCCTCTTTTTCCTCTTTTTGGACATGAGTTTAGAATTAAGGGACAGAGGTTTAGGGGTAACATGAGGGGGAACTTCTTTACTCAGAGAGTGGTAGCGGTGTGGAATGAGCTTCCAGTGGAAGTGGTGGCGGCAGGTTCGTTGGTATCAATTAAAAATAAATTGGATAGGCATATGGATGAGAAGGGTATGGAGGGTTATGGTATGAGTGCAGGCAGGTGGGACTAAGGGGAAAATGTTGTTCGGCACGGACTTGAAGGGCCGAGATGGCCTGTTTCCATGCTGTAATTGTTATATGGTTATATGGTTATATGGTTTTTCATCTTTTTCCTCTTTTTCCTCCTCTTCCTCTTCCTCTTCCTCTTCCTTCTCTTCCTCTTCTTCCTCTTTTTCCTCTTTTTCCTCTTTTTCCTCTTCTTCCTCTTTTTCCTCTTTTTCCTCTTCTTCCTCTTTTTCCTCTTTTTCCTCTTTTTCCTCTTCTTCCGCTTCTTCCTCTTTTTCCTCTTCTTCCTCTTTTTCCTCTTTTTCCTCTTTTTCCTCTTCTTCTTCTTCCTCTTCTTCTTCCTCTTCTTCCTCTTCGAGTGGGACAGAGGCAGCATCTCCGGAGAAAAGGAATGGGTGACGTTTAGGGTCGAGACCCTTCGCAGTTTATTGTCTCGTGTACTGAGGTACAGCTCCTTGTGCCGTGCTATCCAGTCAGCAGATAGACTATACATGGTTACAATCAAGCTGTCCACAGGATACAGGATAAAGGCCCATTCATAGTCATGTGTGTGACCAAAAAGATGAAAAATTGTTGATTAGATCTCTTCTAATTCAGAAAGCATTACAGGCATATTATTTTGTGCTGTACATATGATTCATATTTCTTTTGGTTTATCAAGTGAAATTTTTATATGCTACTGGACCAAGTGCTTCCCCAACGCCCCTGTTCCCTACATCAGTGGAAGCTGGTCGTTTTAAATTCAAAGTCTTTTGATGTTTTTAAACTTCTTACTCTTTATCAGTAATAAGTCAAGAAATAAAGCAAAAAATGTTCAGATAAGGTGATCTCGGCCTAGAGGGGAAAAATTCGGCTCGAAGGGCCGAATGGCCTACTCCTGCACCTATTTTCTATGATTCTATGTGAATCGGAATATGTAAAAATATCGTTACCGCGTAGTGTTTTTGCGAAGATGCAAAGGCAACCATATATACACACACATATACACACACATATGATCACGTACATGATCAGAATTTTAATAAGCACTAGACCAAGTGCAGACCCGTTGGGTCTGCTCTCCCAATGCACCCGTCCCCTCCCCGTAGCCCCCACGGGAGGCGTGGTCCTCCAACTCAAGCCGTTCCCGAATGTAAGTGAAGCTGATCACTGCTAGCCGAGCCATTGTGACGTCATCAGTTGAAGCTGGTCTTTTTAAAGTATTTACTTTTTTCAAAAAATCGGTAATTAAGTCGAGAAATAAAGCATAAAATGTTCAGTGAAGGTGATGCTGACAATGTTTGTTTAGGGGTCAGAGGCCAAATAGGGCTGGTCACGTGTGTGACCTCGGGCGGAAGCGCTTTACAAACCTTTGTGATTTTTAAAAAGCTGGAATGTTCATTTCTTTAGCGGCCATGCATTATAGTTCCGTAGGTAGGGGAGAATGGCATTGAATGAGATGAATCTCTTTGATGCATCACCTGATGTGACGACGTCTGGTCACGTGTGTGACATTTCGGTGCCCTTTCCAAAGAATGGGCCTGAAGGGAACAACATGGTAGTGCAAGATAAAGTCTGATTAAAGATAGTCTAACCCAGGAGTCGGCAACCTTCTTCTGCATAGGGGCCGGGAACCATGTCTGTGGGTGGATGGCGGGCCACATCTATTGCCACAGTGTGACACTTGGTGTTGGTTCTCGCGTTAGTTTTCACGGGTTTCTCAATTTGCTTTCTGCAGTTCCCAGGTCCTTCTCGTACCCCGAGACTGGCTGTAGCGCCCACGTTGCCTGCGTGCCCCGCGACTGGCTGCAGTCCCCAGGTCGCGAAAACGAATTGAAAAATAAATTTGGAGTATCGCGTACAGTTTTGGTCTCCAAATCTGAGGAAAGACATTCTTGCCATAGAGGGGGTACAGAGAAGGTTCACCAGACTGATTCCTGGGATGTCAGGACTTTCATATGAGGAAAGACTGGATAGACTCGGCTTGTACTCGCTGGAATTTAGAAGATTGAGGGGGGATCATATAGAAACTTACAAAATTCTTAAGGGGTTGGACAAGCTAGATGCTGGAACATTGTTCCCGATGTTGGGGGAGTCGAGAACAAGGGGTCACAGACTAAGTATAAGGGGGAATTCCTTTGGGTCCAAGATGAGAAGATCTTTTTTCACACAGAGAGTGGTGAGTCTCTGGAATTCTCTGCCACAGAAGGTAGTTGAGGCCAGTTCATTGGCTATATTTAAGAGGGCGTTAGATGTGGCACTTGTGGGTAAAGGAATCACGGGGTATGGCGAGAAGGCATGTACGGGATACTGAGATGGATGATCAGCCATGATCACATTGAATGGCGGTGCAGGCTCGAAGGGCCGAATGGCCTACTCCTGCACCTATTTTTCTATGTTTCTATGTTTCTAAATACGCCTGCGGGGCGTAGGTTGCCGATAAGGTCCCACATTGGCGATTAGTGGGCAAAATTAGGGCACATGCTGGAGTCCATTATAAAAGGTGAAATAGCCACACATTTGGATAGAAGTAACAGGATCGGTCCGAGTCAGCATGGATTTACGAGGGGGAAATCATGTTTGACTAATCTTCTGGAATTTTTTGAAGATGTATGCATGAAGGGATTCAAAGTAACATTAGCAAATTTGCAGATGACACAAAGCTGGGTGGCAGTGTGAACTGTGAGGAGGATGCTATGAGGATGCAGGGGACTTGGACAGGTTGGGGGCGTGGGCAGATGCATGGCAGATGAAGTTTAATGCGGATAAATGTGAGGTTATCCACTTAGGTAGCAAAAACAGGAAGGCAGATTACTATCTAAATGGTGTCAAGTTGGGAAAAGGGGAAGTACAACGGGATCTGGGGGTTCTTGTACAACAGTCTATGAAAGTAAGCATGCAGGTACAGCAGGCAGTGAAGAAAGCGAATAGCATGTTGGCCTTTATAACAAGAGGAGTCGAGTATAGGAGCAAAGAGGTCCTTCTGCAGTTGTACAGAGCCCTAGTGTGACCACACCTGGAGTATTGTGTGCAGTTCTGGTCCCCTAATCTGAGGAAGGACATTCTTGCTATTGAGGGAACGCAGCGTAGGTTTACAAGGTTAATTCCCGGGATGTCGGGACTGTCATATGCCGAGAGAATGGAGCGGCTGGGCTTGTACGCTCTGGAGTTTAGAAGGATGAGAGTGGATCTTATTGAAACATATAAGATTGATCAGGGTTTGGACACGCTAGAGGCATGAAACATGTTCCCGATGTTGGGGGAGTCCAGAACCAGGGGCCACAGTTCAAGAATAAGGAATAATTATTGGTCGGCATGGACTGGAAGGGCCGAGAAGGCCTGTTTCCGTGCTGTAATTGCTATATGGTTATATGTTATATGGTTATATAATAAGCCATTTAGAACGGAGATGAGGAAACACTTTTGCTCACAGAGAGTTGTGAGTCTGTGGAATTCTCTGTCTCAGAGGGCGGTGGAGGCCAGTTCTCTGGATACTTTCAAGAGAGAGCTAGATAGGGCTCTTGAAAATAGCGGAGTCAGGGGATATGGGGAGAAGGCAGGAACGGGGTACTGATTAAGGATGATCAGCCAAGATCACATTGAATGGCGGTGCTGGCTCGAAGGGCCGAATGGCCTACTCCTGCACCTATTGTCTATTGTCTATTGTCTATCCCTGGTCTAACCTGAATGCAATAATCTCGACTTTGAAGTGAGGTTGTTTTTCTGAATAAGATCTTTCTTTGCTGAGTTAAGCAGTCTCCTTTCACGTTAAACAGGAGAGTGATGAAAAAGGTGATAATGGAACCGGGAGATCGTCTCTCGTCGGTACAGTCGCTGTGGGACAGCCAGACCGTGACAGAGCCTGGCCCTTGTGGTGAGTAACGTGACATTTCTGATACAGGTTCACCACCCATTCTCTGGCAACTGGTGGTCCCCACCTCCTTGAATACGGACAAAACTACCAGAGCGCGCTTGAAGTCCCTCCGAAAATGTGGCGCGCAGGCCGGGTGGGGAGTCCGATCTTTTCATCGTCCATGGTTCATCTCTTTCGTTGGTGTTCAAAAGCCTGATGGTTGCCTGGCAGAAGCCTTTCTTGAAATCCGTGCTTCACAAGGTCAAAAGTGACAGGAGCAGAATTAGGCCATTCGGCCCATCAAGTCCACTCCACCATTCAATCATGGCTGGTCTATCTTTCCCTCTCTACCCCATTCTCCTGCCTTCTCCACATAACCCTTGACACCCGTACTAATCAAGAATCAATCTATCTCTGCCTTAGATAGAGTTCTTAAAGATCGCGGAGTCAAGGGATATGGAGAAAAGGCAGGAACGGGGTACTTGGGGACGATCAGCCATAGAAACATAGAAACATAGAAAATAGGTGCAGGAGTAGGCCATTCGACCCTTCGAGCCTGCACCGCCATTCAATGTGATCATGGCTGATCATGCAACTCACTATCCCGTACCTGCCTTCTCTCCATACCCCCTGATCCCTTTAGCCACAAGGGCCACATCTAACGCCCTCTTAAATATAGCCAATGAACTGGCCTCAACTACCTTCTGTGGCAAAGAATTCCAGAGACTCACCACTCTCTGTGTAAAGAATGTTTTCCTCATTTCGGTCCTAAAGGAATTCCCCCTTATCCTTAGACTGTGACCCCTTGTTCTGGACTCCCCCAACATCGGGAACAATCTTCCAGCATCTAGCTTGTCCAACCCCTTAAGAATTTTGTAAGTTTCTATAAGATCCCCCCTCAATCTTCTAAATTCCAGCGAGTACAAGCCGAGTCTATCCAATCTTTCCTCATATGAAAGTCCTGACATCCCAGGAATCAGTCTGGTGAATCTTCTCTGTACCCCCTCTATGGCAAGGATGTCTTTCCTCAGATTTGGAGACCAAAACTGTACGCAATACTCCAGGTGTGGCCTCACCAAAACCCTGTACAACTGCAGTAGAACCTCCCTCCTCCTATACTCAAATCCTTTCGCTATTAATGCTAACATACCATTTGCTTTCTTCACTGCCTGCTGCACCTGCATGCCTACTTTCAATGACTTTCAATTTCAATTTCCATGGTCTCATTGAATGACGGTGCTGGCTCGAAGGGCTGAATGGCCTACTCCTGCACCTAATGTCTATTGTCTAATGTCTCAATTACATCCATAAATGTCTCAATTATATCATAAATCATCGGAGCAGAATTAGGCCATTCGGCCCATTGACTCTACTCCGACATTCAACCATGGCTGATCTATCTCTCCCTCTCAACCCCATTCTCCTGCCTTCTCCCCGTAACCCCTGACAACCGTAGTAATCAAGAACCTGTCACCCCCTGCTTTAAAAATACTCAATGCCGGCCTCCACAGCCCTCTGCGGCAATGAATTCCACAGATTCACCACCCTCTGACAAAATAAATTGCTCCTCATCTCCTTCATCAAGGAACGTCCTTTAATTCTGAGGCCGTGACCTCTGGTCCCAGACTCTCCACATCCGCTCTTTCCAAGCCTTTCACTATTCGGTCAAGGTTTTCATGCATTATACAGTGTTCAGATTCCTGCACCTTCTTCCCACTGACTGGAGTGAAATGAGAGCTTGGCCAGGATTGTGTGGGTCTCTGGTCATACTGGCTGTCCTTTTAGCCTGGTCACAAGAACTGCGATCCCTGCTGTTCATATTTATGTGGAAGCATAGAGTGATACAGCGTGAAAACTGGCCCTTCGGCCCAACTTGCCCACACCGGCCAACATGCCCCATCTAAACTAATCCCACCTGCCTGTGTTTGGCCCATATCCAGCTACACTAGTCCCACCTGCCAGCATTCAATGGTCCATGATTGAATGGTGGCATTGTCTTGATGGGCCGAATGGCCTAATTCTGCTCCTATCACTTATGAACATGGCCTTATGAAATTAATAACAAGTTCAATTGGGTTTAGGCGGTTGAACAACAACAGGCAACTTCAACAAAACATTTTGTTTAAAATGATCTTCATGGAGTCAGAGTGATACAGTGTGGAAAAGGCCCTTCGGCCCAACCTGCCCACGCTGACCAACAAGTCCCATCTAAAGTAGTCCCACCTGCCCACGTTTAGGCCATAACCCTCAAAAACATGTGCTATCCATGTACCTGTCCAGCTGTTTCTTAAACGTTGGGATAGCCCCTGCCTCAACTACCTCCTCTGGCAGCTCGTTCCATACACCCACCACTCTTTGTGTGAAAACATTGCTCCTCAGATTCCTTTTCCCTTAAATCTATATCCCCTGGTCCTCGATTCCCCTACTCTGGGCAAGAGACTCTGTGCATCTACCCGATCTATTCCTCTCATGATTTTGTACACCTCTATAAGATCTCCATTCATCCTCCTGCGCTCCAAGGATTAGAATCCCAGCCTGCTCAACCTCTCCCTGTAGCTCAGGCCCTCGAGTCCTGGCAACATCCTCGTATATTTTCTCTGCGCCCTTTCCAGGTAAATAATTCGATTGTGTCTAATAACGTGTTTTTGAGAATATATTTTGGTTAACTAAGTCAAATTTACGAGATCACACTTGAAGTCCCCGCCTGGAAGTTCGCCCGTAAATATGGCGCCTAGGCCGGGTGAGGCGACCGATCTCGACCCCACCGGGACTACCACGGCCGATCGGTGGGTCGAATATTATCTAAATGGTAGCCGATTAGGAAAAGGGGAGATGCAGCAAGACCTGGGTGTCATGGTACACCAGTCATTGAAAGTAGGCATGCAGGTGCAGTAGGCAGTGAAGAAAGCGAATGGTATGTTAGCATTCATAGCAAAAGGATTTGAGTATCGGAGCAGGGAGGTTCTACTTCAGTTGTACAGGGTCTTGGTGAGGCCACACCTGGAGTATTGCGTACAGTTCTGGTCTCCAAATCTGAGGAAGGACATTATTGCCATAGAGGGAGTGCAGAGAAGGTTCACCAGACTGATTCCTGGGATGTCAGGACTGTCTTATGAACAAAGACTGCATAGACTCGGTTTATACTCTAGAATTTAGGAGATTGAGAGGGGATTTATAGAAACGTACAAAATTCTTAAGGGGTTGGACAGGCTAGATGCAGGAAGATTGTTCCCGAGAGCACAGAGGAGATTTACTAGAATGTTGCCTGGGTTCCAGCAACTAAGTTACAGAGAAAGGTTGAACAAGTTAGGTCTTTATTCTTTGGAGCGCAGAAGGTTAAGGGGGGACTTGATTGAGGTCTTTAAAATGATGAAAGGGATAGACAGAGTTGACGTGGATAAACTTTTCCCATTGAGGGTAGGAAAGATTCAAACAAGAGGGCATGACATGAGAATTAAGGGACAGACGTTTAGGGGTAACATGAGGGGGAACTTCTTTACTCAGGGAGTGGTGGCTGGGTGGAATGATCTTCCAGCAGAAGTGGTGGAGGCAGGATTGATTTTAACATTTAAAAGTAAAGTGGATAGGTATATGGACGGGAAGGGAATGGAGGGGTATGGTCTGAGTACAGGTAGATGGGACTAGGGGAAAATAAATGGTCGGCACGGACTGGAAGGGCCGAGAAGGCCTGTTTCCGTACTGTAATTGTTATATGGTTATATGGTTGTATGGTTATGTTGGGGCAGTCCAGGACAAGGGGTCATAGCTTAAGGATAAGGGGGAAATCCTTTAAGACCGAGATGAGAAAGACTTTTTTCACACAGAGGGTGGTGGGTCTCTGGAACTCTCTGCCACAGAGGGTAGTTGAGGCCAGTTCATTGGTTATATTTAAGAGGGAGTTAGATGTGGCCCTTGTGGCTAAGGGGATCAGAGGATATGGAGAGAAAGCAGGTGCGGGATACTGAGTTGGATGATCAGCCATGATCATATTGAATAGCGGTGCAGGCTCGAAGGGCCGAATGGCCTACTCCTGCACCTAATTTCTATGTTTCTATGAATCTGCCCCTCTGCGGCCGGGGGATCTGGAACTCCGGCCCGGCCGGAGCCGGCAAATCCATTCCCATCGCCGACTCCCGTGGCCGGACTTTGCGGTCTCGGCGAAATATTCCAGTACCGTTGGGCTCCTCTTGGAGACCGTGACCTCTGTTGGCCCGGCAAGACGGATTGGCTCCGGAACCGAGGGTGCGGGAAAACCTGTAATCTTATAGAGGTGTACAAATGAAATCTTTTCACGATGTCCTGCTCATATTTGACTTCAGGTGGATTCTCGCAGATGTACGCATGTGTCTGCGACTGGCTTGGATTACCTTACCGAGAGGAAGTCCAATGGGTAAGAACTCAACAACAGTGCTTCCGTATCCGCGGGTGCATCTTGCAGGAGATGGGAAACGTATAAATGAAAGTTGATATTAATTTAGACAACTCCGAAGGTAAAGCTGGAGTAACTCAGCGAGACTGGCAGCATCTCTGGAGAGAAGGATCGGGCGGCGTTTCGGGTCGGGAGATATAGCAATGGACTAAATGGAAGAAAGATATGGAAAATAGTCACGGAGATAAAGGAAACAGGTCACTGTTCGTAGAAAATTGGAAAGCAGGAGGAATCACAGAGGGGGAACAGCAAGAGAGAGGATGCTGCAGAACCCTCGTTGGAGAGAGGAGGAGAACTTCTTTAACGTTGACATACCTTGATGAGTCACTTTATGTGTAAGAAAGAACTGCAGATGCTGGTTTAAATCGAAGGTGGACACAAAATGCTGGAATAACTCAGCGGGACAGGCAGCATCTCTGGAGAGAAGGAATGGGCGACGTTTCGGGTCGAGGCCCTTCTTCAGAAGTCAGGGGAGGGGGCGGGACAAATATAGAATGTAGTCGGAGACAGTAAGACTGGTGGGAGACCTGGGAAGGGGAAAGGGATGGAGAGAGAGGGAAAGCAAGGGCTATCTGAAGTTAGAGAAGTCAATGTTCATAATACTGGGGTGTAAACTACCCAAGCGAAATATGAGGTGCTGTTCCTCCAATTTTTGCTGTTTGACAATAGACAATAGGTGCAGGAGTAGGCCATTCGGCCCTTCGAGCCAGCACCGCCATTCAATGTGATCGTGGCTGATCATCCCCAATCAGTGCCCCGTTCCTGCCTTCTCCCCATATCCGTCGACTCTGCTATCTTTAAGGCAAGTCCTATCGCAATGTTTAAAAAAAAAAAAAAATTTTGACAGGTGCATGGATAGGACAGGTTTAGAGGAATATGGGCCAAACGTGGGCAGGCGGGACTAGTGTAGATGGGGCATAATGGTCGGAGTGGGAAAATTTGGCCCTAGAGCCTGTTTCCACGTTATATGACTTAATGACTAAGTTTTTTCCTTGAACTGTTCAGCAGTTTAATGAAACTTTCACATAGTTTTTAATGCAGTCTCTAATTTAGTTTTTTTATACTTTCTCAGGATGTGGATACGATTTATCTTACTCAAGACACGAAAGAACTGAATTTACAAGACTTCAGCCATCTAGACCATCGGTAAGTATTTGATGAAGTTGTCCTGATCAATCATCGTTACATTGACCATTTCAATGCAACTTCTGCCTAAGACCACTAATTCTATGCTCATAAATATGCGATAGCAGCAAAATGAGGCCATTCAACCCATCAGGTCTACTCCGCCATTCATTCACGGCTGATCTATCTCTCACTCTCTCTCAACCTCATTCTTCTGCCTTTGCTCCAAAGCATAGAAACATAGAAAGTAGGTGCAGGAGGAGGCCATTTGGCCCTTCGAGCCAGCACCGCCATTCATTGTGATCATGGCTGATCGTCCCCTATCAATAACCCGTGCCTGCCTTCTCCCCATATCCCTTGACTCCACTAGCCCCTAGAGCTCTATCTAACTGTCTCTTAAATCCATCCAGTGATTCCAGTAAGTCATTGACAACGGAGACGAGGAAACACTTTCTCTCACAGAGAGTGGTGAGTCTGTGGAATTCTCTGCCTCAGAGGGCGGTGGAGGCCGGTTCTCTGGATGCTTTCAAGAGAGAGCTAGATAGGGCTGTTAAAAATAGCGGAGTCAGGGGATTTGGGAGAGAAGGGGTACTGATTGTGGATGATCAGCCATGATCACATTGAATGACGGTGCTGGCTCGAAGGGCCGAATGGCCTACTCCTGCACCTGTTGTCTATTGTTTATTGTTTATTGTCTATTGAGGCAAATGGGAAGGCAGGAGCTGTTCTTATACATCTGACAGCTGCATATGACGCCATGCTGCACCTGGGACTAACTGCAAAGCTACTTTGGGTGCTGCCAGACAGTCGCATGGTACGCTGCATCGCGGAGCTGATGTCAAACTGCAGCCTTGTGCTTACGTGGATCTTGGACGAGCAGCAATCAAGGAGAAGCAGGGAGGAGCTTGTTGGCTGAAGCCCGTGGGAGAGTCGTCGGCGAGGGGGCTGAGGAGAGGAGGCTACGCCGAAAAATGGAGAGGACGGGAGGCGGTGAACACATGACAGGAGAGATGAGGCAGTGCGAGGCTTGCAGGATGTGGGGGCCCAGGGACTCGGATGGAGCCTCTGGCAGCTACAACTGCGGCAAGTGCGTCCAGCTCCAGCTCCTGAAGGACCGTGTCGGGGCACTGGAGAAGCAGCTGGATGACCTCAGGGCCTCCCGGGAAAACGAGAGTTTCCAGGGCCGGAGCCGCAGTGAGGTAGTCGCGCCGAGGACACGGGAAGAACCGAGGTGCACCACTGAGAGAAAGGGTGGTAACCATGGAGCGCAGGAGACCCAGGTGGCTGTGCCTAATGAAGACAGGTACGCCCCCTTGGGAGCTGTCGGGGGAGACGATGCTTCCAGTCCGAGAGGCGGACACGCCTGTGGCTCCAATCCCGGAGGCGGGACTCGACCGACGTCGGGCAGAGCCATCGTGGTGGGTGACTCCATTGTCCGAGGGGCCGACAGGAGGTTCTGTGGCGGCAGACGGGACGCGAGGATGGTCTGTTGCCTCCCCGGTGCCAGGGTTCAGGATGTCACGAGCCGAATTCAGAACATCCTCAAGAGAGAAGGCGAACAGCCGGCAGTGGTTGTGCACGTAGGCACAAACGACATCGGGAATAAAAACAAGGAGGTTCTCCAACGTGAGTTCAGAGAGCTGGGAAGGAGACTGAAAAGCAGGACATCTAGGGTGATTATCTCTGGATTGCTTCCAGTGCCTTGTGCGAGTGAGGACAGGAACAGGGAGATAGGGGATCTGAATGTGTGGCTGGGGGGCTGGTGCAGGGAGCAAGGATTTAGATTTATAGACCACTGGGATCTCTTCTGGGGTAGGGGTGACCTGTACAAAAGGGACGGGTTACACCTTACCTGGAGAGGGACCGACATTCTGGCAGGCAGGTTTGCTAAGGCTACACGTGTGGGTTTAAACTAAATAGTGTGGGGGGGAGGGGGAGGGGGGGGGGGATTGACAAATTGGGAGTGTAAAGATGGAGTTAAAGGGGAAGTGATTACAGGAAAAATTACAAAAGATTCTCGAATTAATGGGTAGGATAAGCTCAAGCAGGGATAAAAAAGTAAGGTCGGGGCCAATTGCGAGCGGTGCGAGGGGGGAAGTGAATACGGAGGTAAAAGCGTTGTATAGGAATGCGCAAAGTATAAAATATAAAGTGGACGAGCTTGAGGCTCAGTTAGAAATTGGCAAGTATGATGTTGTGGGAATTATAGAGACATGGCTGCAAGAGGGCCAGGGCTGGGAACTGAATATTCAAGAGTATACCTCCTATCGAAAAGACAGATGGGGGGGTGGGGGGGGGGGGGGGGGAGGAGGGGGGAGAGGTAACTCTGTTGGGGACGAATGAAATTCAGTCCCTTGCAAGGGGTGACATTGAAACAGGAGATGTGGAGTCAGTATGGATAGAGCTAAGGAATTGGAAGGGTAAAAAGACCCTAATGGGATTTATCTACAGGCCCCCAAACAGCAGCCTGGACATAGGGCGCAAGTTGAATCAGGAGTTAAAATTGGCATGTAGTAAAAGTAATGCTTTGGTTGTTATGGGAGATTTCAACATGCAGGTAGACTGGGAAAATCAGGTTGGTACTGGACCCCAAGAAAGGGACTTTGTAGAGTGCCTTTGTGATAGTTCTTAGAGCAGCTTGTATTGGAGCCGACCAGGGAGAAGGCAATTCTGGATTTAGTCTTATCCAATGAACCGGATTTGATAATGGATCTTGAGGTTAATGAACCATTAGGAGGTAGTGACCATAACATGGTCAGGTTTAATGACCATCCCAGGACACTTAAGGAAGTGACTCTAGAAATCGTGGATGCATTGGTGATCATTTTCCAATGTTCTATAGATTCAGGATCAGTTCCTGTGGATTGGAGGGTAGCTAATGTTATCCCACTTTTTACGAAAGGTGGGAGAGAGAAAACAGGGAATTATAGACCAGTTAGCCTGACATCGGTGGTGGGGAAGATGCTGGAGTCAATTCTAAAAGATGAGGTAGCTGAACATTTGGATAGCAGTAACAGGATCAGTCCGAGTCAGCATGGATTAACGAAGGGGAAATCATGCTTGACTAATCTTCTGGAATTTTTTGAAGATGTAACTAGGAAAATGGACAAGGGAGAGCCAGTGGATGTAGTGCACCTGGACTTTCAGAAAGCATTTGATAAGGTCCCACATAGGAGATTAATGGGCAAAATTAGGGCACATGGTATTGGGGATAGAGTGCTGACATGGATAGAGAAGTGGTTGGCAGACAGGAAACAAAGAGTAGGGATTAACGGGTCCCTTTCAGAATGGCAGGCAGTGACTAGTGGGGTACCGCAAGGCTCGGTGCTGGGACCGCAGCTATTTACAATATACATCAATGATTTGGATGAAGGGATTCAAAGTAACATTAGCAAATTTGCAGACAACACAAAGCTGGGTGGCAGTGTGAACTGCGAGGAAGATGCTATGTGAATGCAGGGTGACTTGGACAGGTTGGGGGAGTGGGCAGATGCATGGCAGATGAAGTTTAATGTGGATAAATGTGAGGTTATCCACTTTGGTAGCAAAAACAGGAAGGCAGATTACTATCTAAATGGTGCCAAGTTGGGAAAAGGGGGAGTACAATGGGATCTGGAGGTCCTTGTACATCAGTCTATGAAAGTAAGCATGCAGGTACATCAGGCAGTGAAGAAAGCGAATGGCATGTTGGCCTTTATAACAAGAGGAGTCAAGTATAGGAGAAAAGAGATCCTCCTGCAGTTGTACAGGGCCCTCGTGAGACCACACCTGGAGTATTGTGTGCAGTTTTGATCCCCTAATTTGAGAAAGGACATTCTTGTTATTGAGGGAGTGCAGCGTAGGTTTACAAAGTTAATTCCCGGGATGGCGGGACTGTCATATGCTGAGAGAACGGAGCAGCTGGGCTTGTATACTCTGGAGTTTAGAAGGATGAGAGGGAATCTCATTGAAACATATAAGATTATTAACAGTTTGGACACGCTGGAGGCAGGAAACATGTTGCCGATATGTTGGGGGAGTCCAGAACCAGGGGCCACAGTTTAAGAATAAGGAGTAAGCCGTTTAGAACAGAGACGAGGAAACACTTTTTCTCACAGAGAGTGGTGAGCCTGTGGAATTCTCTGCCTCAGAGGGCGGTGGAGGCCGGTTCTCTGGATACTTTCAAGAGAGAGCTAGATAGGGCTCTTAAAGATAGCGGAGTCAGGGGATATGGGGAGAAGGCAGGAACGGGGTACCGATTGGGGATGATCACATTTCATGGTGGTGCTGGCTCGACGGGCCGAATGGCCTCCTCCTGCAGCTATTGTCTATTGTTTATTGTCTATTGAGGCAAATGAGATGGGCGGCAGAGTAGGCTACGTAGACTGAAGAATGTGAGGAATAAGTTGGGGAGCCAGCCCATCAACTCTTCGCACCTCTGCCTTAGCTCTTGTGTTTGCCCCAGCTGAGTACTGCACCCGTATGGAGTAGATGCAGACATACTAGCCTGGTAGACACGAGCCTGAGCAGCACCTTGCGAACCATCACTGGGTGCCTTCAACCTACTCCAGTCGAGCAACTCCCTATACATGCGGGCATTCCGCCTGCAGGGATCCGAAGGCAAGCAGCACCTCTGGCACTATCTCGTCGTGCCATGGACCCAGATCACCTCCTCCATCAGGCTATCAGCAGAGAGCAGAGGCCACCCCCATCTGAAGTCCCGTCACCCCTTTGCTCCACATGGAAAACATCTCCTAGCATCTCCTAGTCTGAAGAAGGGTCTCGACCCGAAACGTCGCCTATCTCCTTCGCTCCTTAGATGCTGCTGCACCCGCTGAGTTTCTCCAGCTTTCTGTGTAACCCTCGATTCTCCAGCATCTGCAGTTCCTTCTTTAACACATCTCCTACCATCCATGCAGCCAACTGAGACAAAAGCACACAGGAGAACCACCTAGTGGTCACAGGAGTGGAAGGCAGCCTCATCTCCATTACACAGCGACATCTCTTCACTAGATAAAAGCTGTCCAGGGGTCTGACCGCCCCAAGAGGAGCATGGGCGATGCTCAACAGACTTGGTACTGGAGTTGGGCATTTCAATGCCAGCGTGTGGAGTTGGGGGCTCCCTCCGCCAGAGCCCAGCCTGTGAACGCGGAGCAGAACGACAGGCAGCCAACCATGTCACCTCTGGGTGCCCGCTCTACCACCCACCAAATGGAGCTCAGGGCCTGGCAGACATTGACGTAGACACAACAACCTGGCTGCTCAACACCCGGCTTGAGATCCAACTATCCCTTTGGTTTACCTTTCATTCGCAAGAAGAAAAAGTCACTGAAAGTAAGTATGCGGGTACAGCAGGCAGTGAAGAAAGCTAATGGCAAGTTGACTTTCATTGCGAGAGGATTTGAGTTTAGGAGCAAGGAGGTCCTTCTGCAGTTGTACAAGGCCCTGGGTGAGACCGCACCTGGAGTATTGTGTGCAACTTTGGTCTCCTAGTTTGAGGACGGACATTCTTGCTATTGAGGGAGTGCAGAGTAGGTTCACCAGGTTAATTCCCGGGATGGCCGGACTGTCGCATGAAGAAATAATGGATCGACTGGGCTTGGGTTCATATAGAAACATAAAATTCTTAGAGGCTTGGACTCGCTAGAGGCAGGAAAAATGTTCCCGATGTTGGGGGAGTCCAGAACCAGGGATCACACAGTTTAAGGATAAGGGGTAGGCTATTTGGACTGAGATGGATAAAAACTTTTTCACCCAGAGAGTCGTGAATCTGTGGAATTCTCTGCTACAGAAGGCAGTGGAGGCCAATTTACTGGATGTTTTCAAGAGAGAGTTAGATTTAGGTCTTAGGGCTAACGGAATCAAGGGATATGGGGGAAAAAACGGAACGGGGTACTGATTTTAGATGATCAGCCATGATCATATTGAATGGCGGTGCTGGCTTGATTTTCTATGTTTCTATGTATGAAATTGGTGCACAATTGTCCCTAGTGTGTGCAGGAATAGTGTTAGTATGCGGGGATCGCTGGTTGGCGCAGACTCGGTGGGCTGAAAGGCCTGTTTCTGTGCTGTATCTCTAAATTAAACTAAATGAATGTATCATCTGACGTGCACTTGGGCCTGAAGTACCCAAACCTAACGGAAGTCGAGGTGCGTCAGTACCAGCTTGTATTAAGCCAGGATTAACAAACTCTTCAGGAAGGCTGGCTCCGACCTGGGGACATAGAAACATAGAAACATAGAAAATAGGTGCAGGAGTAGGCCATTCGGCCCTTCGAGCCTGCACCGCCATTCAATGTGATCATGGCTGATCATCCAACTCAGTATCCCGTACCTGCCTTCTCTCCATACCCCCTGATCCCTTTAGCCACAAGTGCCACATCTAACGCCCTCTTAAATATAGCCAATGAACTGGCCTCAACTACCTTCTGTGGCAGAGAATTCCAGAGACTCACCACTCTCTGTGTAAAGAATGTTTTCCTCATTTCGGTCCTAAAGGAATTCCCCCTTATCCTTAGACTGTGACCCCTTGTTCTGGACTCCCCCAACATCGGGAACAATCTTCCAGCATCTAGCTTGTCCAACCCCTTAAGAATTTTGTAGGTTTCTATAAGATCCCCCCTCAATCTTCTAAATTCCATCGAGTACAAACCGAGTCTATCCAATCTTTCCTCATATGAAAGTCCTGACATCCCAGGAACGGAGTTGGATTCACGGGAGGTTGGTCTTGGAGGGGAGGATGCTCCTCAAACTGCGGAGCATCCTGGACAATACAGCCCACCCCCTCCACGACACACTGGTCAGCCTGAGGAGCACCTTCAGCAACAGACTGGTTCCACCGAGATGCAGCACAGAACGAGCTCAACACAGATGCAGCTCAGATGCTGAGAGAATGAAGCAGCTGGGCTCGTACACTCTGGAGTTTAGAAGGATGAGAGGGGATCTTATTGAAACATATAAGGTTATTAAGGGTTTGGACACGCTGGAGGCAGGAAACATGTTCCCGATATTGGGGGAGTCCAGAACCAGGGGCCACAGTTTAAGAATGAGGGGTAAGCCATTTAGAACGGAGATGAGGAAACACTTTTTCTCACAGGGAGTGGTGAGTCTGTGGAATTCTCTGTCTCAGAGGGCGGTGGAGGCCGGTTCTCTGGATGCTTTCATGGAAACATAGAAACATAGAAAATAGGTGCAGGAGGAGGCCATTCGGCCCTTCGAGCCAGCACCGCCATTCATCGTGATCATGGCTGATCGTCCCCTATCAATAACCCGTGCCTGCCGTCTCCCCATATCCCTTGATACCACTAGCCCCTAGAGCTCTATCTAACTGTCTCTTAAATCCATCCAGTGATTCCAGTAAGTCATTGACAACGGAGACGAGGAAACACTTTCTCTCACAGAGAGTGGTGAGTCTGTGGAATTCTCTGCCTCAGAGGGCGGTGGAGGCCGGTTCTCTGGATGCTTTCAAGAGAGAGCTAGATAGGGCTCTTAAAGATAGCGGAGTCAGGGGATACGGGGAGAAGGCAGGAACGGGATCACTGATTGGGGATGATCAGCCATGATCACATTGAATGGCGGTGCTGGCTCGAAAGGGCCGAATGGCCTCCTCCTGCACCTATTGTCTATTGTCTAATGAGATCCTTCTTCCCTGTGGCTATCAAACTGTACAACTCCCCCTTCTGTCGTGGGGTAGACTGACTTCCCCCCCGCCCCCCCCCCCCCCCCCCCCCACCTCTCCCCCTCCCCAATCTTTGCACGGCCTCCAATCCTTTCCATTTGTCATTTTAATTTCATGTTTTACGTATCTTGTTGTGTTTTATGACCAATTTCCCTCCTGGGATAAATAATGTTCTATCGTATTGTACTGTACTAGTTGGGTACTTGGACACACCTTTGAAACTTTGAACCGTGTGCAGTCTCTACCTTATTTTTTTGTTTATTTATTATAACAATCAGTCTGGCAGATCTTAGTCAAATAAATCAAACTTCCTCCTTATTTTATTAGAGACTTAATACCAATTGTGGCTGCACTAGAATACAACCAATGGTTCACAAAACTCTCTTCCAAGGATCTTAAACTGGTAAGTAAATATTAAAGTTTTCCGTTAAGTGGTTTCTGTTTTCAGGAGAGACAATAGGTGCAGGAGTCGGCCATTTGGCCCTTCGAGCCAGCACCGCCATTCAATGTGATCATGGCTGATCATCCCCAATCAGTACCCCGTTCCTGCCTTCTCCCCCATATCCCCTGACTCCGCTATCTTCAAGAGCCCGATCTAGCTCTCTCTTGAAAGCATCCAGAGAACCGGCCTCCACCGCCCTCTGAGGCAGAGAATTCCACACTCACCACTCTCTGTGAGAAAAAGTGTTTCCTCGTCTCCGTTCTAAATGGCTTTCCCCTTATTCTTAAACTGCGGCCCCTGGTTCTGGAATCCCCCAACATCGGGAACATGTTTCCTGCCTCCAGCGTATCCAAACCCTTAACAATCTTATATGTTTCAATAAGATCCCCTCTCATCCTTCTAAACTCCAGAGTGTACAAGCCCAGCCGCTCCGTTCTCTCAGCATATGACAGTCCCGCCATCCCGGGAATTAACCTTGTAAACCTATGCTGCACTCCCTCAATAGCAAGAATGTCCTTCCTCAAATTAGGGGACCAAAACTGCACACAATACTCCAGGTGTGGTCTCACTGGGGCTCTGTTCATCTGCAGAAGGACCTCTTTGCTCCTATACTTGTTATAAAGGCCAACATGCCATTCGCTTTCTTAACTGCCTGCTGTACCTGCATGCTTACTTTCATAGAGCCCTATCTGGCTCTCTCTTGAAAGCATCCAGAGAAACTGCCTCCACCGCCCCCTGAGGCAGAGAATTCCACAGAGGTCAGGGGGAGTTGTACTCCCTGCTCCATGGTCGGATAGCACCTATTGTCTATTGTTTAACCTCCTCCTTTGGCAGCTTATTCCATACACCCACCACCCTTTGTGTAAAGTAAAGAGCCTGTCCCACCAGCATGCAACTCTATGCGATGAGCGTGAGCTAACGTGGTCTTAGAGAAACTTACAAAATTCTTAAGGGGTTGGACAGGCTAGATGCAGGAAGATTGTTCCTGATGTTGGGGAGGTCCAGGACAAGGGGTCACAGCTTAAGGATAAGGGGGAAATCCTTTAGGACCGAGATGAGAAGGACTTTTTTCACACACAGAGTGGTGGGTCTCTGGAACTCTCTACCACAGAGGGTAGTTGAGGCCAGTCCATTGGCTATATTTAAGAGGGAGTTAGATGTGGCCCTTGTGGCTAAGGGGATCAGAGGGTATGGAGAGAAGGCAGGTACGGGATACTGAGTTGGATGATCAGCCATGATCATATTGAATGGCGGTGCAGGCTCGAAGGGCCGAATGGCCTACTCCTGCACCTAATTTCTATGTTTCTATGAGCCGTCTGGCGTCGCGGGGCCGGTCCCACTTCGATCGCTGGAGCCGTGCGGAATTGTGCGGAGTTCGTCCCGACATTGCGCGGGGCTCCAAAAAACTGACTATGTCCAAAAATTCCGCGCGGCAACGGCAGCCGCCTCGACGCATTACACACCGTCTCGACGTCTTGCCTCCGTGACCCTCTCTGTAGGTGCCTCCATGACCCTCTATGTGTGTGGCTCCGTGGCCCTCTGTGTGTGTGTGTGCCTCTGTGCCCCTCTCTGTCCTGGTGAACTTACCTTTAAGACTTCGCTCCAAGTTCACCTCACTTTGCGCTGTGTTGCGCCACTCGCCCGACCTCCGCGCGGCCCTCGCTGCCGGTTTGGTCGCGCTTGCCGCATGCAGGCGCATGCTGGTGGGAACGGCCCTGTACAGGGGATCACCCGACCTCCGCGCGGCCCCCGCTTCTAGTTTGATCGCGCTCATCGCTCGGAGTCGGATGCTGGTAGGACAGGCCCTTTACCCCTCAGGTTTATATTAAATCTTTCCCCCCTCAGCTGAAATTTGTGTCCTCTGGTTTTTGATTTCCCTACTCTGGGTAAAAGACTCTGTGTGTGCCGTCCCTCCCGATATATTCCTCTCAGGATTTTATACACCTCTAAAATTGGTTAGGTCGGTGGGAGGAGTTCCCCCCGCCACGGGCACCATGTGACCCCGTGTTACCTGCTCCATGGTCGGATAGTCGGCGACTAAACCGTCTCCTCCGCCTGGTTTGCTGGGTGAGGAGGGGGCTGTGGACCCGCACCAGCAGGAACAAAAACAAGAGAAGTCAAAGGGCGGATGAGCTCCTAGCGAGCAAACGGCCATCCACACTTCAGTAGAAGTTGCGATCACTGTCGTACAGAGCGCTGTAAGGAATGACGATAAAGCACACACACACACCAAAATCCTATACTTCAAGTGGCGCAAGTCCGCAGGAACTGGAGGACAGAGATGTGTGGTGCGTCCGTCACCGTTGCCGTTGGAAACCGGCACCACTGGGTCGCTAATGTCTTCAACGACGATGAATGAATGTTAAATGGAAGTTGATTATTTTGGTGTGTTCTTTTTTATCTACTGAGATAACTATTAAAGTCATAGTTACGTGTGTGGAAACAGGCCCTTCGGCCCAACTTGTCCTCACTAACCAACATGTCCCATCTACACTAGTCCTACCTACCCGCGCTTGGCCCACATCCCTCTAAACCTCTCTAAATATTTCTTTAAAATCGCGACAGTCCCTGCCTCAACTATCCCCTCCGGCAGCTCGATCCATACACCCACCAACCTTTGTGTGAAAAAAAAGTCACCCTTCAAGTTCCTGTTAAATATTCCGTCCCCCCCCCCCCCCACTCCCCCTCACCTGAAGCGTCGCCTATTCCTTCTCTCCGGAGAAGCTGCCTGACCCGCTGAGTTACTCCAGCTTTTCGTGTCTATCTAACTAAACTGAAACTTTAGTTTTTACTAAAGTGAATAATTTTAAAAACACCACTAAAGTAATCAGATTTCATTATATTTATATTTAGTTTAGTTTAGTCGGGAGATGCAGCACGGAAACAGGCCCTACCCCCCACCGAGTCCGCGCCGACCAGCGATCCCCGCACATTAACACTATCCTACACCCACTAGGGACAATTTTTACATTTATACCAAGCCAAATAACCTACATACGTGCACGTCTTTCGAGTGTGGGAGGAAACCAAGATAACCATATAACAATTACAGCACGGAAACAGGCCTTCTCGGCCCTTCCAGTCCGTGCCGACCATTTATTTTCCCCTAGTCCCATCTACCTGCACTCAGACCATACCCCTCCATTCCCTTCCCGTCCATATACCTATCCACTTTACTTTTAAATGTTAAAATCGATCCTGCCTCCACCACTTCTGCTGGAAGATCATTCCACACAGCCACCACTCTCTGAGTAAAGAAGTTCCCCCTCATGTTACCCCTAAACTTCTGTCCCTTAATTCTCATGTCATGCCCTCTTGTTTGAATCTTCCCTACCCTCAATGGGAAAAGCTTATCCACGTCAACTCTGTCTATCCCTTTCATCATTTTAAAGACCTCAATCAAGTCCCCCCTTAACCTTCTGCGCTCCAAAGAATAAAGACCTAACTTGTTCAACCTTTCTCTGTAACTTAGTTGCTGGAACCCAGACAACATTCTAGTAAATCTCCTCTGTACTCTCTCTATTTTGTTGACATCCTTCCTATAATTAGGCGACCAAAATTGTACACCATACTCCAGAATTGGTCTCACCAATGCCTTGTACCATTACTTCCCTACTCCTGTATTCAATGCTCTGATTTATAAAGGCCAGCACACCAAAAGCTTTCTTTACCACCCTATCTACATGCGATTCCACCTTCAGGGAACTATGCACAGTTATTCCCTCTGTTACAATCCCTCTGTTCCACAGCATTCCTCAATTCCCTACCATTAACCATGTACGTCCCATTTTGATTTGTCCTGCCACGGGGAGAACGTACAAACTCTGTGCAGACAGCACCCGTACTCAGGATTGATCTGTTCTCTGGCTCTGTAAGCTCTGCAAAGGGCCTGTCCCACTTGGGCGTCATTTGCACGTCACGCAGATGGCGCGCAAAGATTTTGGGGGGTATAGTTAGGTGTGAGGAGGATGCTTGTAGGCTGCAGGGTGATTTGGATAGGCTGAGTGAATGGGCAGATGCATGGCAGATGCAGTACAATGTGGATAAATGTGAGGTTATCCACTTTGGTGGCAAAAACATGAGGGTAGACTATTATCTGAATGGTGGCAGATTAGGTAAGGGGGAGATGCAACGAGACCTGGGTGTCATGGTACACCAGTCATTGAAAGTAGGCATGCAGGTGCAGCAGGCAGTGAAGAAAGCAAATGGTATGTTAGCATTCATAGCGAAAGGATTTGAGTATAGGAGCAGGGAGGTTCTACTGCAGTTGTACAGGGTTTTGGTGAGGCCACACCTGGAGTACTGCGTACAGTTTTGGTCTCCAAATCTGAGGAAAGACATCCTTGCCATAGAGGGGGTACAGAGAAGATTCACCAGACTGATTCCTGGGATGTCAGGACTTTCATATGAGGAAAGATTGGATAGACTCGGTTTGTACTCGATGGAATTTAGAAGATTGAGGGGGGATCTTATAGAAACCTACAAAATTCTTAAGGGGTTGGACAAGCTAGATGCTGGAAGATTGTTCCCGATGTTGGGGGAGTCCAGAACAAGGGGTCACAGTCTAAGGATAAGGGGGAATTCCTTTAGGACCGAGATGAGGAAAACATTCTTTACACAGAGAGTGGTGAGTCTCTGGAATTCTCTGCCACAGAAGGTAGTTGAGGCCAGTTCATTGGCTATATTTAAGAGGGCGTTAGATGTGGCACTTGTGGCTAAAGGGATCAGGGGGTATGGAGAGAAGGCAGGTACGGGATACTGAGTTGGATGATCAGCCATGATCACATTGAATGGCGGTGCAGGCTCGAAGGGCCGAATGGCCTACTCCTGCACCTATTTTCTATGTTTCTATGTTTCTATGTACATCACAAAATCCTGGGGCGCCTACATCACCACGCACCAAGCGTGCGTAATGCACACCTAGAGGAATGGTCACAAACGCTTGTTTCAGTTCAGCTTAGTTTATTGTCACCCTTTTGTCACGTACTATCCAGTCAGCGGAAAGTCAATACATGATTACAATCGAGCCGTTTACAGTGTACAGATACGAGATAAGAGAATAACGTCTAGAGCAAGGTGAAGCCAGCAGAGTCTGATCAAAGAACCAAATCTCGTTGACCATAAAATATATTATTATTAAGAGGTCATCAAAGAGGTAGATGGCAGTTCAGCACTGCTCCCTGCTTGTGTTGGGATGGTTCAGTTGACTGATAACAGCGGGGAAGAAACTGTGGGAAAATTCGACGTGTCATGTTTAATTACCGTATTTCCCGGCAATGAAGACGCTATTTTGTTCTGTAAAATAAGGCCCGAACGTTTACCTGCGTCTTGGAAGCCGAAGGTTAGATCGTTAGCCATGAAAGATTGACTTGGGCCAAATCGGTTTTAAAACATGGGGAGGGGACACAATGAGACCTAACACAGGGTCTGCAACCTACGGCCCGGATCCAAACTTATCCAGCCCGCAGGCATATTTTCTGTCAATTAGTTTTCACGACCTGGGAACTGCAGCCATTCATAGAAAATAGAAACATAGAAAATAGGTGCAGGAGGAGGCCATTCGGCCCTTCGAGCCAGCACCGCCATTCATTGTGATCATGGCTGATCGTCCCCTATCAATAACCCGTGCCTGCCTTCTCCCCATATCCCTTGACTCCACTAGCCACTCGAGCTCTATCTAACTCGCTCTTAAATCCATCCAGTGACTTGGCCTCCACTGCCTTCTGTGGCAGGGAATTCCACACATTCACAACTCTCTGGGTAAAAACGTTTTTTCTCACCTCAGTCTTAAATTACCTCCCCTTTATTCTAAGACTGTGGCCCCCTTTGCCATTCGCGGGATAGGCAGCCGACCTGGGTGGCTGTGAGCGGCCGCCGGGACCAGACAGCGGAACGGGCCGCCACCTCAGCGCCTTCCGCCGGCCCGCCCGCCAGCCAGCCACGGTGTCTTTCGTCACAGGCGCAACCAGTGCATGGGGTGGTTGGCGGGCCGCTACTGTGCGGAAGGTTGGCTGCTCTGTCCCAGGCCCTCTCTCTCTCTCTCCCGTTATGTGACCTCCCTGAGCCAGGAAGTCCCCGTCCCGCAGACCTGAACCGCACAGCGCATTGTGGGACAGGCGAAGATGGTCCTCATTACCTCCTTGAAGGAGTTTCACATCTTCCTTTCTACTGACCAAACCAAACCCTTGATCTTGTCCCGCCAGCATTTTGTCAAAAATTTAGAAATACTGTAACCAAACTGGTTGAGGGAGTTTTCCTTCTTTAATCCACGCCCCGCTGAAGCAGCATGATTTATGAAGATTAGCCATGAATCGCAGGGAAGGTCAAACTAACCTGTACTTACTGAGCTTCCCCGCTGCAAAAACACATTCCGAGGGCATTTGCGGCATTCCTGCACTTAATTAGACCGTGAAACGCATTAAGCTGACGACCAAAATGTTTCAGCAAAGGGATTAGCTCACTCAGAGGGTGGTGGGTGTACGGAACGAGCTGCCGGAGGAGGCAGTTGAGGCAGGGACTATAACTATCTCAATGGGGTTAGCGGTATTATCTCGATGGGGTTAGGTTAGGCAAGGGGGAGGTGCAGCGAGACCTGGGTGTCCTTGTACATCAGTCACTGAAGGTTGGCGTGCAGGTACAGCAGGCAGTGAAGAAAGCTAATGGAATGTTGGCCTTCATAACAAGAGGATTTCAGTACAGGAGTAAAGAGGTTCTTCTGCAGTTGTATAGGGCTCTGGTGAGACCACATCTGGAGTATTGTGTCCAGTTTTGGTCTCCTAATTTGAGGAAGGACAACCTTGTGATTGAGGCAGTGCAGCGTAGATTCACGAGATTGATCCCTGGGATGGCGGGACTGTCATATGAGGAAAGATTGAAAAGGTTAGGCTTGTATTCACTGGAGTATAGAAGGATGAGGGGGGATCTTATAGAAACATATAAAATTATAAAAGGACTGGACAAGCTAGATGCAGGAAAAATGTTCCCCATGTTGGGTGAGTCCAGAACTAGGGGCCACAGTCTTAGAATAAAGGGGAGGCCATTTAAGACTGAGGTGAGAAAAAACTTTTTCATGCAGAGAGTTGTGAATTTATGGAATTCCCTGCCACAGAGGGCATTGGAGGCCAAGTCACTGGATGGATTTAAGAGAGAGTTGGATAGAGCTCTAGGGGCTAGTGGAGTCAAGGGATATGGGGAGAAGGCAGGCACGGGTTATTGATAGGGGACGATCAGCCATGATCACAATGAATGGAGGTGCTGGCTCGAAGGGACGAATGGCCTCCTCCTGCACCTATGTTTCTATGTGTCTATGTTTATATGTATAATGACATCCAAGAGACATTTGGACAGTAAGACACAAAAAGCTGGAGTAACTCAGCGGGACAGGCAGCAGCATCTCAGGAGGGAAGGAATGGGTGACGTTTTGGGTCGAGACCCTTCAACAGTATTAGACAGGTCTAGCGGGATCTGGGCCACAGGCTGGCAGCTGGGACCAGCGTCAATGGGGCATCTTGGACACGTTGGGCCGAAGGGCCTGTTTCCGTGCTGCCAGACTCTCCCTCACACCTGCTCGGATTAAACTCCACCTGCCATTTCTCCACCCGTTTCTGTGAGCTGCTCTGCGTGGAGACACAGACAGGTAGAATTCACCGTCCGTTCGCCCGTGTGTCAGGCGATGTCGCTCGCTGTTGGCTTCTTGTCGGCGTCCAACGTGTTGACAGAATTGTCGCCAGACACGTGACAGAGCGCATCGTGTCATCGTTTCCAGCGATCGCCGTGAGGAGGCTGCTGCCATGATCCCCATAGAATTAATGAAAGCTTTGTATCGTATATCGTATCGTTAACTCCAGCGCCAGAGTCATAGTCATACAGCGCGGAAACAGGCCCTTCGGCCCGACTTGCAACTGGTGTATCAGTTGCGTGTTGTTTAAGCTTCGTTAAGCATTGTATTTTTTTTTACTGTTGGGCAGATTTCATGTTCTAATTTCTTTAGTCCACAGATGTGTGCGACCAAATCCTACGTGTGGTAGCTCGGTCGACCCGCTTGGAAGAACTGATGCTGGAAAATGCAGGACTTCGAACGTAAGTACATTTGGTCGGCCATTATTTCAAAAGTATGCAGCCCCTTAAAATAAAAATGAATATTAAAATCAATGGGCCTGAGTTAAGAAACATAGAAACATAGACAATAGGTGCAGGAGTAGGCCATTCGGCTCTTCGAGCCTGCACCGCCATTCAATGTGATCATGGCTGATCATCCAACTCAGTATCCCGTACCTGCCTTCTCTCCATACCCTCTGATCCCCTTTAGCCACAAGGGCCACATCCAACTCCCTCTTAAATATAGCCAATGAACTGGCCTCAACTACCCTCTGTGGCAGAGAATTCCACACATTCACCACTCTCTGTGTGAAAAATGTTTTTCTCATCTCGGTCCTAAAAGACTCCCCTGCATATCCTTAAACTGTGACCTCGTGTTCTGGACCTCCCCAACATCGGGAACAATCTTTCTGCATCTAGCCTGTCCAACCCCTTAAGAATTTTTAAAGTTTCGATAAGATCCCCCCTCAATCTTCTAAATTCCAGCGAGAACAAGCGGAAGGATGGGGGGGGGGGGGGGGGGGGGGGGAGGACTCATTAAAACTTATCAAATGGTGAAAGGCCTGGATAGAGTGGATGTGGAGAGAATTTTACCAATTAGAGAGAGAATCTAGGACCAGATGTCATCGCCTCAGAATTAAAGGACGTACTTTCAGAAAGGAGATGAGAAGGAATTTCTTCAATCAGAGGGTGGTGAATCTGTGGACGTTCCTTTAGGAAGGAGATGAGAAGGAATTTCTTTAGTCAGAGGGTGGTGAATCTGTGTAATTCTTTGCCACAGAAGGCTGTGGAGACCAAGTCAATGGATAATTTTAAGGCAGAGAAAAATAGATTTTTGATTAAGGCGAGTGCCACGGGCTAGGGAAAAAGGTAGGAGAATGGGGTTGTGAGGAAAAGATAGATCAGCCATGATTGAATGGCGGAGTAGACTCAATGGGCCGAATTGCCTAATTCTGCTCCTATCCCTTATGACATTATGTATTTGTGAATCTTTTTTAGGCATTACAAAATCATTAAATAACTGATACAAAATCAGTTTAATGTGGAGTCAGTCGTGCAGCATGGAAACAAGCCCTTCGGCCCATCTAGCCCACGCCAACCAACATGCCCCATCTACACTAGTCCCACCTGCCTTCATTTGGTATTTGGCGGTTGTTAGGAATTGCAGAACTGTTTAGTTTAGGTCAAGGAGATGTACAGCATGGAAACAGGCCCTTCGGCCTAACTCGCAGGGAAAACCTGCAAACTCCACACAGGCAGCACTTGTGCTCAGGATCCAACCCGGAGGTCTGGCGCTGTGAGGCAGCAGCTCTACCAGCTGCTCCTCTGTGCCGCCCAGTTTATATTGTGTACTTTAGACATTGAAGGAAAAGTGCGGGAAACAGGCCTTTCGGCCCATCGAGTCCGGGCCGACCAGCGATCACCCGGAACACTAACACTTTCTTACACACCGGGGACAATTTTACCGATTAATCTGCAAACCTGCAAGTCTTTGGAGTGTGAGAGGCAACCGGACCAGCCGGGGGAAACCCACACGGTCGCGGGGAGAACGCACAAACTCCGTACAGACAGCACACGCGGTCGGGATGGAACCCGGGCCTCTGGCGCTGTGGGGCAGCAAATCTACCGGGAGGAACAGGGAGGAGGGAAGGTGGGGGAGAGGGTGGGGATGGGGGGAGGGAAGGTGGGGGGAGGTGAGGGGGATGAGTCGCTGAGAATGAATTGGGGGGGCGTGGTGGAGTGGTGGAGGGCGTGGTGGAGTGGGGGGGTTGGTGAGGCAGGGCTGGTTGGGTGAACTATCACTTTGTCGGTGCCAGATACGTGGCAACTCTAGTGTACGTGCAACAACGGACCATTAAGGGCCTGTCCCACTTGCATGCGATTGCGTGCGTTTGGCGTGACCAAACGGAAGCGGAGTTCGCGCGTGGCGTCATTTGCGTCACGCTTACCAGTCAGCTGGGCAGGAGGCGGGCCGACTGAATTTGGGCGACGGGCGGTGACATCATCACGCAACGCGCACGCGTTAGACGTACGATGTCAAGACGCTGCGTACGACCGCAATGTGCCGACAGGCCGTTGGCGCGCGAAGATTTCGGTCACTGCAAGAATTTCAAGCCCCGCGCGATGTCGGGACCGGCCCCGCACAACTCCATACCTCTCCGCGCTTCTAAGTGGGACCGGCCCCGTGCGACCATACGGTGCCCGTACGCCTCAAGCGACCACGAGGTCGCATAATTTGCGAGCCAAGGTCGCGTAAGTGGGACAGGCCCTTTCCCCTGTACCTCGGTACCCGTGGCAATATGGTATCATTGAATCACCAGTGAATCATTACGTTTTGCCGATGTCGGGATCATTGTTCAAGCAGGGTTTATAATCCTGTTTTATCCCCGCAGGGATTTTGCACAGAAGCTGGCCAGCGCCCTCGCTAACAATCCCCACTCCGGGCTTCACACCATCAACCTGGCCAGCAACCAGCTGGAGGACAGAGGTACGTGGACTGCCATCCAATATCATTCACCTTATTCTTGTTCGCCTTGCTCCTGTGCTGCATCCTGTAGGTTCATATGTGATCGGAGCAGAATTAGGCCATTGGGCTCATCGAGTTACTCTGCCATTCAATCATGGCTGATCTATCTTTCCCCGGGTGGAAGATTGCAACCTTGCAACCTCCAAATCTGAGGAAGGACATTATTGCCATAGAGGGAGTGCAGAGAAGGTTCACCAGACTGATTCCTGGGATGTCAGGACTGTCTTATGAACAAAGACTGCATAGACTCGGTTTATACTCTCTAGAATTTAGGAGATTGAGAGGGGATCTTATAGAAACGTACTAAATTCTTAAGGAATTGGACAGGCTAGATGCAGGAAGATTGTTCCCAATGTTGGGGAGGTCCAGGACAAGGGGTCACAGCTTAAGGATAAGGGGGAAATTCTTTAGGACTGAGATGAGAAGGACTTTTTTCACACAGAGAGTGGTGAGTCTCTGGAACTCTCTGCCACAGAGGGTAGTTGAGGCCAGTTCATTGGCTATATTTAAGAGGGAGTTAGATGTGGCCCTTGTGGCTAAGGGGATCAGAGGGTATGGAGAGAAGGCAGGTACGGGATACTGAGTTGGATGATCAGCCATGATCATATTGAATGGCGGCGCAGGCTCGAAGGGCCGAATGGCCTACTCCTGCACCTAATTTCCATGTTTCTATGTAAATGTAAAAATTGTCCCTAGTGTGTGTCGGATAGTGTTAGTGTGCGGGGAACGCTGGTTGGCGTGGACCGGGTGGGCTGGAAGGGCCTGTTTCCGCGCTGTATCTATAAACTAAACTACACTAAATTATACACGGATAGTTTCCGGTGGAGACCCTTGTTGGGACTTTTTTCTTGCTCATCCTCTCATTGGAGTTGATGTGGTTTTAAAATTGTGCATTTGTTTCATTGGGCAGTAAGTATTGAAAATCGCTGTTTGTCTTCCAGGAACGGCTTACCTGAGCTGCCAATTTGCCAAAATCCCGAAGGGGCTGAAACATTTAAACATGTCGAAAATCTCTCTGTCACCCAAAGGTACGTAAACATGCGAGTCATTGTTTCTGTAGAGGGCGGGAGAGGGAAGTTGGGAGAGGGAGAGGGGGAGGGATCGGACTTCGCTGGAATCTGGGTAGCATAGAAACATAGAAATTAGGTGCAGGAGTAGGCCATTCGGCCCTTCGAGCCTGCACCGCCATTCAATATGATCATGGCTGATCATCCAACTCAGTATCCCGTACCTGCCTTCTCTCCATACCCTCTGATCCCCTTAGCCACAAGGGCCACATCTAACTCCTTCTTAAATATAGCCAATTAACTGGCCTCAACTGCCCTCTGTGGCAGAAAGTTCCAGAGACTCGCCACTCTCTGTGTGAAAAAAAGTCTTTCTCATCTCGGTCTTAAAGGATTTCCCCCTTATCCTTAAGCTGTGACCCCTTGTCCTGGACTTCCCCATCATCGGGAACAATCTTCCTGCATCTAGCCTGTCCAACCCCTTAAGAATTTTGTACGTTTCTATAAGATCGCCTCTCAATCTCCTAAATTCTAGAGAGTATAAACCGAGTCTATGCAGTCTTTGTTCATAAGACAGTCCTGCCATCCCAGGAATCAGTCTGGTGAACCTTCTCTGCACTCCCTCTATGGCAATAATGTCCTTCCTCAGATTTGGAGACCAGAACTGTACGCAATACTTCAGGTGTGGTCTCACCAAGACCCTATACAACTGAAGTAGAACCTCCCTGCTCCTATACTCAAATCCTTTTGCTGTGAAAGCTAACATACCATTCACTGCCTTCACTGCCTGCTGCACCTGCATGCCTACTTTCAATGACTGGTGTACCATGACACCCAGGTCGCGCTGCATCTCCCCTTTTCCTAATCAGCCACCATTTAGATAATAGGTATCGGGAGATAGCAGAACTGGGTTTTCTCCGAGATCTTCGGTTTCCTCCCACACTCCAAAGACGTGCAGGTACGTAGGCAAATTGGCTTGGTAAATGTAAAAATTGGCCCAAGCGTGTGTAGGATATGGTTAATGGACGAGTCCAGAACCAGGGGCCACAGTCTTAGAATAAAGGGGAGGCCATTTAAGACTGAGGTGAGAAAAAACTTTTTCACCCAGGAGAATTGTGAATTTGTGGAATTCCCTGCCACAGAGGGCAGTGGAGGCCAAATCACTGGATGGATTTAAGAGAGAGTTAGATAGAGCTCTAGGGGCTGGTGGAATCAAGGGATATGGGGAGAAGGCAGGCACAGGTTATTGATTGGGGATGATCAGTCATGATCACATTGAATGGCGGTGCTGGCTTGAAGGGCCGAATGGCCTCCTCCTGCACCTATTTTCTATGTAATGTGCAGGGATCGCTGGTCGGCGCGGACTCGATGGGCTGAAGGGCCTGTTTCCGCGCTCTATCTCCACACTAAACTAAAATATCGACATTTCCTATCCCCTCCTGTCACATTATTTTTGATAATGGTTTAATTTAAGTGGTTTTAATTTAATTGGCTTTAGAATCTGAATGTGACGGTGCTTCAGTTAGAAATTTACATCTAACAGCTAAAGGCTGTGGGCCTCAAATATATAATCAGTGTGCAGTTGGACTGGAGATTGCATGAGAAAACATTCTCATTACCGAAATAATGGGACGCTAAACAAAAATAAATTGTGTAGTTCGGGGTCGATTGGATGGAAGCATCAGTGAACACGATAAGCAAACGGCTGAAGGTAGATTGAAGATAGAGAGTTAGATTTAGCTCTTATGGCAAATGGAATTAAGAGGTGGGGGAAAAAAGCAGGAACGGGGCACTGATTTTGGATGGTCAGCCCTGATCATATAAATGTGAGGTTATCCACTTTGGTGGCAAAAATAGGACGGTGGATTATTATCTTATTGGCGTCAAGTTGGGAAAAGGGGAAGTACAACAAGATCTGGGGTTCCTGTTCATCAGTCGCTGAAAGTAAGCAATGCTATGAGAATGCAGGGTGACTTGGACATGTTGGGGGGATGCATGACAGATGAAGTCGATTTTCAAAGTAGATTTTCAAAGTCTACAGAGAGATTTGGGCCATTTGGAAGAGTGGGCTGAAAGATGGCAGATGGAGTTTAATGCTGATAAGTGTGAGGTGCTACATCTTGGCAGGACAAATCAAAATAGGACGTACATGGTAAATGGTAGGGAATTGAGGAATGCTGTGGAACAGAGGGATCTAGGAATATCTGTGCATAGTTCCCTGAAGGTGGAATCGCATGTAGATAGGGTGGTAAAGAAAGCTTTTGGTGTGCTGGCCTTTATAAGTCAGAGCATTGAATATAGGAGTAGGGAAGTAATGTTAAAATTGTACAAGGCATTGGTGAGACCAATTCTGGAGTGTGGTGTACAATTTTGGTTGCCTAATTATAGGAAGGATGTTAACAAAATAGAGAGAATACAGAGGAGATTTACTAGAATGTTGCCTGGGTTCCAGCAACTAAGTTACAGAGAAAGGTTGAACAAGTTAGGTCTTTATTCTTTGGAGCGCAGAAGGTTGAGGGGGGACTTGATTGAGGTCTTTAAAATGATGAAAAGGATAGACAGAGTTGATGTGAATAAGCTTTTCCCATTAAGGGTAGGGAAGGTTCAAACAAGAAGGCATGACATGAAAATTAAGGGACAGAAGTTTAGGGGTAACATGAGGGAGAACTTCTTTACTCAGAGAGTGGTGGCTGTGTGGAATGATCTTCCAGCAGAAGTGGTGGAGGCAGGATCGATTTTAACATTTAAAAGTAAAGTGGATAGGTATATGGACGGGAAGGGAATAGAGGGGTATGATCTGAGTGCAGGTAGATGGGACTAGGGGAAAATAAATGGTCGGCACGGACTGGAAGGGCCGAGAAGGCCTATTTCCGTGCTGTAATTGTTATATGGTTATTATATGGTTATAAGTTTAATGTGGAGGTTATCTACTTTGGTAGCAAAAACAGGAAGGCAGAATATTATCTAAATGGCGTCAAGTTGGGAAAAGGGGAAGTACAACGAGATCTGGGGTTCCTTGTTCATCAGTCTATGAAAGTAAGCAAGCAGGTACAGCAGGCAGTGAAGAAAGCGAATGGCATGTTGGCCTTTATAACAAGAGGAGTTGAGTATAGGAGCAAAGAGGTCATCTTGCAGTTGTACAGGGCCCTAGTGAGACCACACCTGGAGTATTGTGTGCAATTTTGGTCTCCAAATTTGAGGAAGGACATTCTTGCTCTTGAGGGAGTGCAGCGTAGGTTCACAAGGTTAATTCCCGGGATGGCGGGACTGTCATATGTTGATAGAATGGAACGGCTGGGCTTGTATACTTAGGATGAGAGAGGATCTTATTGAAACATATAATATTTTAAGGGATTGGACATCCCTGATGTTGGGGGAGTCCAGAACCAGGGGTCACAGTTTAAGAATAAGGGGTAGGCCATTTAGAACGGAGATCAGGTAGCACTTTTTCACCCAGAGAGTTGTGAATCTGTGGTATTCTCTGTGTCAGAATGCAGTGGAGGCCAATTCTCTGGATACTTTCAAGAGGGAGTTTGATAGAGCTCTTAAAGATAGCGGAGTCAAGGGATATGGGGAGAAGGCAGGAATGGGATACTGAACGCAGATGATCAGCCATGATCACAGTGAATGGCGGTGCTGGCTTGAAGGGCCGAATGGCTTTCCCTGTACCTATTGTCTATCGACATTTTGGGACAAGACCCTTCTTCAGACTGAGTCAGAGGAGAGGGAATTTAAATATTAATTTTGGTGGGTACATTGATGGCAATAATAGGTATTGATGAATATTAAAGTATAAACACTAATTATTGATAGTGAATTGAAAAAGAGCCTCTTTCTGCACTGTGTCTCCGCGCCGACCAGCGATCCCCGCACATTAACACTATCGGACACCCACTGGGGACAATTTTAACATTCAGCAAGTCAATTAACCTACAAACCTGTACGTATTTGGAGTGTGGGAGAACCTCGGAGAAAACCCACGCAGGTCACGGGGGGAACCTATAAACTCCATACAGACAGCGCCCGTAGTCAGGATTGAACCCGGGTCCCTGGCGCTGTAAAGCAGCAACTCTACCGCTGCGCCACCGTGGCGCCCTGGATATGATACCACTATCAACGAACGTTGTGTGAGTTGACAACATGCTTAGTCTCGTCGAAGAACCAACCTCCCTTCCATTGACTCCATCTACACCTCTCGCTGCCTCGGCAAGGCCAGCAGCATCATCAAGGACCAGTCGCACCCCGGCCCACTCCCTCTTCTCCCCTCTCCCATCGGGCAAAACACACAGAAGTGTGAAAACGCACACACCTCCAGATTCAGGGACCAGATTCTTCCCAGCTGTTACCAGGCAACTGAACCATCCTACCACCAACCAGCGAGCAGTGCTGAACCACAATCTACCTCATTGGTGACCCTCGGACTATCTGTGATCGGGCTTTTCCTTGCACTAAACGTTATTCCCTTATCATGTATCTGTACACTGTGGACGGCTCGATTGTAATCACGTATTGTCTTTCCGCTGACTGGTTAGCACGCAACAAAAGCTTTTCACTGTACCTCGGTACACGTGACGATAAATTAAACTGAACTAAACACTCTTATATTTAGCCGTAGGTTCAAATAAATCTTTTTTTATGAAACGTGCACATTTTTCTAATCACTTTTTCTGTGCCAGACATTATTGACAGCATTTATTATTAACGCATTTCACTTTTATTCTTTTGCTGGCGTTTTGTATTTCATAGCGTGAAGTCGTCTTGGCAGGTGTTGTATCCAAGTACAAAATGCGGACCAGTGTTAATTTAGTGTTCCGTGTGATTGCAGGCGTGAACAACCTTGCCCAGTCTCTGAGTGCCAACCAGCAAGTGTTTAACTCCCTCACCCACCTGGACCTCGCAGGAAACTTTCTCCGTGGCGATGACCTGTCGGTAAGTTGCGATCATGGCTGATCGTCCGCTATCAATAACCCGTGCCTGCCTTCTCCCCATATCCCTTGACTCCACTAGCCCCTAGAGCTCTATCTAACTCTCTCTTAAATCCATCCAGTGACTTGGCCTCCACTGCCCTCTGTGGCAGGGAATTCCACAAATGCACAACTCTCTGGGTGAAAAAGTTTTTTCTCATCTCAGACTTAATTGACCTCCCCTTTATTCTAAGACTGTGGCCCCTGGTTCTGGACTCGCCCAACATTGGGAACATTTTTCCTGCATCTAACTTGTCCAGTCCTTTTATAATTTTATATGTTTCTATAAGATCCCCCCTCATCCTCCTAAACTCCAGTGAATACAAGCCGAGTCTTTTCAATCTTTCCTCATATGACAGTCCCGCCATCCCAGGGATCAATCTCGTGAACCTACGCTGCACTGCCTCATCACAAGGATGTCCTTCCTCAAATTAGGAGACCAAAACTGTACACAATACTCCAGATGTGGTCTCACCCGAGCCCTGTACAACTGCTGAAGAACCTCTTTACTCCTGTACTGAAATCCTCTTGTTATGAAGGCCAACATTCCATTAGCTTGTTTGACCTAATTGATGGGTTGACATATGATGACCGTTTGACAGCACTGGGCCTGTACTTGCTGGAGTTTAGAAGGATGAGGGGTGGGGGATCTCAATGAAACAAACCGAATAGTGAAAGGCCAGGATAGATTGGATGCGGAGAAGATGTGTCCACTGGTGGGAGAGTCTGGGACCGGAGGCCACAGCCTCAGAATAAAAGGACGTACCTTGAGAAAGGAGATGAGAAGGAATTTCTTCAGTTATAGCATGGTGAATCTGTGCAATTCATTATAGCATGGTGAATCTGTGCAATTCATTGCCACAGATGGCTGTGGCATCCGAGTGCAAGGCAATGGATATTTTTAAGGCAGAGATAGATAGATTCTTGATTAGGATGGGTGTCAGAGGTTGTGGGGAGAAGGCATGAGAATGGGGTTGAGAGAGAAAGATGGATCAGCCATGATTGAATGGCGGAGTAGACTTCATGGGCCGAATGGCCTACTTCTGCTCTTATGTACTTATACACAACTCCCCAACAACACACACGGCACCAGAAACGACATGAACATTGGGTTTAGGTGCACGTTTATCATTGTCACATGTACCGAGGTACAGAGAAAGGCTTTTGTGTTGCCTACTATCCAAACGATGAGGTAGTACATGATCAGATGCGGCTTCATGGTGACGCAGGGGTAGAGTTGCTGCCTGAGGGGTTACGGGGAGAAGGCAGGAGAATGGGGTTAGGAGGGGGAGATAGATCAGCCACGGTCGAATGGCGGAGCAGACTCGATGGGCTGAATGGCCTAATTCTGTTTCTAGAACATATGATAAAGGGAGCTAGAATGTAAAAACTACAGGAGTTACATCCACAATCTTCCAGTCATCCAGTGCGTGGGATTTCTCCGAGATCTTCGGCCTCCTCCCACATTCCAAAGACGCACAGGTTTGAAGATTAATTGTTAAAGAAGGAACTGCAGATGCTGGAGAATCGAGGGTACACAAAAAGCTGGAGAAACTCAGCGGGTGCAGCAGCATCTAAGGAGCGAAGGAGATAGGCGACGTTTCGACCCGAAACGTCGCCTATCTCCTTCGCTCCTTAGATGCTGCTGCACCCGCTGAGTTTCTCCAGCTTTTTGTGAACCCTTGAAGATTAATTGGCTTGGTAAATGTAAAAAATGCTCACTAGTGGTTGTAGGATAGTGTAAATGCGCGGGGATCGCTGGTCGGCACGGACCCGGTGGGCCGAAGAGCCTGTTTTCATGCTGTTACCTCTGAAAAGGAGGTACTATAATAACATTTAAAAGATATTTGGGCAAGCACATGGATAGGAAAAGCTTTGAGGGATATTGGCCAAATGGGGCCAGGTGGGACGTGTAGATGAGGCATCTTGGGCCAAAGGGCCTCATTCCATCCTGCATGATGCTGGATTCTGGCAATGAACTTGAAGCATGCAGAATTGCCACCCAGAATTTTGAAATCAATGCATTGATGACTGGATACATTCCCATTTGTGTCTGGGAGGATCAAGACAGCGGTGAGATGACGGTGTCCTTATACGAGGGTCAGAGGACCCTAACCCTAACCCTAAGGTGAAGGGGATAGGTTTTAATAGGAATCTGAGGGGTAACGTTTTCACACAAAGGGTGGTGGGTGTATGGAACGAGCTGCCAGAGGAGGTAGTTGAGGCTGGGACTATCCCAACCTTTAAGAGACAATTAGACAAGTTCATGGAAAGGACAGGTTTGGAGGGATAGGGACCAAACGCAGGCAGGTGGGACTAGTGTGTATGGGATATGTTGGTCAGTGTGGGCTGAAGGGTCTTTTTCCACGCTGGATGACTCTATGGTGAAAAATGTAAAGGTAATGCCACTTTTTTCTCCCGGTGATATTAAAACTGATTTTAATTGACAATAGAATTTTTCCAGAAAATGAAAATTGATCACTTGGCATTTTCCGTCACGGAAAATGAACAATTGCGCTGGAAATGAATAGCTGAAGAGATGCAAATGTGCAGGAAGGAACTGCAGACGCTGGTTTAAACCGCAGATAGACACAAAAAGCTGGAGTAACTCAGCGAGACAGGCAGCATCTCGGGAGAGAAGGAATGGGCGACGTTTCAGGTCAATGCCCTTCTTCAGATGCAAATGAGCAAAACATTAGGAATGAACTCGTACAGTGGGACAGGGTCTTGAATCTAGCTGAGACAACATTGTACACAATAAACTAAAATAGTTTTGTTTAGTTTAGAGATACAATAGACAACAGACAACAGGTGCAGGAGGAGGCCATTCGGCCCTTCGAGCCAGCACCGCCATTCAATGTGATCATGGCGGATCATCCCCAATCAGTGCCCCGTTCCTGCCTTCTCCCCATATCCCCTGACTCCGCTATCTTTAAGAGCCCCATCTAGCTCTCTCTTGAAAGCATCCACAGAACCGGCCTCCACCGCCCTCTGAGGCAGAGAATTCCACAGACATACAGTGCGGAAACAGGCCCTTCGGCCCACTGGGACCGCACTGACCGCACAGCGATCCCCGCACATTAACACCATCCTACACACACTTGGGGGCAATTTACAATTTTACCAAGCCAATTAATCTGCAGTTTTTTGGAGTGTGGGAGGATACCGGAGATCCTGTAGAAAACCAACGCAGGTCACGGGGAGAGCGTACAAACTCCGTACAGACAGCGCCTGTAGTCAGGTTTTCACCCGGGTTCTCTGGCGCTGTAAAACAGCAACTCTACCGCTGCGCCACCATTATAGAGAGAGGAGGATTCTTTCAGACTCTGGACCTGTTGGATTTACCAAGACCATAGGCAAGATAGTACTCTATCCACGTCATGAACAAATAATCACAGGTTGAGTAGGCTGGGTCTCTATTCATAGAATCATAGAATCATAGAAAATAGGTGCAGGAGTAGGCCATTCGGCCCTTCGAGCCTGCACCGCCATTCAATGTGATCATGGCTGATCATCCAACTCAGTATCCCGTACCTGCCTTCTCTCCATACCCCCTGATCCCTTTAGCCACAAGGGGCACATCTAGCTCCCTCTTAAATATAGCCAATGAACTGGCCTCAACTACCTTCTGTTGCAGAGAATACCACAGACTCACCACTCTCTGTGTGAAAAAAGATCTTCTCATCTCGGTCCTAAAAGACTTCCCCCTTATCCTTAAACTGTGACCCCTTGTTCTGGAGATCCCTAACATCGGGAACAATCTTCCTGCATCTAGCCAACCGCTTAAGAATTTTGTAAGTCTCTATAAGATCCCCCCTCAGTCTTCTAAATTCCAGCGAGTACAAGCCGAGTCTATCCAGTCTTTCTTCATATGGAAGTCCTGCCATCCCAGGAATCAGTCTGGTGAACCTTCTCTGTACTCCCTCTAGTACAAGAATGTCTTCCTCTGGCAAGAATGTCTTTCCTCAGATTAAGAGACCAAAACTGTATGCAATACTCCAGGTGTGGCCTCACCAAGACCCTGTACAACTGCAGTAGAACCTCCCTGCTCTTGTACTCAAATCCTTTTGCTATGAATGCTAACATACCATTTGCTTTCGTCACTGCCTGCTGTACCTGCATGCCTACTTTCAATGATTGGTGTACCATGACACCCAGGTCTCGTTGCATCTCCCCTTTTCCTAATCGGCCACCATTCAGATAATAATCTACCCTCCTGTTTTTGCCGCCAAAGTGGATAACCTCACATTTATCCACATAATACTGCATCTGCCATGCATTTGCCCACTCACCCACCCACCTTGCAGCCACCTAGCATCCTCCTCACAGCTAACACTGTCCCCCAGCTTCGTGTCATCCACAAACTTGGAGATGTTGCATTTAATTCCCTCTTCCAGATCATTAATATATATTGTAAATAGCTGGGGTCCCAGCACTGAGCCTTGCGGTACCCCACTAGTCACTGCCTGTCATTCTGAAAAGGACCCGTTTACTCCTACTCTTTGCTTCCTGTCTGCCAGCCAGTTCTCTATCCACATCAATACTGAACCCCCAATACCGTGTGCTTTAAGTTTATATACTAATCTCTTATTGAGTGCAGGAGGACGAGGGGCGATCTTATAGAGGTGTATAAACTCTATTTTTTCACAGCACTATTTTTCTCACAGAGAGTCTGTGGATTTCTCTGCCTCAGAGGGCGGTGGAGGCAGGTACTCTGGATACTTTCAAGATAGGGCTCTTAAAGACAGCGGAGTCAGGGGATATGGGGAGAAGGCAAGAACGGGGTACTGATTGGGGATGATCAGCCATGATCACATTGAATGGCGGTGCTGGCTCGAAGGGCCGAATGGCCTACTCCTGCACCTATTGTCTGTTGAGTAAAATTACAGGGCATTTTATTCAAATGTTAATGTATCTGTCTTTTTACAGAACCTGTACAATTTCCTGTCCCAGCCAAATGCGATTGCTCACCTTGATTTGTCCAACACAGACTGTGCGTTAGATATGGTACGTACTTCTATTTCTTACTGTTGCCATTTACATGTTTCAAAGCAATGATCTGAATTTTCCAGTTTTTTTTTAGTTTAGTTGAGAGTAACAGCGCGGAAACAGGCCCTTCGGCCCGCCGAGTCCGCGCCGACCAGCGATCCCTGCCTACACACACCAGGGACAATTTACACTTCTACCAAGCCGATTAACCTGCAAACCTGTACGTGTGGGGAGGAAACCAAAGATCTGGGAGAAAACCAACGCGGTCACGGGGGGAATCTGCAGGCAGCACCCGTAGTCGGGATCCAACCCGGGCGCTACAAGCGCTGTAAGACAGCAACTCTACCGCTGCGCCAACATGCCTCCCCTGGTACAATTTACAATTTTTTATTTGAAGCCAATTAACCTACAAACCTGTACGTGTTTGGAGTGTGGGAGGAAATCAGAGATCTCACCTTGCCTCCACAGTCGGTCTCGACTAGATCGGGCCCAGGGCTAACATCAGCACTGCCTGATTTCATGAGCTCCATGTTGATCACTCACTATTCCAAGTATTGAGGGTTACACAAAAAGATGGAGAAACTCAGTGGGTGCAGCAGCATCTAAGGAGTGAAGGAGATGGGCGACGTTTCGGGTCGAGACCCTTCTTCAGACTCCCAAGTATTGAACTGGCTGCAGCACAGTGGCACAGAGGTAGAGCTGCTGTCTTAAGGGCCTGTCCCACCAGCATGCGACTCCATGCGATAAGCGCGACCTAACGTGGTCGCTTGAGCCGTCCGGCGTTGCGGGGCCGGTCCCACTTCGATCGCCGGAATTGTGCGGAGTTCGTCCTGACATTGCGCGGGGCTCCGAAAAACTGACCATGTTCAAAAATTCTGCGCGGGAATGGCTTGTCGGCTCGCAGTCGCCTCGACGCATTACACACCGTGCCTCCGTGACCCTCTCTGTAGGTGCCTCCGTGACCCTCTCTGTGTGTGGCTCCGTGGCCCTCTGTGTGTGTGCCTCTGTGCCCCTCTCTGTGTGCCCCTCTCTGTCCTGGCGAACTTACCTTTAAGGCTTCGCTCCAAGTTCACCTCACTTTGCGCCGCGTTGCGCCACTCACCCGACCTCCGTGCGGCCCCCGCTGCCAGTTTGGTCGCGCTTGCCGCATGCAGGCGCATGCCGGTGGGAGCGGCCCTGTACGGGGATCACCCGACCTCCGCGCGGCCCCTGCTTCTAGTTTGATCGCGCTCATCGCATAGAGTTGCATGCTTGTAGGACAGGCCTTTACAGTGCCAAAAGACGTACATGTTTGCAGGTTAATTGGCTTTGGTAAAATTGTCGCTAGTGCGTGTAGCCTGGTGTTCGTGTACAGGGAGGTCGCTGGTCGGTGCGGACACAGTGAGCCTGCTTCTGCGCTGTACCTCTGAAGACTGAAGTAAATTATTTTCCAGTTTTCGAAAAATTGCCGAATAGTATCTCGCTCGTCATGTATTTTCTAGAGCAATGAAATATGTCGTTCAATAAAATTCAGGAGGTCGTTTCCGTAAAATTACTCGAACTAAACACTTTCAGACGGTGGTGGGTGTTTGGAAATAGCTGCCGGAGGAGGTAGTTGAGGCAGGTACTTTAACAGCATCTAAAATACACATGGACAGGTGTAGGGATAGGAAAGGTGGCGAGGGATATGGAAATGGGTAAGTGTTTAAGAAGGAACTGCAGATGCTGGAAAATCAAAGGTAGACAAAAATGCTGGAGAAACTCAGCGGGTGAGGCAGCATCTATGGAGCGAAGGAAATAGGCAACGTTTTGGGCCGAAACCCTTCGTCAGAAATGGGACTAGCTGTGTTGGGCATTTTGTACGGCATGGACATGTTGGGCTGAAGGGCCTGTTGCCATGTTATATAGCTGTAAGGCAGATCTGCCCGGCTCTTCAGTATAAAGACAGAATGATTTGATTCCCTGGTCCTTGCAGAAGTAATACAAGGTTAATCCCCCATCTGTGAGGAAGAAACTAGATCAGCCACAATCAAAATGCTATTGTCCTGCACCAAATCTAATTCTACCTCTGTAAAGCATTTTCTACATTAATCAACTGTGCGTGTGAGTGAGCGTGTGTCTGCTTGTGCGTGTGTGTGTGTGTGCGTGTGCGAGTCTGTGTGCATTTGTGTGTGCAGGTATGTGTGCATGTGTGTGTATGCTTGTGCATGTGTTTGTGTGAGTGTGTGCATGTGTGCCTGTGTGAGTGTTTGTGTGTGTGAGTGTGTGCGCATGCGTGCGTATGTGAGTGTGTGCAAGAGTGTGTGTCTGCGCTTGTGCTTGAGTGTGTGTGTGTGAATGGGTGCGTGCGTGCGCGAGTGTGTGTGCGTGCGTGTGCTCCTGTGTTCCTGTGAGTGTGTGTGTGTGTGTGTGAATGGGTGCGTGCGTGGGTGTGTGCTTGTGCGCCTGTGTTCCTGTGAGTGTGTGTGTGTGTGTGTGAATGGGTGCGTGCGTGTGTGTGCGCCTGTGTTCCTGTGTGTGTGTGTGTGTGTGAGTAGCTGTGTGCATCTGAACATGTGTGCGTGTGTCTGTACTGGTGCGTGCGTCGTGTGAGTGTGTGTCCCTGTGTGTGTGTCTGCTTGTGCATGCGTGAGCGTGTGTGTGAGTGTCTGTGCTTGTGCGTGTGTTGCTTGTGTTTGTTTGTGTGTGTGCTCGCGTGGGTGTGTGCTGTGTGTCTGCGCTGGAGCATGTGTTGGTGTGTGAGTGTGCTTGCGTGTGCGTGTGAGCGTGTCTGCTGATGCGTGTGTTGTTTGTGTGTGTACGTGGGTGCTCGTGTGAGTGTGTGCGTGCGCCCGTGTGCATGTGCGTGTGCGAGTGTGTGCGTGTCTGTGCTGGAGCATGTGTCGATGTGTGCATGGGTGAGTGTGTGCATGTGTGAGTGTGTGTGAGTGTGTGAGCCCATATCCATCCTTCGCTCCACCATCTCTCTGCTCTGAATCCATAGTCCACAGGATACAGACAACGTTAACACCACATTTCTTAATACCCTTGGATAGCAAACATCTACCACGCTCCAATGTTAAATTATAGATGGAGCATCTGCCTTTCGTGGGAGGGCATGCAACACTTCCATATCCCTCAGCATGAACAGATGTTAGCTGTCTTCTACCCAGAAAAGCCTGGATTCTCCAATGACAGAGAATGTTCCAGCTTTCCCATCGGCTTCTTTCTAAGTCCAATAAATCTCTCCAAAATTAATCTTTAACCGTTTGTATTCCAGGGAGCACACGCTAGATTCATGTCATCTCCCCCTGTGAAATTCTGATGGTATTCTGCGGAATCTGTACCGCTCATCTCCGAGAATTATCGCAGCTAAATATAGCAATGGCTCTTGCGTTGTGAGTAGGGATGGGGCCTTGTTCGATGGTCCACCGCCGGCCCTTGATTGTGCCACTTCCTCGGCAAGGCCCAGTCTCACCCCGGCCACTCCCTCTTCCCCCCCTCTCTCCCATCGGGCAAGAGGTACAGAAGTGTGAAAACACACACACCTCCAGATTCAGGGACAGTTTCTTCCCAGCTGTTATCAGGCAACTGAACCATCCTACCACCAACTAGAGAGCGGTCCTGACCTCCCACCTACATCATTGGAGACCTTTGATCCATCTTTAATTGGGCCCTAATGGGCTTTATCTTGCACTAAATCGGGTACCTGAGATAGGAGGTCAGTCCCCTTCATTCTTTATGTGTAGCAAGGAACTGCAGATGCTGGTTTAAATCGAAGATGGACACAAAATGCTGGAGTAACTCAGCGGGACAGGCAGCATCTCTGGAGAGAAGGAATGGACAATAGGTTCAGGGGGGGCCATTCGGCCCTTCGTGCCAGCACCGCCATTCAATGTGATCATGGCTGATCATCCCCAATCAGTACCCCGTTCCTGCCTTCTCCCCATATCCCCTGACTCCGCTATTTTTAAGAGCCCTATCTAGCTCTCTCTTGAAATCATCCAGAGAACCGGCCTCCACCGCCCTTTGAGGCAGAGAATTCCACAAACGTTTCAGGCCGAGACCCTTCTTCAGGCCTAAAGAAGGGACCTGACCCGAAGCATCATCAGTCTGAACAGGGGTCTCGACCCAGGCACGTCACCCATTCCTTCTCTCCAGAGACGCTGCCTGTCCCGCTGAGTTACTCCGGCATTTTGTGGTCTATCTTCCCTTTGGCCTTTATCTCTGTGGATCGCCTTGATTCCAATCACGTGTGGTCTTTTCCATGACTGGATAGTACACAAAGAAAGGCTTTTCACCATACTGTGATACACGAGACAACAATGAGCTAAACTAAACAAGGGCAGTTGACTTTGAGTTCACGGTGCTCAATAGCCTGATGGGCGTCGCACCGAGATACACAGCAAAGCATGGTTTTGCATGCTGACCAAACAGACCATATATCCAACACTGTAGCAGCCTAGGAGAAAGATAGGCCACTCCTGCTAAATGCAATAGGCTGACATGTAGTACGCAACGGAGCGGAACGTGGGCCTTTTTTTCATCCATTTCAGTAAGCCGACCCGACCCGACCCGCAGTGTAATCAACTTTGCGGGGGAACAGTTTGTGTTAATAAATTAAAATTCTGAAAATGAGGGGAAGATATTTCCCAAATAACTTTTATTTTTACGAGGATGTTTCTGTAACCGGCTTCCGTCTCCGCACTAGTTATCTTTGCTCCACTGTGGTGGGATCTTTGGTGCGGAGACGGAAGCCGGTTACGGAAATGGGGACGAAAATCTACCCACGAATCTGCCCATGGCCGTACTACGTCTTTTTCATCGGGTGGTCGATCTTGCTCCGCTATAGGATCTTTGGCCTGAACCGTCGTTGGTCGGGCTCGAACTCTCGCGCGGACCGGGCGTGATCTGGGCCGACCAATCACGTGGTCGGGGGGGGGGAGGGGGGGGGGGCCGTCAAAGGCGGCAGTTGGAATTGGAAGGTTTGGCGGTTGGAGTGGAAGATCATTGACAGGAGGAGCTATGATCTTTGGTTGGAGTGGAGCTCGGGTTTGGTCACGAGCGATGGCGCAGTAGTCGTAAAATATTAACACGATGCTCGCGTCAGCAACGGGGCTGCATCGGTTAATTATTTGCTCGCACCACGCGTGGACCTCGAGAGGTCTATCTCCTTCCAACCAGAGATGCTGCCTGTCCAGCCATCTGCCCCGCAATATCCCCCTCACCTGCATCCACCTTCCACTTGCCAGCCTTCCTCCTGCCCCAAACCTCTCTTCCAGCCTTCTCCACCTACTGCAATCAGTCTGAAGAAGGCTACCAACCTGATAACATGGCCTTCAATTGTCCAAAAGCCCTTGACGAGAGAGCTAGATAGGGCTCTTAAAGATAGCGGAGTCAGGAGGTTGACAAGGCTAATTCCCGGGATGGCAGGACTGTCATATGCTGAGAGAATGGAGCGGCTGGGCTAGTACACTCTAGAGTTTAGAAGGATGAGAGGGGATCTTATTGAAACATATAAGATTATTAAAGGTTTGGACAAGTTAGGGGCAAGAAACATGTTGGGATGTCAGGACTTTCATATGAGGAAAGACTGGATAGACTCGGCTTGTACTCGCTGGAATTTTGAAGATTGAGGGAGGATCTTATAGAAACTTACAAAATTCTTAAGGGGTTGGACAAGCTAGATGCTGGAAGATTGTTCCCGATGTTGGGGGAGTCCAGATAAAAGGTGTCACAGTTTAAGGATAAGGGGGAAATCTTTTAGGACCGAGATGAGGAAAACATTCTTTACACAGAGAGTGGTGAGTCTGTGGAATTCTCTGCCACAGAAGGTAGTTGAGGCCAGTTCATTGGCTATATTTAAGAGGGCGTTAGATGTGGCACTTGTGGCTAAAGGGATCAGGGGGTATGGAGAGAAGGCAGGTACGGGATACTGAGTTGGATGATCAGCCATGATCACATTGAATGGCGGTGCAGGCTCGAAGGGCCGAATGGCCTACTCCTGCACCTATTTTTCTATGTTTCTATGTTCCCAATGTTGGGGGAGTCCAGAACCAGGGGCCACAGTTTAAGAATAAAGGGTAAGCCATTTGGAACAGAGACGAGGAAACACTTTTTCTCACAGAGAGTGGTGAGTCTGTGGAATTCTCTGCCTCAGAGGGCGGTGGAGGCCGGTTCTCTGGATACTTTCAAGAGAGAGCTAGATTGGGCTCTTAAAGATAGCAGAGTCAGGGGATATGGGGAGAAGGCAGGAACGGGGTACTGATTGGGGATGATCAGCCATGATCACATTGAATGGCGGTGCTGGCTCGAAGGGCCGATTGCCCTACTCCTGCACCTATTGTCTATTGTCTATTGAAACCCTTCCTATCCTTACAACACGAGACGATAGAACTATATTTATCCCAGGAGGGAAATTGTTCTGCCAACTGTCAATAAAACAGAAAATACATGAAACATGAATTTAACAGACATGTCTAATTGATTCCTATACGTTATAATAGTCCCAGCCTCAACTACCTCCTCCGCCAACTTGTTCCATACACCCACCACCCTTTGCGTGAAAACGTTACCTATTAAATGCTCAGATTCCTATTAAATATTTCCACCTTGTATGTGTAGACAGTGAATTATATATCTACACTGTGAATGGCTCGATTGTAATCATGTCTTGTCTTTACGCTGACTGGTTAGCGCACGACAAAAACTTGTCACTGTACCTCGATATATGTGACAATAAACTCAACTGACTAACTAAATCCATGTCCTCTGCTTCTCGTTTCCTGCAATCTGGGCGAGACATGGTCAACCGGTCTATTGCTCTCATGATCGCACAGCCTTCCTCCGATATCTGTCTTTTCCAAGTCATAATTGAATCTGCTTCTAAAGCAGACATTTTTAATCTTCTAAAACGAAAGGGCCTGTCCCACTTGGCGATTCATGTTCGGCAACTGCCGGCATCATTGACTGACGTATCAGGTCGCCGAAAAATTCGCTGCGTGACGCGGCGTATTTTTTCAAGTGTCGCAACATTTTTGTTCGTCGTCGCTGGATTTTGAAACGTTCAAAATTTTTCGGCGACCCTGAAGTGATGCCGGCAGTTGCCGAAAAAAATCGCCAAGTGCGACAGGGCCCTTAACACTATCTTTCAGGCATCAATTTCTTTTCTTGTTGGCAGAGAAACTTTTAACACTGGGTTACACAAAAAGCTGGAGAAACTCAGCGGGTGCAGCAGCATCTAAGGAGCGAAGGAGATAGGTGACGTTTCGGGTCGAGACCCTTCTTCAGCCTCTTCAACTTTTAACACTGTTCTATTGCAGAAAACTTTGAGGGAATACATTTCCAAAAAATGTTCTTACAGAGGTGTACATGATCTTAAAGAGGTGTGTCAAATCATGAGAGCAATAGATTGGGTGAACTGCGTCTTGCCCAGATTGCAGGAATCGAGAACCAGAACATGGAAACATAGAAAATAGGTGCAGGAGTTGGCCATTCGGCCCTTCGAGCCTGCACCGCCATTCAATATGATCATGGCTGGGTAGAGGACATGGGTTTAGTTAGTTGGGTGTCCCACTTGGGTGTCATTTGCGCATCATTTACGCTACATCATTTACGCGTCACGACGGACGCCGCATGCGTGCATGGTGCGTGGTGACGTAGGCGGTGATGTGCGGTCACGCGCAAATGACGCCCAAGTGGGACAGGCCGTTTAGTTGAGTTTATTGTCACGTGTATCGAGGTACATGATACATTAATGATCTGGATGAGGGAATTGAAGGCAATATCTCCAAGTTTGCGGATGACACTAAGCTGGGGGGCAGTGTTAGCTGTGAGGAGGATGCTAGGAGACTGCAAGGTGACTTGGATGGGCTGGGTGAGTGGGCAAATGTTTGGCAGATGCAGTATTATGTGGATAAATGTGAGGTTATCCACTTTGGTGGCAAAAATAGGAAAGCAGACTATTATCTAAATGGTGGCCGATTAGGAAAAGGGGAGATGCAGCGCGACCTGGGTGTCATGGTACACCAGTTATTGAAAGTAGGCATGCAGGTGCAGCAGGCAGTGAAGAAAGCGAATGGTATGTTAGCTTTCATAGCAAAAGGATTTGAGTATAGGAGCAGGGAGGTTCTACTTCAGTTGTATAGGGTCTTGGTGAGACCACACCTGGAGTATTGCGTACAGTTCTGGTCTCCAAATCTGAGGAAGGACATTATTGCCATAGAGGGAGTGCAGAGAAGGTTCACCAGACTGATTCCTGGGATGTCAGGACTGTCTTATGAAGAAAGACTGGATAGACTCGGTTTATACTCTCTAGAATTTAGGAGATTGAGAGGGGATCTTATAGAAACTTACAAAATTCTTAAGGGATTGGACAGGCTAGATGCAGGAAGATTGTTCCCGATGTTGGGGAGGTCCAGGACAAGGGGTCACAGCTTAAGGATAAGGGGGAAATCCTTTAGGACCGAGATGAGAAGGACTTTTTTCACACAGAGAGTGACGGGTCTCTGGAACTCTCTGCCACAGATGGTAGTTGAGGCCAATTCATTGGCTATATTTAAGAGGGAGTTAGATGTGGCCCTTGTGGCTAAGGGGATCAGAGGGTATGGTGAGAAGGCAGGTACGGGATACTGAGTTGGATGATCAGCCATGATCATATTGAATGGCGGTGCAGGCTCGAAGGGCCGAATGGCCTACTCCTGCATCTATTGTCTATGTGTCTATGTTTCTATGTGTATCGAGGTACAGTGACAAGTTTGTGTCGTGCACTAACCAGCCAGCGGAAAGACAAGACATGAGCCATTCACAGTGCAGATATATAATTCACTGTCTACACATACAAGATGCAAAGATTTAATAGGAATCTGAGCATTTAATAGGTAACTTTTTCACGCAAAGGGTGGTGGGTGTATGGAACAAGTTGCCGGGGGAGATAGTTGAGGCAGCGACTATCGCAATGTTTAAGAATCAAGTAGACAGGTGCATGGATAGGTCAAATTTGGAGGGATATGGACCAAGCGCAGGAAGGTAGGACTAGTGTAGCTGGAGTATTTTGGCCGGCGTGGGCAAGTTGGGCCGAAGGGTCTGTTTCCACACTGTATCACTCTATGGCTATGACAAGTACCAAAGAGTCAACATTTCAAAAAAATAGGTGTCAGAGGTTATGGGGAGAAGGCAGGAGGATGGGGTGCAGAGGGAGAGATAGATCAGTCATGATTGAAGGCTTGATGGGCCGAATGGCCTAATTCTACTCCTATCACTCATGACCTTATGATCTTAGGGGTTGCAGCAAGCCAGGAGAGCTCACTGTGCCAGTAACCCATGTCCTCCCTTCCTGGAATCTCCCATCACAGCACTGTCCACTTTAGCATTGAGTTTGCCCACAGACTGTTCAATGAAATGTTTCATCTTCAAAAACTAACAAAATGTCACGGACCATTTTCTTTTTTTTGGGGCAGAGATATGATAGATTGATAGATAGTTTGAAAGATAGATAGATAGACAGACAGACAGACGGACGGACGGACGGACGGACGGACAGAATTGGCAGATGGATAATTAGATGGATAGTCATACAAGGGAAAGATACATAGATCAGCCATGATTGAATGGCAGAGTAGTCTTGATGGGCCGAATGGCCTCTTTCTGCTCCTATAACTCATGAACTGTAACTGCAGTTGTGCATTGTGTAAGTGGGGGACATGTACAAGACGGCGGTGGATGTCTCGGGTTACTAAGTGTTGTTGTTTTTCAGGTGTGTGCGGCACTTCTGCGGGGATGCTGCCAACACCTGGCGTCTCTGCACCTGTCTAAAAGTATCTTCTCCCACAGGTAATCCATCTGCTTTAAATATGTTTATCTTCACTGGTTCTCGTCTTGCTTTAAGTACAGTAAACCCTCGTTCTCACGGACCATGGGGTGGGGTGTGGGGGGGGGGGGGGGGGGAGCGAGGGAGGGGGGACGGTGTCCGTTATTGCCGGTTGGCCGCTAGAGCGGAGCAAGGAATTCGCTCCAACCACCTAGCGGTCTCTCCGTGAAACAATAACGTTGTTTTCAAATACAGTAAACCCTTGTTATAACGGAAGATAGACACAAAAATCTGGAGTAACTCAGCGGGACAGACAGCATCTCTGATGAGAAGGAATGGGTGGCCCTTCTTCAGATCTGCAGTTCCTTCCAACCCACCTTGTTATAACGGACCGCTTTGTTTACAGCGGCCCGAATCTGCTATCTGACCGTTAAACTTTAGAGAAACAGGCCCTTCAGCCTACGAATTCGCACCAACTTCAGATAGAGCTAACAATGTAGTTTTGTTACTGCAAGCGAACATTACTAAAGGTTGTTTGTTACATTGTTTAATAGAATTAAATGTCGATCAAAGCGATTGCTTGTCAATTTCTACGCCTTGTCAATTTCAACGCCTTGTCAATTTCAACGTCCTGTCAATTTCAACGCCTTGTCAATTTCAACGCCTTGTCAATTTCAACGCCTTGTCAATTTCAACGTCCTGTCAATTTCAACAACTTGTCCATTTCAATACCATGTCCATTTCAATACCTTGTCAATTTCAACACCTTGTCAATTTCTATGGCCTCTGCAGCATAACTAACAGCCAGTTTTCTTAAAGAGACAGTCCACAATAACCAAATATCCATTATAATGGAATCTATCGTGACGAGGGTTTACTTTCTTATTTTCTTCACATGAAAGATTTGTCATATTTGGGAAGGAGCATGAAAGAACAGGCCTCTGCGATTGCCAAATGCACAATTTTATCTCACCTTAAGCTTTGGCCCTTCGTATTTGATATTTCCATACTGGGAATAAGGTTCTGACTGTTTACCCTATCTACGCTTGTCATAATTCTTTTTACTTCTCTGCTCTATCTTCCTTCACTCTCCGGAGTTCCAGACAAAGCAGTCCAAGTCGATCCGTCTTTTCGTCGTAGATAATACCGTCATTCCAGTAAATCGAAGACAGACACAAAATGCTGGAGTAACTCAGCAGGACAGGCAGCGGCTCTGAAGAGGAGGAATGGGTGACGTTCCAGTCCGTGCCAACCATTTATTTTCCCCTAGTCCCATCTACCTGCACTCAGGTCTTTAAAATGATGAAAGGGATAGACAGAGTTGGCGTGGATAAGCTTTTCCCATTGAGGGTAGGGAAGATTCAAACAAGAGGGCATGACATGAGAATTAAGGGACAGAAGTTTAGGGGTAACATGAGGGGGAACTTCTTTACTCAGAGAGTGGTGGCTGTGAGGAATGAGCTTCCAGCAGACGTGGTGGAGGCAGGATCGATTTTAACATTTAAAAGTAAAGTGGATAGATATACGGATAGGAAGGGAATGGAGGGGTATGGTCTGAGTGCAGGTAGATGGGACTAGGGGAAAATAAATGGTCCTACTCCTTATATGGTTCCTACTCCTTATACTGCGAACGGCTCGATTGTAATCACGCATTGTCTTTTTACTGACTGGCCAGCACACAACAGAAGTCTTTCACTGTACCTCGGTACACGTGACAATCAACTAAACTAAGTTAACTAAATTAGACAATAGGTGCAGTAGGCCGTTCGGCCCTTCGAGCCAGCACCGTAATGACAAAGGTATTCTTACTATGTAAGAATTTCGAGGACAGGATTTGGAGAAGAAACCAACATTCTGGGTTGTTGGAAGGAACTGCAGACGCTGGTTTAAATCGATGGTAGACACACAATGCTGGAGTAACTCAGCAGGACAGGCAGCATCTCTGGAGAGAAGGAATTGAAAAAAAAAGGATTTGAGTATAGGAGCAGGGAGGTTCTACTTCAGTTGTATAGGGTCTTGGTGAGGCCACACCTGGAGTATTGCGTGCAGTTCTGGTCTCCAAATCTGAGGAAGGACATTATTGCCATAGAGGGAGTGCAGAGAAGGTTCACCAGACTGATTCCTGGGATGTCAGGACTGTCTTATGAACAAAGACTGCATAGACTCGGTTTATACTCTCTAGAATTTAGGAGATTGAGAGGGGATCTTATAGAAACTTACCAAATTCTTAAGGGGTTGGACAGGCTAGATGCAGGAAGATTGTTCCCGATGTTGGGGAGGTCCAGGACAAGGGGTCACAGCTTAAGGATAAGGGGGAAATCCTTTAGGACCGAGATGAGAAGGACTTTTTTCACACAGAGTGTGGTGGGTCTCTGGAAGTCTCTGCCATAGAGCATAGAGGCCAGTTCATTGGCTATATTTAAGAGGGAGTTAGATGTGGCCCTTGTGGCTAAGGGGATCAGAGGGTATGGAGAGAAGGCAGGTACGGGATACTGAGTTTGATGATCAGCCATGATCATATTGAATGGCGGTACAGGCTCGAAGGGCCGAATGGCCTACTCCTGCACCTGGTTTCTATGTTTCTATGAACGGGTGACGTTTCGGGTCGAGACTCTTTTTCAGAATTCTGGGTTGTTGATGTTTTCAGTTCATGAGATTAAGTTTTTATCTGAAGAATAAGATATCTGAAAAAGGGTTCCGAACCGAAACGTAACCCATTCATTTTCTGCAAAGATGCTGCCTGACCCGCTGAGTTACTCCAACACTTTGTATCTTTCTATGAAATGAAGGCCGTTTACATAATGAAGGCTTTGAGGAACCAAGGCATACATTTGTTAAAACCTTAATAAAAGCATTGAAAGTTGGGTTATTTTATCAATCTGGGTCCCCAGGAGGAAGGGTCCTGACCTCAAACCTTTTCATATTCTCCGGAGATGCTGCCTGACCCGCTGAGTTACTCCAGCATTTTGTGCAAACCAGTTTAGTTTATTGTCACGTGCACCAATGTACAGTGAAAAGGTTTTAGAAACATAGAAACATCGAAAAATAGGTGCAGGAGTAGGCCATTCGGCCCTTCGAGCCTGCACCGCCATTCAATATGATCATGGCTGATCATCCAACTCAGTATCCTGTACCTGCCTTCTCTCCATACCCCCTGATCCCTTTAGCCACAAGGGCCACATCTAACGCCCTCTTAAATATAGCCAATGAACTGGCCTCAACTACCTCTGTGGCAGAGAATTCCAGAGACTCACCACTCTCTGTGTAAAGAATGTTTTCCTCATCTCGGTCCTAAAGAAATTCCCCCTTATCCTTGACTGTGACCTCTTGTTCTGGACTCCTCCAACATCGGGAACAATCTTCCAGCATCTAGCCTATCCAACCCCTTAAGAATTTTGTAAGTTTCTATAAGATCCCCCCTCAATCTTCTAAATTCCAGCGAGTACAAGCCGAGTCTATCCAATCTTTCCTCATATGAAAGTCCTGACATCCCAGGAATCAGTCTGGTGAATCTTCTCTGCACCCCCTCTATGGCAAGGATGTCTTTCCTCAGATTTGGAGACCAAAACTGTACGCAATACTCCAGGTGTGGCTTCACCAAAACCCTGTACAACTGCAGTAGAACCTCCCTGTTCCTATACTCAAATCCTTTCGCTATTAATGCTAACATACCATTTGCTTTCTTCACTGCCTGCTGCACCTGCATGCCTACTTTCAATGACTGGTGTACCATGACACCCAGGTCTCGTTGCATCTCCCCTTTTCCTAATCTGCCACCATTCAGATAATACCAGTCAGCAGGTGTTTATAATCGAGCCGTTTGCAGTGTACAGATACATGATAAGGGAATAACGTTTAGTGCAGGATAAATCCAACAGATCAAAGGTAGTCCGAGGATCACCAAGGAGGTAGATAGTAGTTCAGGACCGCTCTCTGGTTGTGGTAGGATGGTTCAGTTGCCCAATAACAGCTGGGAAGAATCTGGTCCCTGAATCTGGAGGTGTGCGTTTTCACACTTCTGTATCGTTTGCGCGTTGGAAAGGGGGGAGAAGAGGGAGTGGCCGGGGTGTGACTCATCCGTGATTATGCTGCCGGCCTTGCCTTGTTTCTACTGGGCATCTTTCCGAATGCATATGATTAATTCTGGGCAATGTTTAATTTCAAAGATTTTAGTGGGGTGACCCCTATATACCGTGAAAAGGGTCTCATGATTGCTGTGATTTGTCTTGGCGTATTTTGTCTGTTTAAGTAAGTAAGTAAGTGTATTGGCCAAATATTCACATACAAGGAATTTGCCTTGGTGCTCCACCCACAAGTAACAACATGACATACGGTGACAGTTACGAATGACTCAGAAAACACTAAACATTAATAATAATAAAACATTAATGATAAAACACCATTGATCAAGCATGGGAACCAACAAAATATCAGATCAAAGGGGGGCTACAGAATTTTGGCTGTTGAGTAGAGCAACTACTCGTGGATAAAAACTATTTTTATGTCTGGCTGTGGCAGCTTTGACAGTCCGGAGTCGCCTTCCAGAGGGAAGTGATTCAAAGAGTTTGTGGCCAGGGTGAGAGGGGTCAGAGATGATCTTGCCCGCTCGCTTCCTGGCCCTTGCAGTGTACAGTTCATTGATGGAGGGAAGGTTGCAGCCAATAACCTTCTCAGCTGATCGGACGATTCGCTGCAGCCTCCGGGTGTCGTGCTTGGTGGCCGAGCCAAACCAGACCATGATGGAGAAGGTGAGGACAGACTCTACGATGGCCGTGTGGAATTGGCCCATCATTGCCTGTGGCAGATTGTGCTTCCTCAGCTGCCGCAGGAAGTACATCCTCTGTTGTGCCTTTTTGACCGTGGAGTCGATGGTGTCGAGTAATTCTGTGGTACGACGTTAATTCTTCTTCCCTCACTGTTGCAGGAAGGGCAAAGAGATCCCTCAATCGTTTAAGATGTTCTTCAGCAGTTCACACGCATTGAAGCACATCAACCTATCGGGCACAAAGCTTCCTCCGGATGCCGTCAAGTCAGTATTGCTTTTACCTCTTTAATTTCTTCCCGTTCCTGTTTCAGTTCACTATTGTCATGTGCGCCGAGGTTACGGTGAAAAGCTTTAGTTTGCATTCAAGAGTTTGGAGTGCGGGAGGAAACCGGAGCCCCCGGGGAAAACCAACGCAGGTCACGGGGAGAGTGTACAAGTTCCGTACAGGATGGAACCCGGATCTCTGGCGCAGTGAGGCGACAAGAGTTTGGCGTGGCAGTTCAGCGGTGGAGTTGCTGCCTCACTGCGCCAGAGACCCGGGTTCCATCCTGACCACAGGTGGGGCTTGTCTGGACGGAACTTGTACGCTCTCCCCGTGACCGGCGTTTGTTTTACCCCGGGTGCTCCGGTTTCCTCCCACACTCCAAAGCCGCGCAGGTTTGTAGGTTAATTGGCTTTGGTAAAAATTGTAAATTGTTCCCAGTGTGTGTAGGATAGTGTTAATGTTCGCCGGTCGGCGCAGATTCTTGGACAGGTTCGATGGATAGGGGAGGTTTAGAGGGAGTGCAGCATAGGTTCACAAGTTTAATTCCCGGGATGGCGGGACTGTCATCTGCTGAGAGAACGGAGCGGCTGGGCTTGTGCACTCTGGAGTTTAGAAGGATGAGAGGTTATCTTATTGAAACATAAGATTATAGAAACATAGAAACATAGAAATTAGGTGCAGGAGTAGGCCGTTCGGCCCTTCGAGCCAGCACCGCCATTCAATATGATCATGGCTGATCATCCAAGGGTTGATCATTATTAAGGGTTTGGGCAGTAAACATGTTTCCGATGTTGGGGGAGTCCAGAACCAGGGGCCACAGTTTGAGAATAAGGGGTAAGCCATTTAGAACGGAGATGAGGAAACACTTTTTCACACAGAGAGTGGTGAGTCTGTGGAATTCTCTGCCTGGTGGAGGCCAGTTCTCTGGATACTTAAAAGAGAGAACTAGATAGGGCTCTTCAAAATAGCGGAGTCAGGGGATATGGGGAGAAGGCAGGAACGGGGTACTGATTGGGGATGATTAGCCATGATCACATTGAATGGCGGTGCTGGCTGGACGGGCCGAATGGCCTACTCCTGCACCTATTGTCTATTGTCTATTGATATGGGCCAAATGCGGGAAAATGGGACTAGCTTTGATTGGGTCGGTGTGGACGACCTGGGTCACAAGTTATAGGAGTAGAATTAGGCCATTCGGCCCATTGAGTCCACTCCGCCATTCAATCGTGGCTGATCTCTGTCTCCTAATCCCATTTTCCTGCCCGCTCCCCATAACCCTTCACACCCTGGGTCAAAGGATGTATGACTGTATGGTTCTGCCAAGTCAAACTCAAACAGAATGGAACTAAAGGGGAGTTACAGAATGCATAATTCTCACAATTCTAGCGCATCAAGTCCATAGACAAAGTCCAATGTCCTCTATGGGGTGGAGGGTGGCAGAGTGGCGCAGCGGGTAGAGCTGCTGCCTCACATTGCCAGAGGCCCGGGTTCCACCCTGACTACGGGAGCCCGTCTTTACGGAGTTTGTACATCCCGTGACCTGCGTGGGTTTTCTCCGGGTGCTCCGGTTTCCTCCCGCGCTCCAAATGCGTGCAGCTTGGTGGGTGAAATGGCGTTGGTAAAATTGTAAACTGTCATGCGGTCATAAGTGATAGGAGCAGAATTAGGCCATTCGGCCCATCAAGTCTACTCCGCCGTTCACTCATGACTGATCTATCTCTCCCTCCTAACCCCATTCTCCTGCCTCCTCCCCGTAACCCCGGACACCCGCACTAATCGAGAATCTATCTCTGGCTTCAATATATCCACTGACTTGGCCTCCACAGCCTTCTGTGGCAATGAATTCCACAGATTCACCGCCCTCTGACTGAAGAAATTCCTCCTCATCCCCTTCCTGAAGGAACGTCCTTTCACTCCGAGGCCGTGACCCCTGCTCCTAGACTCTCCCACCAGTGGAAACATCCTCTCCACATCCACTCGATCCAGGCCTTTCATTATTCTGTACGTTCCAATGAGGTCCCCCCTCATCCTTCTAATCTCCAGCGAGTACAGGCCCCGTGCTGACAAAGGCTCATCATATGTTAACCCACTAATTCCTGGGATCGTTCTTGTAAACCTCCTCTGGACCCTCTCCAGAGCCAGCACGTCCTTCCTCAGATATGGGGGCCGAATCGGCTCGCAATATCCCAAATGTGGCCTGACCAGCGCCTCATAGAGCCTCAACATTACATCCCTGTTTTTTGTATTCGAGTCATTGACATTCCTTCCTCATTTCTGCACTTCAAAGTAAAGGGCTGTTGGTAACTGGAGACGGACACAAAATGCTGGAGTAACTCAGCGGGACAGACAGCTTCTCTGGAGAGAAGGAACGGGTGACGTTTCGGGTCGAGACCCCTCTTCAGTCTAAACCCGAAACGTCACCCATTCTTTCTCTCCAGAGATGCTGCCTGTCCCGCTGAGTTAAGGGCCTGTCCTACAAGCATGCAACTCCATGCGATTAGCGCGACCTAACATGGTCGCTTGAGCTGTCCGGCGTCGCGGGGCCGGTCCCACTTCGATCGCCGGAGCCGTGCGGAATTGTGCGGAGTTCGTCCCGACATCGCGCGGGGCTCCGAAAAACTGACTATGTTCAAAAATTCCGCGCGGCAACGGCTTGTCGGCTCGCAGTCGCCTCGACGCATTACACACCGCCTCGACATCGTGCCTCCGTGACCCTCTCTGTGTGTGCCTCTGTGCCCCTCTCTGTGTGCCCCTCTCTGTCCTGGCGAACTTACCTTTAAGACTTCGCTCCAAGTTCGCCTCACTTTGCGCCGCGTTGCGCCACTCACCCGACCTCCGCGCGGCCCTCGCTGCCGGTTTGGTCGCGCTTGCCGCATGCAGGCGCATGCTGGTGGGAACGGCCCTGTACAGGGATCACCCGACCTCCGCGCGGCCCCCGCTTCTAGTTTGATCGCGCTCATCGCATGGAGTCGGATGCTGGTAGGACAGGCCCTTTATTCCAGCATTTTGAGTTTCTCTTCAGTTTAAACCTGCATCACCAGTTCCTTCGTATACATGACTACAACCGATCCATTTACAGGTACATGATAAGGGAATGACATTTAGTGCAAGGTAAAGCCAACAAAGTCCGATCAAGGATAGGATAGACCGAGGGTTATCAAAGAGGGCACAGGGTCATATTGTGATACACCGTGGAAACAGGCCCTTCAGCCCAACTTGCCCATACCAACCAATATGTCCCATCTACACTAGTCCCACCTGCCTGCGCTTGGTCCATATCCCTCCAAATCTGTCCTATCCATGTACCTGTCCAAATGTTTCTCAAACGTTGGGATAGTCCCAATCTCAACTATCTCCTCCGGCAGCTTGTTCCATACACCCACCACCATCTGTGTGAAGAAGTTACCCCTCATATTTTTTCCTATTAAATCTTTTCCCCATGTACCTGATGTTGGGGGAAATCCAGAACCAGGGGCCACAGTTTAAGAATAAGGGGTCAGCCATCTAGAACGGAGACGAGGAAACACTTTTTCTCACAGAGAGTGGTGAGTCTGTGGAATTCTCTGCCTCAGAGGGCGGTGGAGGCCGGTTCTCTGGATGCTTTCAAGAGAGAGCTGGATAGGGCTCTTAAAGATAGCGGAGTCAGGGGATATGGGGGAGAAGGCAGGAACGGGGTACTGATTGGGGATGATCAGCCATGATCACATTGAATGGTGGTGCTGGCTGGCTCGAAGGGCCGAATGGCCTACTCCTGCACCTGTTGTCTATTGTCTGTTATCACCTTAAACCTCTGTCCTCTGGTCCTCGATTACCCTACTCTGGGCAAGAGACTCAGCGTGGTGGAAGCACTCTGCGGTTTGAACAGAAATGCAACGTTAGAGTCACTTTGCACTGCGCGAGCGGCATTCTCTCTAACTCACCCACAGTAGGTCACATTGATAGGTAGCGGCTGCTGTTTTATTTTCGTCTCGTGCTCTCGCCATCTTCATTACCAGTTTGTGCTGAATCGTGCGAGTTCAGTGATGCAGGCAGATTCCCAATGGACTTCCCCTGTCGGAGTGCACATCCTCGTTGTGTGCCGGGACTATTAATAGCCAGCAGCAGGGCACCAGATTGCTTTCTGTTTCAGAGGAGCAGCTTGGAAACAGGCCCTTCAGCCCATCGAGTCTGTGCCGATTAACGATCGACCCTTCACTTCTCTCCGGAGATGCTGCCTGTCCCGCTGAGTTGCTCCAGCATTCTGTGTCTCCATAGAAACATACAAATTAGGTGCAGGAGTAGGCCATTCGGCCCTTCGAGCCTGCACCGCCATTCAATATGATCATGGCTGATCATCCAACTCAGTATCCCGTACCTGCCTTCTCTCCATACCCTCTGACCCCTTAGCCACAAGGGCCACATCTAACTCCCTCTTAAATATAGCCAATGAACTGGCCTCAACTACCCTCTGTGGCAGAGAGTTCCAGAGACCCACCACTCTCTGTGTGAAAAAAGTCCTTCTCATCTCGGTCCTAAAGGATTTCCCCCTTATCCTTAAGCTGTGACCCCTTGTCCTGGACCTCCCCAACATCGGGAACAATCTTCCTGCATCTAGCCTGTCCAACCCCTTAAGGATTTTGTAAGTTTCTATAAGATCCCCTCTCAATCTCCTAAATTCTAGAGAGTATAAACCGAGTCTATGCAGTCTTTCTTCATAAGACAGTCCTGACATCCCAGGAATCAGTCTGGTGAACCTTCTCTGCACTCCCTCTATGGCAATAATGTCCTTCCTCAGATTTGGAGACCAGAACTGTACGCAATACTCCAGGTGTGGTCTCACCAAGACCCTATACAACTGAAGTAGAACCTCCCTGCTCCTATACTCAAAACTCCTCCACTCATTCTGTAATTCCAGTTTCACATCCTACACACTCCAAAGACATGGAAACTTGGAAAATAGGTGCAGGAGTAGGCCATTCGGCCTTTCACCGCCATTCAATATGGTCATGACCGATCATCCACAATCAGTACCCCGTTCCTGCTTTCTCCCCATGTCCCTTGATTCCTTTAGCACTAAGAGCTAAATCTAACCCTCATTTGAAAACATCCAGTGAATCGGCCTCCACCGCCTTCTGTGGCAGAGAATTCCACAGATTCACAACTCTCTGGGTGAAAAAGTTTTTCCTCATCTCAGCCATAAATAGCCGAACCCTTATTCTTGTGTCTTTGAGAGCTATCTTTAATAAAGTAGATATTAGTTCAGGACTAGTCTGGGGCCTAGTGGAATCAAGGAACATGGGGAGAAGGCAGGCACGGGTTATTGATTTGGGACGATCAGCCATGAATGAATGGCGGTGCTGACTCGAAGGGCCGAATGGTCTCCTCCTGCACCTATTTTCTATGTTTCTATGCTCTCTATTTGGTGATAGTATGATTATCTTACCTGATTAACAGTTTAGTTTAGAGGCACAGATCATAAACAGGCCCTTCGGCCCACCGTGTCCATGGCGACCAACGATCCCCACTCACGAACACTATCCTACACACAGCACTGACAATTTAAAGACTTTACGTAGCCAATTAACTTACAAACATGTACATCTTTGTGTGTGTCATAAGCTCGGTATAGGTATCATTGTCCCTAGTGTGTGTAGGATAGTGTTAATGTGCGGGGATCGCTGGTCGGCGTGGACCTGGTGGGCCGAAGGGCCTGTATCCCTAAACTAAACTAAACCCATTCTGCGAAAATTCATGTGTATGCACGTGTTTCTGGAGTATGTGCGTGCACGTGTGTGCACAGAACCTTTTTCTCGTATATTATATTGTATACAGAGTAACATTATAAAATTATAAAAGGACTGGACAAGCTAGAAGCAGGAAAAATGTTCCCAATGTTGGGTGAGTCCAGAACCAGGGTCACAGTCTTAGAATAAAGGGGAGGTCATTTAAGACTGAGGTGAGAAAAAACTTTTTCACCCAGAGAGTTGTGAATTTATGGAACTCCCTGCCGCAGAGGGCAGTGGAGGCCAAGTCACTGGATGGATTTAAGAGAGCGTTAAAGAAGGAACTGCAGATGCTGGAGAATCGAGGGTACACAAAAGGCTGGAGAAACTCAGCGGGTGCAGCAGCATCTAAGGAGCGAAGGAGAACATAGAAACATAGAAACATAGAAAAATAGGTGCAGGAGTAGGCCATTCGGCCCTTCGGAGATAGACGACGTTTTGGGTCGAGACCCTTCTTCAGACTGGATTTAAGAGAGCGTTGGATAGAGCTCTAGGGGCTAGTGGAGTCAAGGGATATGGGGAGAAGGCAGGCATGGGTTATTGATAGTGGACGATCAGCCATGATCACAATGAATGGCGGTGCTGGCTCGAAGGGCCGAATGGACTCCGCCTGCACCTATTTTCTATGTTTCGATGTTCCTAATATATTCTGTTGTGCTGCTGCAAACAAGAATTTCCTTGTTCTACCGGGGACATATGACAATAAAACCCTTGACTCTCAATATAATTCTCTCTTTACAGAGCACTTTTACTCGGCCTTTCCTGCAACCCTCAGCTGAAGGAGGTCTCGCTTGACCTGAACAATTGCGAGGTAAGGAGGAACGGTGTTGCTCGTGGAGGTACGACAGTCTCCACCTGCTGGAGAAGGATCTCGGCCCAAAACAGTCGCCTGTCCGTTCATTCCCTCCCCAGATGCTGCCCGACCCACTGAGTTTCTCCGACCCTCCGAATTTTACGATAGAACATAATTTATCCCAGGAGGGATACTGTTCTGCCAACGGTCATAAAACACAACAAAATACATGAAACATGAAATTAAAGCGATGAATTCTTAAGGGGTTGGACAGGCTAGATGCAGGAAGATTGTTCCCGATGTTGGGGAGGTCCAGGACAAGGGGTCACAGCTTAAGGATAGGGGGGAAATCCTTTAGGACCGAGATGAGAAGGACTTTTTTCTCACAGAGAGTGGTGGGTCCCTGGAACTCTCTGCCACAGAGGGTAGTTGAGGCCAGTTCGTTGGCTATATTTAAGAGGGAGTTAGATGTGGCTAAGGGGATCAGAGGGTATGGAGAGAAGGCAGGTACGGGATACTGAGTTGGATGATCAGCCATGATCACATTGAATGGCGGTGGAGGCTCGAAGGGCCAAATGGCCTACTCCTGCACCTAATTTCTATGTTTCTATGAATGGAAAGTCCAAGATTGGGGATGTGCAAAGATTGGGGAGGTGTGGGGGGGGGGGGGTCGGGTGGTGGGGTGGGGTTGTCCGTCTTAATCATTGAGTTCAATTAACTTTGAAAACGTGATGGGGAAATATAATTCAGCGTTGAAAATCACAATTTTTTTCATGCCGATTAATTAAAATCTATTTCCAATTATATGTTGGAACTTATCGAACAGTGAAAGACCCGGATAGAGTGGAGCCGGAGAGGATGTTTCCACTAGTGGGAGAGTTTAGGACCAGAGGCCACAGCCTCAGAATAGAAGGACCTATCCTTAGAAAGGAGATGGGGAGGAACCTCTTCAGTCAGAGGGTGGTGAATCTGTGGAATTCATTGCCACAGACGGCTGTGGAGGCCAAGTCAGCGGATATTTTTAAGGTGGAGATTGACAGATTCTTGATTAGTGCGGGTGTCAGAGGTTATGGGGAGAAGCCATTATGACACCAGTTCCGAATGGGCCTGTGGCACTTAGAAATTTTTTTTAGGCAACTCCAGGCCGGTGGTGGCTGGGAGTAGTCTCCTCAGTTGCGCAAAAAGTCGTGGCGTCTTTCTGGTTGCCGCTCAATTTTCAACACGTTGAAAAAATGTTGGCGACAGTGGGTTTGGCGCCAATGAGCGTAGCTTGACGTAGGTGCTGTCGTTGGTTGTTCGGCGACCCGCTGGGACCATTACAGTCGGCGGAAGTTGCCCAAAATGCAAAGAGTAGGAGTAAACGGGTCATTTTCACAATGGCAGGCAGTGACTAGTGGGGTACCGCAAGGCACAGTGCTGGGACCCCAGCTATTTACAATATATATTAATGATCTGGATGAGGGAATTGAATGCAATATCTCCAAGTTTGCGGATGACACGAAGCTGGGGGGCAGTGTTAGCTGTGAGGAGGATGCTAGGAGGCTGGAAGGTGATTTGGATGGGTTGGGTGAGTGGGCAAATGCATGGCAGATGCAATATAATGTGGATAAATGTGAGGTTACCCACCTTGGCGGCAAAAACAGGAGGGTAGATTATTATCTGAATGGTGGCCGATTAGGAAAAGGGGAGATGCAACGAGACCTGGGTGTCATGGTACACCAGTCATTGAAAGTAGGCATGCAGGTACAGCAGGCTGTGAAGAAAGCGAATGGTATGTTGGCATTTATAGCAAAAGGATTTGAGTACAAGAGCAGGGAGGTTCTACTGCAGTTGTACAGGGTCTTGGTGAGGCCACACCTGGAGTATTGCGTACAGTTTTGGTCTCCTAATCTGAGGAAAGACATTCTTGCCATAGAGGGAGTACAGAGAAGGTTCACCAGACTGATTCCTGGGATGGCAGAACTTCCATATGAAGAAAGACTGGATAGACTCGGCTTGTACTCGCTGGAATTTAGGAGATTGAGGGGGGATCTTATAGAGGCTTACAAAATTCTTAAGGGGTTGGACAGGCTCGATGCAGGAAGATTGTTCCCGATGTTGGGGAAGTCCAGGACAAGGGGTCACAGTTTAAGGATAAGGGGGAAGTCCTTTGGGACCGAGATGAGCAGATCTTTTTTCACACAGAGAGTGGTGAGTCTGTGGAATTCTCTGCCACAGAAGGTAGTTGAGGCCATTTCATTGGCTATATTTAAGAGGGAGTTAGATGTGGCCCTTGTGGCTAAAGGGATCAGAGGGTATAGAGAGAAGGCAGGTACAGGATAATGAGTTGGATGATCAGCCATGATCACATTGAATGGCGGTGCTGGCTCGAAGGGCCGAATGGCCTACTCCTGCACCTATTGTCTATTGTAAATTGGCACTGATGCGTTAGGATGAGAAAGTGGGATAACAGAGAACCAACGAACAGGCGATCACTGGACAGCATGGACTCAGTGGGCCGAAGGGCCTGTTTCCACGTTGTATCTTTAAACTAAACTAAAAACTAAAACTTTCTCTAATTCGTGCATCTATATAGGTCAATATACAATAGACAATAGACAATAGGTGCAGGAGTAGGCCATTCAGCCCTTCGATCCAGCACCGCCATTCAATGTTATCATGGCTGATCATCCCCAATCAGTACCCCGTTCCTGCCTTCTCCCCATATCCCCTGACTCCGCTATTTTTATGAGCCCTATCTAGCTCTCTCTTGAAAGCATCCAGAGAACCGGCCTCCACCGCCCTCTGAGGCAGAGAATTCCACAGATTCACCACTCTCTGTGAGAAAAAGTGTTTCCTCGTCTCCGTTCTAAATGGCTTACCCCTTATTCTTAAAGTGTGGCCCCTGGTTCTGGACTCCCCCAACATCGGGAACATGTTCCCTGCCTCTAGCGTGTCCAAACCCTTAACAATCTTTACAAGGTCTTCACGAGGTCCACTTTAGCTTCTTGTACACCACCTCTGAATTAGAGCCACAGTATTGAGGTGCATAAATGAATAATACTTTAGAAACATAGAAACATGGAAATTAGGTGCAGGAGTAGGCCATTCGGCCCTTCGAGCCTGCACCGCCATTCAATATGATCATGGCTGATCATCCAACTCAGTATCCCGTACCTGTCTTCTCTCCATACCCTCTGATCCCCTTAGCCACAAGGGCCACATCTAACTCCCTCTTAAATATAGCCAATGAACTGGCCTCAACTACCTCTGTGGCAGAGAGTTCCAGAGACTCACCACTCTCTGTGTGAAAAAATTCCTTCTCATCTCGGTCCTAAAGGATTTCCCCCTTATCCTTAAGCTGTGACCCCTTGTCCTGGACCTCCCCAACATCGGGAACAATCTTCCTGCATCTAGCCTGTCCAACCCCTTAAGAATCTTGTAAGGTTCTATAAGATCCCCTCTCAATCTCATAAATTCTAGAGAGTATAAACCGAGTCTATGCAGTCTTTGTTCATAAGACAGTCCTGACATCCCAGGAATCAGTCTGGTGAACCTTCTCTGCACTCCCTTTAGTTTAGAGATAGAGTGCGGAAACGGACCCTCCGAGTCTGCCCCGACCAGCGGTCACCGTACCCTAGCACTATCCAACACACCATCTTACCAAAGCCAAATTAACATAATTTTAATGGGGTAAACTCACGGGAAGAATATACCATCTCCGTACAGACAGCACCCATGGTCGGGATCGAACCTGGGTCTCTGGCGCTGTGAGGCAGCAACTCTACCCCTGGGCCACCGTGTCACCCCAAATACATGAGGTATATTATTAATGCAGCTTAATAGAAACAAAAAATTGCATGGTCCATTCATCAGGTTTGGCAGTGCCTCTGGATAGATAAACAGTCCTGGTCTCTTCATGGGAATCCATTCCATATATAACATATAACAATTACAGCACGGAAACAGGCCATCTCGGCCCTTCAAGTCCGTGCCGAACAACTTTTTTCCCTTAGTCCCACCTGCCTGCACTCATACCATAACCCTCCATACCCTTCTCATCCATATGCCTATCCAATTTATTTTTAAATGATACCAACGAACCTGCCGCCACCACTTCCACTGGAAGCTCATTCCACACCGCTACCACTCTCTGAGTAAAGAAGTTCCCCCTCATGTTACCCCTAAACCTCTGTCCCTTAATTCTAAAGTCATGTCCTCTTGTTTGAATCTTCCCTATTCTCAAAGGGAAAAGCTTGTCCACATTAACTCTGTCTATCCCTCTCATCATTTTAAAGACCTCTATCAAGTCCCCCCTTAACCTTCTGCGCTCCAGAGAATAAAGACCTAACTTATTCAACCTATCTCTGTAACTTAGCTGTTGAAACCCAGGCAACATTCTAGTAAATCTCCTCTGTACCCTCTCTATTTTGTTGACATCCTTCCTATAATTGGGCGACCAAAATTGTACACCATACTCCAGATTTGGTCTCACCAACGCCTTGTACAATTCAGCTTGTGGTCTTGAAGCATTAGCTCTTCACTCTAATGGACGGCACGGTGGCGCAGCGGTGGGGTTGCTGCCTTACAGCTCTTGCAGTGCCGGAGACCCGGGTTCGATCCCGACTACGGGCGCTGTCTGCACGGAGTTTGCACGTTCTCCCCGTGACCCGCGTGGGTCTTCTTTACGAAACTTACAAAATTCTTAAGGGGTTGGACAGGCTAGATGCAGGAAGATTGTTCCCGATGTTGGGGACGTCCAGGACAAGGGGTCACAGCTTAAGGATAAGGGGGAAATCCTTTAGGACCGAGATGAGAAGGACTTTTTTCACACACAGAGTGGTGGGTCTCTGGAACTCTCTGCCACAGAAGGGAGTTGAGGCCAGTGGATTGGCTATATTTAAGAGGGAGTTAGATGTGGCCCTTGTGGCTAAGGGGATCAGAGGGTATGGAGAGAAGGCAGGTACGGGTAACTGAGTTGGATGATCAGCCATGATCATATTGAATGGCGGTGCAGGCTCGAAGGGCCGAATGGCCTACTCCTGCGCCTAATTTCTATGTTTCTCCGAGATCTTCGATTTCCTCCCACATGCGAAAGAGGTGCAGGTTTGTGGGTTAATTGACTTTGGTAAGAATTGTAAAATTGTCTCTAGTGTGTGTAGGACAGTGTACGGGGTACGGGGTGATCGCTGGTCCATGTCGACGGGCCTGTTTCCGCCCTAGATCTCTCAAGTCTAAAGTAATGTCTAAAGCTTCGAAGTTTTTTCTGTAACAAAAATGTAACGTCTGCAACATCCCTTATCGAGAATTCATTCAGGTTGTGGACTTGAGGCATTAACTCTTCTCTTCCCACAGGTGCTGAGTTATTCCAGCATTTGCTGCTTTTTATTTCAGATTTCCAGCATCTGCAGGATTTTTGTTTTGGTTTCTCTCTTCTTGTTGCCTAATAACCTTGTGATACTGTTGCACTAGTTAATAACGTCAGCACCAAATATGTCAATGAACTTCAAGTCTTCAAACGTTGGATGAGTGTAATTGTTCCTAACCCGAGGCAATAATTTCCAAATTGTTGGAATGTGTTTTTATTTCATTTAGATGCATTTTATCACTTTAAATAAATTAAATGGGAAGTTTTCAGCAATTCAAAACTTTCACATTCCTTTAAAGCCCTTCCACCCAACTTATCCATGTCGACCAAGTTGCCGCATTTGCCTGCATTTATAAAACTCAACGTAGTAAAGAAGTTGGGAGGTCATGTTGCAGTTGTATAAGATGTTGGTGAGGCCACATTCAGAGTATTAACCATATAACCATATAACGATTACAGCACGGAAACAGGCCTTCTCGGCCCTTCCAGTCCTTGCCGACCATTTGTTTTCCCCTAGTCCCATCTACCTGCACTCAGACCATACCCCTCCATTCCCTTCCACAGAACCATATAACAATTACAGCACGGAAACAGGCCTTCTCGGCCCTTCCAGTCCTTGCCGACCATTTGTTTTCCCCTAGTCCCATCTACCTGCACTCAGACCATACCCCTCCATTCCCTTCCACAGAACCATATAACAATTACAGCACGGAAACAGGCCTTCTCGGCCCTTCCAGTCCGTGCCGACCATTTATTTTCCCCTCGTCCCATCTACCTGCACTCAGACCATACCCCTCCATTCACTTCCCGTCAGACTGAACCCGAAACATCACCCATTCCTTCTCTCCAGAGATGCTGCCTGTCCCGCTGAGTTGCTCCAACATTCAGTGTCTAACTTCGATTGAAACAGGCATCTGCAGTTCCTACATAGCCAATTTAACCATATAACCATATAACAATTACAGCATGGAAACAGGCCTTCTCGGCCCTTCCAGTCCGTGCCGATCATTTATTTTCCCCTAGTCCCATCTACCTGCACTCAGACCATACCCCTCCATTCCCTTCCCGTCCATATACCTATCCACTTTACATTTAAATGTTAAAATCGATCCTGCCTCCACCACTTCTGCAGGAAGATCATTCCACACAGCCACCACTCTCTGAGTAAAGAAGTTCCCCCTCATGTTACCCCTAAACTTCTGTCCCTTAATTCTCATGTCATGCCCTCTTGTTTGAATCTTCCCTACCCTCAATGGGAAAAGCTTATCCACGTCAACTCTGTCTATCACTTTCATCATTTTAAAGACCTCAATCAAGTCCCCCCTTAACCTTCTGCGCTCCAAACCTAACTTGTTCAACCTTTCTCTGTAACTTAGTTGCTGGAACCCAGGCAACATTCTAGTAAATCTCCTCTGTACTCTCTCTATTTTGTTGACATCCTTCCTATAATTAGGCGACCAAAATTGTACACCATACTCCAGAATTGGTCTCACCAATGCCTTGTACAATTTTAACATTACTTCCCTACTCCTACATTCAATGCTCTGATTTATAAAGGCCAGCACACCAAAAGCTTTCTTTACCACCCTATCTCCATGCGATTCCACCTTCAGGGAATTATGTTCAGTTCTGAGCTCCATGTTACAGGAAAGTTGTGGTCAAGCTGGAAAGGGTTCAGAGAAGATTTACGAGGATGTTGCCAGGACTCGAGGGCCTGAGTTACAGGGAGTAGGCCGGGACTCTATTCCTTGGAGGCAGGAGGATGAGGGGTGATCTTATGGAGGTGTACGAAATCATGAGAGGAATAGATCGGGTAGACGTACAGAGTCTCCAGCCTAGAGAATCGAGAACCAGAGGAGGGGGGGAAAGACTTAATAAGACGCTGATGGGTAGTTTTTTCCACACAAAGGGTGGTGGGTGTATGAAACAAGCTGCCGGAGGAGATAATTATGACGGGCACTATCACAACGTTTAAGAAATATTTGGACAGGTACATGAATAGGGCAGTTTTAGAGGGATATGGGCCAAACGCAGGCAGGTAGGAGTTGTGTAGGTTGGGCATGTTGGCTGGTGTGGGCAAGTTGGGCCGATAGGCCTGTTTCCATGCTGTATCACTCTACGACTAGTGTAGAAGGCAAAAGTTGGCCAGTGTGGGCAAGTTGGGCCGAAGGGCCTGGTTCCACACTGTATCACTCTATGACTAGTGTAGAAGGGAAAAGTTGGCCAGTGTGGGCAAGTTGGGTCGATGGGCCTGTTTCCACACGGTATCACCCTATGACGAGTGCAGATGGGACATGTTGGCCAGTGTGGGCAAGTTGGGCTGAAGGGCCTTTTTTCACGCTGTATCACCCTATGACTAGTGTAGATGGAAAAAGTTGGCCGGTACGGGCAAGTTGGGCTGAAGGGCCTGTTTCTCACTCCTGTGTCACTCTATGAGTAGCGTGATGCAGACAGCAAGGTTGCTGAATTCACTGTGCTGTGATGCTTTTGCCTATTCCAGCTTTGCACTGATCTTTTCCATTCTTTCCCCCTCGACTGCTTTCCTTAGCTTGGTCACTGTGTAAGTACCTTCCCTGCTTTTTAACCTCTGTTAATCCAGAAAAATGCCTTGCTCACCTTGCCTTGTCAGGGTTGCCATTTTGAACGACGACGCAGACATTTTGTGCATGAGTATCTTTGCTCAGGCAGTATTTTCCATGAAGTGATGGGCCTGTGATCAGTCATTTGAACAATCAATTGAAAGAAATTCACATTCAAAGGAAAAAATGCTTAAGGGCCTGTCCCACTTCGGCGACTCTTTAGGTGACTGCCAGGGACTAGTTTTAATGGAATTCACCTACGACAACACCTACGGGAGCAAAAATTGTCGCCGAAAAATTGTCAACGTATTGAAAATTTTGCGGCAGTCGCCCAAACAATCGCTTAAGTGGGACAGACATAAATGGTGTTTTTGGTGTATCAGTAACGAAAAAAAATTGACAATGTTTTACCCATCCAGTTGTCAAGACTGTACATGGAGGGGAAGATGTAAGCACATTTCTCATTGAAAATCTACTGCTCTATTAGTTATCATGCCAGTTATTAATAATTCACCTCTTTTGTTTCAGTATTTTTTAGTTTTAGGGATACAGGCCCTTCGGCCCACCCAGTCCATGCCGACCACATACCCCATCCACTACCAACAGATCAACCGTTCACTGGTTCTCCGTCGCCCCACTTGCACATCCTGCGGGGCAATTTGCGCGGGCCAACAAACCCCCCCCGCACGTCTTTGGAGTGGGGGAGAAAGGTCACGGGGAGAACGGGCAAACTCCGCACCGACAGCAGCGGTGGTCAGGATCGAACCCGTATCTCTGTGAGGCAGCAGCAGCTCTACCTCTGCACCACCGTGCCGCCTTAGTTTACTTATATCTTTGACTGTTCTTGCATATTCCTGAGAGCTGACTATTATGATATGAAGTTAAATAAATGAAGAAGGGTCTCGACCCGAAACGTCGCCTATCTCCTTCGCTCCTTAGATGCTGCTGCACCCGCTGAGTTTCTCCAGCTTTTTGTGTTACCCTTAAATAAATATAAGATGCAGACACAAGAAGGGTCACTTATCATGTTCCATCCTGGCCTCGGGTGCTGTCTGACAATAGACAATAGGTGCAGGAGTAGGCCATTTGGCCCATTGAGCCAGCCATTCAATGTGATCATGGCTGATCATCCCCAATCAGTACCCCGTTCCTGCCTTCTCCCCATATCCCCTGACTCCACTATCTTTAAGAGCCCTATCTAGCTCTCTCTTGAAAGTATCCAGAGAACCGGCCTCCACCGCCCTCTGAGGCAGAGAATTCCACAGATTCACAACTCTCTGGGTGAAAAAGTTTTTCCACATCTCCGTTCTAAATGGCCTACCCCTTATTCTTAAACTGTGGCCCCTGGTTCTGGACTCCCCCGACATGTTTTTTGCCTCTAGCGTGTCCAAGTCCTTAATAATCTTAATGGGTTCAATAAGATCCCCTCTCATCCTTCTAAAGTCCAGTGTGTACAAGCCCAGCCGCTCCATTCTTTCAACCTACGACAGTGTCGCCATCCCGGGGATTGACCTCGTGAACCTACGCTGCACTCCCTCAATAGCAAGAATGTCCTTCCTCACATTTGGAGTCTGTGCGGAGTTTGCACGTTTTCTCTGTGACCGCTTGAGTTTCCTCAGGGTGATCCAGTTTCCTCCCACATCCTAAACACGTCCGGGTTTGTAAGTCAATTGGCCCTCTGTAAATTGCCCCCTAGTATGTAGGTAGTGGATGACAAAGTGGGATAACCTAGAACTCGTGTGTACGGGGTGATCGATGGTAGGGATGGACTCGGTCGGCCGAAGAGTCCAGAATATTTCCATGCTGCATCTATAAACTAAACTCACCTATCCATGTTCTCCAGAGATGCTGCCTGACCCGCTGAGTTACTACAGCACTCTGTGAAACTCCACCTATCCATGTTCCCCACAGATGCTGCCTGACCCGCTGAGTTACTCCAGCACTCTGTGAAACGTCACCTATCCATGTTCTCCACAGATGCTGCCTGACCCACTGAGTTACTCCAGCACTCTGTGAAACGTCACCTATCCATGTTCTCCACAGATGCTGCCTGACCCGCTGAGTTACTCCAGAAATCTATGTCCTTTTTGTTACAGAAATGTAAAATGTCTCAAAGATTAATTGGATGCAACAGAACTTTAAATTCGGCGGCACTTTTCAGATATTTTTATTGAACTGTTATTGAATATATATATAACGTATAACAATTACAGCACGGAAACAGGCCCTCTCGGCCCTTCCAGTCCGTGCCGACCATTTATTTTCCCCTAGTCCCATCTACCAGCACTCAGACCATACCCCTCCATTCCCTTCCCGTCCATATACCTATCCACTTTACTTTTAAATGGTAACATCGATCCTGCCTCCACCACTTCTGCTGGAAGCTCATTCCACACAGCCACCACTCTCTGAGTAAAGAAGTTCCCCCTCATGTTACCCCTAAAATTCTGTCCCTTAATTCCCATGTCATGCCCTCTTGTTTGAATCTTCCCTACCCTCAATGGGAAAAACTTATCCACATCAACTCTGTCTATCCCTTTCATCATTTTAAAGACCTCAATCAAGTCCCCCTTAACCTTCTGCGCTCCAAAAAATAAAGACCTAACTTGTTCAACCTTTCTCTGTAACTTAGTTGCTGGAACCCAGGCAACATTCTAGTAAATCTCCTCTGTACTCTCTCTATTTTGTTGACATCCTTCCTATAATTAGGCGACCAAAATTGTACACCATACTCCAGAATTGGTCTCGCCAATGCTTTGTATAATTTTAACATTACTTCCCTACTCCTATATTCAATGATCTGATTTATAAAGGCCAGCACACCAAAAGCTTTCTTTACCACCCTATTTTCATGCGACCTTCAGGGAACTATGCACAGTTATTCCTAGATCCCTCTGTTACCCAGCATTCCTCAATTCCCTACCATTTACCATGTACGTCCTATTTTGATTTGTTCTGCCAAGATGTAGCACCTCACACTTATCAGCATTAAACTCCATCCGCCATCTTTCAGCCCACTCTTCCAAATGGCCCAAATCTCCCTGTAGACTTTGAAAATCTACTTCATTATCCACATCTAATAGAAACCAGGGAAAATTAGGATCTAGCATTTGAAAGCGTTATCAAATATTACTAGAGGTATACTTCGTACACACTGCTGCTCCATGTAGCATATAGAACAGTTGCAGTTTAATTTAGTACATACAGGTCCATCACCAATTTTCCAGCACCCATGGTTCCAGAGCCTTTCTGGATTATCCATTTTGCAGGACTAACGGCGTCACGGTGGCGCAGCGGTAGAGTTGCTGCCTCACAGTACCAGAGACCCGTTTTCCATCCTGACTACGAGTGCTGCCAGTACGGAGTTTGCACGTTCTCCCCGTGACCTGTGTGGGTTTTCTCCGGGATCCTCGGTTTGCTCCCACACTCCAAAGACGTACAGGTTTGTAGGTTAATTGGCTTGGTGTAAATGTAAATTGTCCCTAGTGAGTGTAGGGTAGAGTGCATGTGGGGGGGATCGCTGATCGGCGCGGACCCGGTGGGCCGAAGGGCCAGATTCCACAATCCGGAACATTCCGCCGAGGGGCTGAGATACCAGCCCGCAACGGTGCCTGACCACCACCAACAGTGGCAGGAAAATCGATGCTGGGCCTGGATTTGATTTTGAAACGTGTTCAGGAAAAGATGTTTATGTTTAAAAAAATTCAGAGTTGCAAAATGTCCGGCCAGTTATAAAATGTATAAAATCACAGATTTGTAAATTGGCGTCCAAGTGTTGGGATTGTTAATAACCAGGAACGTCACTAATCTGCGGAGGCAACCCTATTATCCTTCTCATTTTAAGTTGCTCGCTCGTAGATTCTTCAGGTTGCAATTGCCCTTTTTCTTGCCTTTGTCCCCTTTCCTCAATGCTGCTTTCTGCTGCTTTTTTATGCTTTGATCTTCATGGCTCAAAGTTCTCCATTGAATTGATGAGGTAATTGTGCTTCCAAGATGGCGTCCGACGCAGGCGGCCATTTGCTTGCTCGCCACGGGAGCCGATCTGCAATCGCATATTACAATCGCTGCACACTCACAAACCTATACTCCCACAGCAACATGTTAGCTATAATCTACACACTGTGGACGGCTCGATTGTAATCATGTATTGTCTTTCCGGTGACTGGTCGGCACTCAACAAAAGCTTTTCACTGTACCTCGGTACACGTGGCAATAAAACTAAACTGAACTGAACTAATTCGACATGAAGTACATGGCTTAATTGGGATCACTGGTTGTCTTGTGTTATTCTCAATTTCCAAGTATTAAAAATTGGGCAAAATGTTAGAGTAGGGGAATCGAGGACCAGAGGACATAGGTTTAAGGTGAATGGAAAAAGATTTAATAGGAAGCTGAGGGGTAACTTTTTCCCACAGAGGGTGGTGGGTGTATGGAACAACCTGCCTGAGGAGGTAGTTGAGGCTGGGACTATCCCAACGTTTAAGAAACAGTTAGACAGGCACATGGACAGGACAGGTTTGGAGGGATATGGACCTCGCCAGGGTGTTGGCTCGAAGGGCTGAATGGCCTACCCCTGCACCTATTGTCTGTTGTCTATTGACCAAGCGCAGGCAGGTGCGACTAGTGCAGCTGGGAGATTGTTGGCCAGTGTGGGCAAGTTGGGCCGAAGGGCCTGTTTCCAAACTGTAACACTCCATGACTCTTAGGAAAATATGCTTAACTTCCTGCTTAATGCACTTGCTTAGATGAGATTTATGAATCTCTTATTTCACCCGATCTTTATTGGTAGTTTAGTTTAAAGATACAGTGCGGAAACAGGCCCTCCGGGTCCGTGCCGGCCAGCGATCCCCGCACACTAACACCATCCTTCACCCACTAGGGACAATATTTACATTTACCAAAACCGAAGATCTGGGAGAAAACCCACGCGGGTCACGGGGAGAACGTGCAAACTCCGCACAGACAGCACCCGTAGTCGGGATGGAACCCTGGTGTCCTGCGCTGCATTCGCTGTAAGGCAGCAACTCTACCGCTGCACCACTTGATCTCTTCATGCCTGTGGTGGGACATTTCATTCAAAATGCCACAATGCTTGACTGTCTCTGTTGAGTGCGCCAGAGACCCCAGGTTCGATCCTGACCTCGGGTGCTGTCGGTACGGAGTTTGCACGTTCTCCCCCTGACCCGTGTGGGTATTTCCCCGGGTGCTCCTGAGTTTCCTCCCGCACTCCAAAGACGTGCAGTTTCGTAGATTAATCGGCTTCTGTGAATTGTAAATTGTCCCGAGTGTGTGTAGGATAGTGCTAGTGTATGGGGTGATCGCTGGTCGGCACGGACCTGCCGGGTCGAAAGGCCGGTTTGCGGGTTAATTGGCCTCCATAAATTGCCCCTGGTGCATAGGATGCGAAAAATGGGCTAACATAGAACTAGTGAATGGGCGATCGATGGTCGGAGTGAACTTTGTGGGTCGAAGGCCCTTCTTCCACGTTGTATCTCCAAAACTAAAACGAAATGATCAGTCTGTTTATAACCAGCCATTTGACCTTGCATAACAATAACAGGAAGACATCGATAAAAAACTTCAGGCCAGAGACAGCATCTTGCTAAAATGGATTTTATCTTCTGTGCACTGGTTGTACAGAAAAATACCTGCATACATCTTAGATGCATTAGACAAGGTACATTGATAGGACAGGTTTGGAAGGATAGGGACCAAATACGGGCAGGTGGGACTAGTGTAGCTGGGACAAGTTGGGCCGATCTGTGCACAGTAGCACTCTGTGTCTCTACGAGTCTATCTCACTTGAAATAATTGAAATCTCGTCATTGTATCCCAGTTAATCCGGTTTCAATACCTCTTTCGCCCTCAGCTGAGATCGGGTGGAGCTCAGATCTTGGAAGGATGCATTGCAGAAATCCATAACATTTCAAAACTGGATATTTCAGACAATGGTGAGTGCGAGTATTTGTTGTTTTTTTTTTGTTGCATTGAATCTCATCTTGTGTTTAATGGACAAAGGGAGGAATCGATGAGCAAATCATTCCCTCGTCCCATAACGCCACGGTGAAAGCTCAATAAAATTAGTCCCAGACGTCATTTGCAAGCATTGGAAACATTTGCAAATTAGTTGCCTGGGTTCCAGCAGCTAAGTTACAGAGAAAGGTTGAACAAGTTAGGTCTTTATTCTTTGGAGCGCAGAAGGTTAAGGGGGGACTTGATTGAGGTCTTTAAAATGATGAAAGGGATAGACAGAGTTGACGTGGATAAGCTTTTCCCATTGAGGGTAGGGAAGATTCAAACAAGAGGGCATGACATGAGAATTAAGGGACAGAAGTTTAGGGGTAACATGAGGGGGAACGTCTTTACTCAGAGAGTGGCGGCTGTGTGGAATGATCTTCCTGCAGAAGTGGTGGAGGCAGGATCGATTTTAACATTTAAAAGTAAAGTGGATAGGTATATGGACGGGAAGGGAATGGAGGGGTGTGGTCTGAGTGCAGGTAGATGGGACTAGGGGAAAATGAATGGTCGGCACGGACTGGAAGGGCCGAGAAGGCCTGTTTCCGTGCTGTAATTGTGATATGGTTATATGGTTAAATTGGCTATGTAGGAACTGCAGATGCCTGTTTCAGTCGAAGTTAGACACTGAATGTTGGAGCAACTCAGCGGGACAGGCAGCATCTCTGTAGAGAAGGAACGGGTGACGTTTTGGGTCGAGCCTGAGGAACCGAAGAAGGGTCTAGACCCGAAACGTGACCGATTCCTTCTCCCCAGAGATGCTGCCTGTCCCGCTGAGTTGCTCCAACATTCAGTGTCTATTTGCAAAATGGCGGCTCTGGACAAAGTATTTCATATTTCAGTGTCAAACAGGATTTGAGAGTTGAACATTAATGTGAACGTAAATACAGATCTACCACCGATTTTCTGGTAGCTGACGGTCACACGGTTATAAGTGATAGGAGAGAATTAGGCCATTCGGCCCCATCAAGTCTACTCCGCCATTCAATCACGGCTGATCTATCTCTCCCTCCTAACCTCATTCTCCTGCCTTCTCCCCATAACCCCTGACACCCACACTAATCAAGAATCTATCTATCTCCGCCTTAAAAATATCCACTGTCTTGGCCTCCACTTCCTTCTGTGGCACCTCCTTCACTCAGGACTACCACGGCCGATCAGCGTGTTAAGTCAGCCCCCAGTGGCCGGGGCTCTGGAACTCCGGCCCAGCCAGAGCCGGCAAATCTGTTCCCATAGCCGACTTTGGGGGCCGGATGGGATGGTCAAAAAGGCCTTTGGCACATTGGTCTTCACAAGTCAGAGTTATTGAGTGGAGAAATTAGGCTTTCCACATTTTCCTCTACTTTAGTTTGGAGATACAGCGCGGAAACAGGCCCACCGACTCCGCCCCGACCTGCGATCCCCGCACACTAACACCATCCTACGCACACTAGGGACAATTTACTATTTTACCAAACCAAATAACCTACAAGCCTGCACGTCTTTGGAGTGTGGGAGGAAACCCACGCAGGTCACAGGGAGAACGTACAAACTCCGTACAGAGAGCACCCGGGGTCAGGATCGAACCCGGAACTCTGGCGCTGCAAGGCAGCAACTCTACCGCTGCCCCACCATGCCTGTTACTTTTTCCGACATCAGCAAATCCCAATATTAAGTAAAATCATGTTGGCCGGATTTGTCAACCGTCTTCAAACAAGTTTAACATCACAATTTCAACTGAGGCAGGATTTTTCTAATTCACTTCCCTCCTGAGTTGAGCAACATGAAAAAGGACATTTTGAAGCCTTTGAAGATAAAAATCATTCATTCAGAAATGACAAATTGACTGATAGGAAGCGTAATCATAATTGAGTTCTCAGCGGCTCAGCTTTTGAAGCTGAATCATGTGCTACATGTCAGTGAAGTTTTAATTTAGTTTAGTTTAGTTTAGAGATACAGCGCGGAAACAGGCCCTTCGGCCCACCGGGTCTGCGCCGACCCGCGATCTCCGCACACTAACACAAACCCACGCACACTTGCGACATTTTTTAACTTTTTATACATTTTTACCGAAGCCAATTAACCTACAAACCTGTACGTCTTTGGAGTGTGGGTGGAAACCGAAGATCTCGGTGAAAACCCCCGCAGGTCATGGGGAGAACGTGCAAACTCCGTACAGACAGCACCTGACAGACCCCAGTCAGTGAGGGTTGGAAATAACGCCTCTAACATCATCTCTCTGAGCACCGGCTCCCCTCAGGGCTGTGTCCTGAGTCCACTGCTGTTCACCCTGATGACCCACGACTGTTGTGTCAGGTTTAGTACAAACCACATCATGAAGTACGCAGATGACACAACAGTGGTGGGCCTCATCAGGGACGGCAATGAGCTGGCTTACAGGGAGGAGGTGAAACAACTGGTGGACTGGTGCAATGCGAACAACTTGATCCTGAATGTCGAAAAAACAAAGGAGGTCATCGTCGACTTCAGGAAAAACCGGCACAGTCCCACACCACTTCACATCAATGACAGCGATGTGGAGGTGGTCAGTGGCACTAAGTTCCTGGGGGTGCAGATCACTAACAGTCTGACCTGGTCAAATAACATCTCATCAACAGTTAAGAGAGCGCAGCAGCGGTTGCACTTTCTGCGCCGGATGAGAAGAGCTCACCTCCCCCATCCCATCCTCACCACTTTCTACAGGGGCACCATAGAGAGTATTTTGACCAGCTGTATCTCTGTCTGGTTTGGGGACTGTAAAGCCTCCGACTGGAAGTCCGTGCAGAGAGTGGTGAGGACAGCGGAAAAAATCATCGGGACCTCTCTCCCCTCAATCGGGGATATTGCGACCAAACGTTGCGTGTCTAATGCCAGCAGTATTATAAAAGACCCCACACATCTCCATCACGGACTGTTCACTCTGCTGCCCTCGGGCAAAAGATATCGTAGCATAAGGAGCAGAACATCAAGGTTCTGCAACAGCTTCTTCCCACGAGCCATCAGACTCCTGAATGCCATGTAATGGGCTGCCACCATTGTCTATTTATCCTTTTATCCTTTTATCCATTTTTTGTCCAGTTTATCCTTCTCATAATTATCATTTTGCACGGGGAGCCAAATGCAACGTAATTTCGTTTGGAACTGCATATATCAATGTATTCTAAATGACAATAAAGTTTGTTTGACGTTTGACGTAGTGAGGATGGAACCCGGGTCTCCGGCGCTGTGAGGCAGCAACTCCACCGCTGCGCCACCGCGCCGCCCTGTACAACTTTGAATAGTCACTTCATTGACCGATGACAACATTTCATAAGTGGTCTCCCACTGTACTAGAAGAGCGATGTTTGTGTGAAACATGAACTGTGTTGAAATAATTCATCGTTCGGCCGAGTTTTCATTGACCGACTGAATCTCAAAAGGTACAAGATGTCAAGTCAAGTCAAGTTTATTTGTCATATACACATACAAGACGTGCAGTGAAATGAAAGTGGCGATGTCTGCGGATTGTGCAAAAACTGCAGAACAGAATAGAACAAAATCAGTAATTTTACTTCGGAGTCACATAGAAACATAGAAACATAGGTGCAGGAGTAGGCCATTCGGCCCTTCGAGCCTGCACCGCCATTCAATATGATCATGGCTGATCATCCAACTCAGTATCCTGTACCTGCCTTCTCTCCATACCCCCTGATCCCTTTAAACACAAGAGCCACATCTAACACCCTCTTGAATATAGCCAATGAACTGGCCTCAACGACCTTCTGTGGCAGAGAATTCCAGAGACTCACCACTCTCTGTGGAAAGAATGTTTTCCTCATCTCGGTCCTAAAGGAATTCCCCCTTATCCTTAGACTGTGACCCCTTGTTCTGGACTCCCCCAACATCGGGAACAATCTTCCTGCATCTAGCTTGTCCAACCCCTTAAGAATTTTGTAAGTTTCTATAAGATCCCCCCTCAATCTTCTAAATTCCAGTGAGTACAAGCCGAGTCTATCCAGTCTTTCATCATATGAAAGACCCGACATCCCAGGAATCAGTCTGGTGAACCTTCTCTGAACCCCCTCCATGGCAAGAATGTCTTTCCTCAGATTTGGAGACCAAAACTGTACGCAATACTCCAGGTGTGGTCTCACAAAACCCTGTACAACTGCAGTAGAACTTCCCTGCTCCTATACTCAAATCCTTTCGCTGTGAATGCTAACATTCCATTTGCTTTCTTCACTGAGTGAGTGATTCCGTGAAGAAGGCCCGCCAGGCTGCATGCGCAGCATTACGTCAGCTGCATTGGTGCAAGCACCAGTCTGGCAGGACACAGCTCCTGCCGGTGGTAAGTTAAACTTAAAAGGTAAGTTTGGTTTTTTACTTACATGGGGTTTTTAGGCAGGAGCCTCTTTTTACAGAGGTTTTCATTGCCAGTTTTGCAGCCCGACAAGTTGCCGGTTATGGAATGTGGGGAAATTCCAGTCCGACCGCAAATGCGGATAAACCGGCAAAGTTGATCGGGTTGCGAGATAAGGAGCTGCTAACAGTGCAGTTAGCGGCTCCCCAGCCTGCAGAGATGCAGTAAAAACGGCAAGAAATTTAACCAGAGTCGCTGACAGTGAGGTCAGTGACTCCCCAGCCTGCAGGGATACCGTAAAAACGACAAGAAATTTAACGAGAGTCGCTGATAGGGCGGTCAGCGGCTCCCAGACTGTGGGATGCCGTGGGAACGGCAAGGAAGCAACATTGGAGCCACTGACAGTGGGGTCAGTGGCTCACAGACATTGGTCCCCAGTCAAGAAATTACTGTGACTCATTCAGCCCTATTTGGACTCAGGTGAGCCGGGCTATAAAGGGGTTCTCCTTATAATAACAAGTATGTATTTTCTAGTGTTTTTTCTTTAAGTAAAAGCTAAAGGCAAAATAAAAAGTTATTGTTATATGTTCTGACAATGTTATAATTGTTTAAGCACAGGTTGCTATGATTTATTTTTACCCTTCACAGGTAAAGCTGTACACTAAATGTTGATTTAGTGAGCTTACACAGCAATAGCGCGGGCCTATGGGACAGGCCACGCCAGCAGCGCCTGACAGGGCTGCTTCATAAATGCATGTGCCGGCCTACGGGAGAGCCGTGCCAGCAGCACCTGATACAGGGCTGTTTCATTTGTGACATTACCGGCCTATGGGAGAGCCGTGCCAGCAGCGCCTGAAGGGCTGCTTCATATATGCAAGTGCCGGCCTACGGGAGAGCCGTGCCAGCAGCGCCTGATGCAGGGCTGTTTCATGTCAAAAAGCGGCGGCCTGTATGAAAGGGGCGCCAGCAACGCCTGGGACAGGGTTGCTCAAATTCACACATATCTGCTCGCCCACGGCGTCGGGAGATGATTCTCCACCGGGGCTGGAGAGCAAGGCCCACGGAGTCGGGGGATGAATTCCTCACCGGGTCTGGATAGTGCGTTGAAATGACTATCCGAAATACAGCAACTGTTGCATACAGTGCTACAAAGGTCTCCCTCTCGGAGGCAGAGACCAAGGTGGGTCAGTATCCTGCTGACACTGACTCTCAGGGTATGGCCGTGGGGCATACCCAAAGGGATGAAGGGCACGTGTCAAAGGTACCTTTCCTGACAATAAAGTTGCCATCCCAGTAAAATATTCTATTGGGTTAAGGCCAATGGGTTCGCATCAGTATTTGTATCCTACGGCCTGTGGCAGCGCCTGTTAGGGTTGCCTACGAATCACCCTCTCTGAGGAGGGAAGAGCAAAAGATCAAGATGACTCCAGGCTCTAAATATGTCAATAGAACAGACTCAAGCACATATGTGCCGGCAGTGAACAACGCCAACAGGGGGATGCGAGAGCCAGCCGCTGAATCGGTTATTCAGGTAGGTCTATTCTTCAGGGGAAGAAGCCTGGCAGATGAATTAATTTGGCCAACAACGGGCAAAAGTAATCATTCAGAACGCATCCCAGTTGCTCATCGGCAATAGCGGTTCACTGGAGCTGGGGGCAGCATGATAGATCAGAAATTCCATGCACCTTCCAATCATGCTCAACTAAATGGGTCTAGCACTTCCCAAATTTGGGTAGTGCACCGTTCACAAGTTCTGATATTTACATTTGTTTCTACAACACACAAAGGGTAAAAATATTTGGTTGAGGCACAGCCGGAGCATTCCAAATAAATTGGATTATGGCCAGGGTTTGGAAATTGGGCAGAAGTTCTCATGCAAACCACCCATGCAATAAGGCAGGATTGGCATGTTATTATGAAGAATGGAGAGTATCGGGCATATGAACTTTCCGAATGTAAAAACTTATTCCTGACTTCAACAGATTCATAAGGTAAGAGATACATGTTATACAAATCCCATTACAAAGGTTATCAAAGACAATATAACTGTACTATAACAGTAAAGCTTTGCAGTATGGGATAATCTGTCTGTTGGTCATTGGGATTTACCTTTAATTATTATTAGCCTTGTCTCCACCTTGTGGCAAGAGATTGGGGTTATAGCAATCTGTTACAAAACTGAGTTATTTTCATTAACAGTAATTGGCAATATAGCAGCTGTGTTACAGCTGAGCAAATCAAGCAACTGATATTGTGTAAGTAACAATTAGATCGTTGCTAACAACCTTGTGCTATTGTCAGCTGATGCTACTTCAGCCACAATGATGAACTAACAGTATTCAGCATTGCTGAACATGACAATAACTCATTGAACTTGAACTTGAAACTCGCTACAGTAGTGTGGTCGGTTGAATTCAGTTATTATGAACTGATGTTTAGAACTCTAAGATGAGAAGTTCAAAATACCATCACCTACTCAAAAGTAGTGGAGATTGCATGAGCTACCAATTCTTCAGTTGTTGGTATCAACTAAATATATACACTAAATGCACCGTTGAGTAAGGTTTTGAGTGAATATACATATTCTTCATGCACAAATTTAAGTTGCTACTCTACAATGGTGACATATGTTAGTCTCATGGTAATTAGGAAGCATATCCTGTAATTAATCTCCTTGCCACTGGTGTACCACTAAACACTGGTGTTTAGATGATGATAGAAACATAGAAATTAGGTGCAGGAGTAGGCCATTCGGCCCTTCGGCCCTGCACCGCCATTCAATATGATCATGGCTGATCATCCACCTCAGTATCCCGTACCTGCCTTCTCTCCATACCCTCTGATCCCCTTAGCCACAAGGCCCACATCTAACTCCCTCTTAAATATAGCTAATGAACTGGCCTCAACTACCCTCTGTGGCAGAGAGTTCCAGAGACCCACCACTCTCTGTGTGAAAAAAGTCCTTCTCATCTCAGTCCTAAAGGATTTCCCCCTTATCCTTAAGCTGTGACCCCTTGTCCTGGACCTCCCCAACATCGGGAACAAATCTTCCTGCATCTAGCCTGCCAAACCCCTTAAGAATTTTGTACGTTTCTATAAGATGCCCTCTCAATCTCCTAAAATCTAGAGAGTAAAAACCGAGTCTATCCAGTCTTTCTTCATAAGACAGTCCTGACAACCCAGGAATCAGCCTGGTGAACCTTCTCTGCACTCCCTCTATGGCAATAATGTCCTTCCTCAGATTTGGAGACCAGAACTGTACGCAATACTCCAGGTGTGGTCTCACCAAGACCCTATACAACTGAAGTAGAACCTCCCTGCTCCTATACTCAAATCCTTTTGCTATGAAAGCTAACATACCATTCGCTTTCTTCACTGCCTGCTGCACCTGCATGCCCACTTTCAATGACTGGTGTACCATGACACCCAGGTCGCGCTGCATCTCCCCTTTTCCTAATCGGCCACCATTTAGATAATAGTCTGCTTTCCTGTTTTTGCCACCAAAGTGGATAACCTCACATTTATCCACATTATACTGCATCTGCCAAACATTTGCCCACTCACCCAGCCTAACCAAGTCACCTTGCAGTCTCCTAGCATCCTCCTCACAGGTAACACTGCCCCCCAGCTTAGTGTCATCCGCAAACTTGGAGATATTGCCTTCAATTCCCTCATCCAGATCATTAATGTATATTGTAAATAGCTGGGGTCCCAGCACTGAGCCTTGCGGTACCCCACTAGTCACTGCCTGCCATTGTGAAAACGACCCGTTTACTCCTATGATATCACAGAATAAGTGTTGGATCTCAAAGTATGATGAAAGCATGATTCAATACTTCATCAAATATTCATCATGTTTATGCACGTTTCACTGTTTGCAAAAATATGTGACACAGCGTGGAGAAATACATTCTCGCTTCAATAGGAGGAATGGACTTTATGTCTTCCTCATTAGCTAGGTCTTAAAACAGTCAGCAAGACCTCGTTTGGATTCGTACTGTCAGACTGGCCAAGCATCCATGTTGCCTGCTTCATCAGGGATTATGGCACAACGGTACAGTTATGCCAAAAAGCAGGAACTTGCTGTTTTAGACTGTGGTTCAGGAGACTGGTCTTTGCACAGTAAAAGGATTATTGACTTACACATTTTTAATGGATTGACTTATGCCTCAGGTTGTCACATTTAGCCATGTGGGTGTTCACTGCAGTATGCATGGATAGCACCCAAAAAGCAGTACATCCCTATTGTGGGGATCAGAATTGTTTGTTAAATATTAATGATACATTTAATACGATACAAATTATTGATATTTCTAGTTCATTTTAAGTGATATTGACAATAGTTCAGTTATGGAGAAATTACAGCTGTAACATAAGGGAACTACATTGTCGGGTCCAACCCAGATATCAAGTTGTTAAAAAGATCTTGACACAAGTACTCACATCACAAGATTATGCAGTTGGTTATTGTGTAAACATTACTTCACCAAGGGGTTCCAGCTACATCCTTAGTCATGACTCTTATATCAGCACAACGACGACAAAACATTGCAAACGCTGTGGCTGGACAGGATGGAATTGGCTGTTCATGCCATTACATTTTACATTCTGGTCTACACTAGCAGAGCAGACCAGGGCTGGCATGATTTTAAAGATCATTTCGAATACCCCACGGTCCCGTTTTTATGTTATCAAGGCCACCAGAATCCTGAGAAGTATGGATTCAGCACTGTGTATTAGTTAATAAACAATTACACAAGAGAAGGTCGGTTCAGACTATTTCAAGGTGGCTGCAACAGGTATTAACATTGACGATTGTATGTCTCATTCCACCAGGTCAGCATCAATGTCAGTATATCATTAAGATAGTGTGTTATACTAGGGCAACAGCTATGTTGGCGGCCAAAACTAAGGGATGTGTCCTTCGACCAAATTTTAGCGGTCGTCAAATGGGCAAATGAGCTGATGTTTCAGAATTTATCATCGGCCAATTGTCAATCCAGGGCTGTTTGCCAATGACATTTTAAGTACCTAAATTTTAGGGGTACAGTTGTTTGTTTACATTGTTAAATAATCCCTATCATTACATTGAATACAATGTTATTACTAATACATTTATTTCTCTTTCGAGTCAATCAAATGCAGTGGAATGCCAAGATTGTAATCTGCGGCATGAAATCACAAAGCTTTGAACTCTTCACGGAATCACTCAAGTGACTCCGAAGTAAAATAGTAAGATTAAACGAGAACGTAGCAGTTTGAAGTTTGATCTTGATTCTATGAGGAGTTACGTTGGTGATTGCGTGCCCACCACGCCCAACCCTCTCTCATAAAAGATCATCTGGTAGTTCTCGAGTCACTGATCTTACTGTTTACTTCGGTGTTGTTTATTTGTGATTTCATACCGCTGCTTTGAAGTTTGCTGCGCATGCGGCCTGGCGGGCCTTCTTCACGCAATCACCAACGTAACTCCTCATAAAATCAAGATCAAACTGCAAACTGGTAAGTTCTCATTTAATCTTACTATTACATGTTAGAAAATATTTTTTTACAAAAGACACAACACAACAGAAAATTGGCAAATTAGTCCCTGGTGGGTGAGATACAAGTTTACAGGCCTCACGGCCTGTGGTTAGAAACTCCGTCTCATCCGCTCTGTTTTCACAACGTGACAGCAGAGGCGTTTGCCTGACCGTAGCAGCTGGAACAGTCCGTTGCTGGGGTAGAAGGGGCCCCCCATAATGTTGCTGGCTCTGGAGTTGCACCTTCAGGTGTATAGGTCCTACAGGGGGGCGGGTGTAGTTCCCATAGTGCATTCGGCCGAACGCACTACTCTCTGCAGAGCCTTCCTGTCCTGGGCAGAGCTGTTCACAAACCAGTTTGTGATGTTGCCGGACAAGATGCTTTCTACAGCCCCAGAGTAGAAACACTGGAGGATCCTCAGAGAGACTCTGAATTTCCTCAGCTGCCTGAGGTGGTAAAGGCGCTGCCTTGCCTAAAGGGGCTGTCTCATTTGGCCATCATTTGCACCTCGTTTACGCGTCATATGTAAAGGTCGACGCGTGGGTGACACACGCATTGCGCATGGTGAGGTGTGGAAGCTCATGCGGTGGCGCACGGTATTGCACGGCACTCCGGGATTACGTAGTGTAACAAAATCCCCGTGCGCCACCTGCGTGATGTATCCCGTGCGCACGCTGACGCATTGGCGTCGCACGCTGGCGTCCCGACGTCTCACGTGTATCGCGTGGTGACGCATGGTTACGTCACCATGCGTCGACGTCCGTAACCATGCGTCGCAAGGTGTTCCAATGACGTCACGCGCACCAGACGGCACGACGACGCGTGATTTGCGAGCTACTTCGCGCATCACGACGTGTCGACCTATTTTACAAATTACGCGTAAATGAGGCGCAAATGACGGCCAAGTGGGACAGACCCTTTACTCATCAGTGCGGCAGTGTGTGTTGTGTGTTGCTCCCAACCCAGGCGACGACTAGCCTCCAAAGCAGGTTACAAACTCGTGTTACAATCGCTCCGGACTCTTAAATCGCCACTCCGACAGCAACATTTCTTTGATCGGACTTTGCTGGCATTACCTTGCACTAAACGTTATTCCCTTATCATGTATCTGTATGCTGTAAACGGCTCAATTGTAATCACGTGTTGTATTTCCACTGACTGGATAGCACGCAACAAAAGCTTTTCACTGTACCTCGGTACACGTGACTATAAACTGAACTGGAACTTCTTCTTCTTACGTGTGGCGTGCACAGCCTAAAGTTGTTGGACAACTTGTTCTATTTGATCTTCGAGTTGTCCAACAAGTTGTGCATGTCGATTTGATTGCATTAGTCGAAACAGGGTGGACCACGTGATGGTTGTATGTCTTCCACCCCAAACTGGAACTGAAACAAATAGGAAACTGTCTATTCCAGACATGCTGGTCACAATGATGAAGACCACCAGTCTAGTTTAGTTTAGAGATACAGCGCGGAAACAGGCCCTTCGGCCCATCCGATCCACGCCGACCAGCGATCCCCGCACTTCAACACCATCCTACACACACTAGTGACTATTTACAATTTTATCGAACGCAATTAACCTACAAACCTGCACGCCTTTGGAGTGTGGGAAGACTCTGGAACTCCCAGAGAAAGCCCACGGGGAGAACATACAAACTCCATACATACAGCAGCCGTAGTCAAGATCGAAACAGGGTCTCTGGCGCTGTGAGGCAGCGGCTCTACCGCTGCGCCACCCTATTGGTGCTCTCCATCGCAATGCGAGATTCTACGCTTCGCCTTTGTCTGACATTCTACCATCACTTCCATAGATATTGGAGAGATGGGCGGCACGGTGGCGCAGCGGTAGAGTTGCTGCCTCACAGCGCCAGAGACCCGGGTTAGATCCTGACTACGGGTGCTGTCTGCAAGGAGTTTGCACGTTCTCCCCCGTGACCTGCGTGGGTTTTCCCCGGGTGCTCCGGTTTCCCCCCACACTCCAAGGACGTGCAGGTTTGTAGGTTAATTGGCTTCGGTAAAATAGTAAACTGTCCCTAGTGTGTGTCGGGCAGTGTTATTGTGCGGGGGTCGCTGGTCGGCACGGACTCGGTGGGCCGAAGGGCCTGTTTCCTCACTGTCTCTCTAAACTAAACTAAAAAGATGATGGAATACGTGCCCTGATTTGAAAAACAACTCAATTTGTGCAAATGGTTTTTTTGTTGCATTGAGAACACATTAGAATATTAATAGGTTATGTTGAGCCCTTGTGATCTGGGTTGGATTGCTTTATGACCACCCCAGAAATGAGCTACCAATATATTTTTATTGAACTGCATTGCAAAACTGCATTTTCCATTTCAAAGCAGTAAATCTGCATTTAGTAATGAGATGCATGCACAATTGCTGCTTGCAGTCATAACAAGGCTAATTAATGAGGGGAGATACTGTTTAGTTTAGAGTTACTGCGCGGAAACAGGCCATTCGGCCCACCATGTCCACGCCGACCAGCGATCCCTGCACACTAACACATGGTGTCGGGGGTAGAGTGCTGACATGGATAGAAAATTGGTTGTGCAGACAGGAAAGAGAGAGTAGGGATTAACGGGTCCCTTTCAGCATGGCAGGCAGTGACTAGTGGGGTACCGCAAGGCTCCGTGATGGGACCGCAGCTATTTACGACATACATGAATGATTTAGATGAAGGGACTCAAAGTAGCATTAGCAAATTTGCGGATGACACAAAGCTGGGTGGCAGTGTGAACTGTGAGGATGCAGGGTGACTTGGACAGGTTGGGTGAACCCCTAGAGGTCTATCTAACTCTCTCTTAAATCCGTCCAGTGACTTGGCCTCTGTGGCAGGGAATTCCACAAATTCACAACTCTCTGGGTGAGAAAGTTTTTTCTCACCTCAGCCTTAAATGGCCTCCCCTTTTTCCCCTTTCCCCGTAACCCCTGACACCCGTACTAATCAATAATCTATCAATCTTCACTGCAAAAACACCCAGTGCCTTGGCCTCCACCGCCGTCTGTGGCAATTAATTCACTGTCTTTGATCGGACTTTTGCTGTCTTTATCTTGCACTAAACGTCATTCACGTTCTCCTCTTTATCCTGTATAACCATATATAACCATATAACAATTACAGCACGGAAACAGGCCCTCTCGGCCCTTCCAGTCTGTGCCGACCATTTATTTTCCACTAGTCCCATCTACCTGCACTCAGACCATACCCCTCCATTCCCTTCCCGTCCATATACCTATCCACTTTACTATTAAATGTTAAAATCGATCCTGCCTCCACCACTTTTGCAGGAAGATCATTCCACACAGCCACCCCTCTCTGAGTAAAGAAATTCCCCCTCATGTTACCCCTAAACTTCTGTCCCTCAATTCTCATGTCATGCCCTCTTGTTTGAATCTTCCCTACCCTCAATGGGAAAAGATTATCCACGTCAACTCTGTCTATCCCTTTCATCATTTTAAAGACCTCAATCAAGTCCCCCCTTAACCTTCTGCGCTCCAAAGAATAAAGACCTAACTTGTTCAATCTTTCTCTGTAACTTAGTTGCTGGAACCCAGGCAACATTCTAGTAAATCTCCTCTGTACTCTCTCTATTTTGTTGACATCCTTCCTATAATTAGGCGACCAAAATTGTACACCATACTCCAGTGTATCTGTACACTGCGGACGGCTCGATTGTAATCGTGTATTGTCTTTCCGCCGACTGGCTCGCACGCAACGGGAAGCGTTTCGCTGTACCTCGGTGCACGTGACAATAAACTAAACTCAAACTATAGTTTAGGAAATTCCTCCTGATCTCGGTTTAACATTCAATGCCTCCAAACAAAATACCATGCAGCCCGCTCAGTGGAATCCACATTTAGTATGATTAGATTCTAGATTAGTACGGGTATCAGGGGTTATGGGGAGAAGGCAGGAGAATGGGGGTGAGTGGGAGAGAAAGATCAGCCATGATTGAATGGCAGAGTAGAGTTGATGGGCCGAATGGCCTAATTCAACTCATGTCACTTATGATATTTTAGTTTAGTTTTGGAGATACAGCACGGAAACAGGCCCTTCGGCCCACCGTGTCTGCACCGACCCGCGATCCCCGCATATTAACACTATCCTACACACGCTTGAGGCGATGGCACACAGTGGAGTTGCTGCCTTAAAGCCCTGTTCCACGATGCAAATTCATTCCAAGAGCTCTCCCCAGTTTAAAAAAAATCAAACACGTGGTAAGCACGGAGAATGAACGTAGCGGGTACGTCGGAGCTCGGGGACATCTCTTAGATACATAGATACATAGAAATTAGGTGCAGGAGTAGGCCATTCGGCCCTTCGAGCCTGCACCGCCATTCAATATGATCATGGCTAATCATCCAACTCACTATCCCGTACCTGCCTTCTCTCCATACCCTCTGATCCCTTTAGCCACAAGGGCCACATCTAACGCCCTCTTAAATATAGCCAATGAACTGGCCTCAACTACCTTCTGTGGCAGAGACTTCCAGAGACTCACCACTCTCTGTGTGAAAAAATTCCTTCTCATCTCGGTCCTAAAGGATTTCCCCCTTATCCTTAAGCTGTGACCCCTTGTCCTGGACCTCCCCAACATCGGGAACAATCTTCCTGCATCTAGCCTGTCCAACCCCTTAAGAATTTTGTAAGTTTCTATAAGATCCCCTCTTAATCTCCTAAATTCTAGAGAGTATAAACCGAGTCTATGCAGTCTTTGTTCATAAGACAGTCCTGACATCCCAGGAATCAGTCTGGTGAACCTTCTCTGCACTCCCTCTATGGCAATAATGTCCTTCCTCAGATTTGGAGACCAAAACTGTACGCAATACTCCAGGTGTGGCCTCACCAAGACCCTATACAACTGAAGTAGAACCTCCCTGCTCCTATACTCAAATCCTTTTGCTATGAGCTTAGCGGCTCATAACGCTAACGGCAGGTACTCGGGAAGACTCGCTAACGGCAGGTAAGCTCAGGAAGACTCATGAAGATTTTGCAACATGTTGAAAAATGTCCACGAGAGCCCCGAGTACCGACGAGCGGCCATTACCGTAAATCTCCGAGTTCGAATCAGGGCAAACTCGGGAGAACTCTTGGAATGAACTCGCACAGAGGGACAGGGCTATTACAGCGAATGCAGTGCTTGAGACCCGGGTTCGATCCCGACTACGGGCGCTGTCTGTACGGAGTTTGTACGTCACCCCCGTGACCTGCGTGGGTTTTCTCCGAGATCTTCGGTTTCCTCCCACGCTCCAAAGACGTGCAGGTTTGTAGGTTAATTGGCTGGGTATAAATGTAAAAATGGTCCCGAGTGGGTGTAGGATGGTGTTAATGTGTGGGGATCGCTGGTCGGCATGGACCTGGTGGGCCGAAGGGCCTGTTTCTGCTCTGTAGCTCTAAACTAAACTCATTTACATTTATACCGAGCCAATTAACATACAAACCTGTATGACTTTGGAATGTTGGAGAGTACAGAATATCTCGGAGAAAACCCACGCAGGTCACGGGGAGAACGTGCAAACTCCGTACAGACAGCACCCATAGTCAGTCTCGAACCCGTGTCTCTGGCGCTGTACGGCAGTAGCTCTACCGCTGGGCCACCGTGCCACCCTGGTCTTATGAATTATGCAGTTGGCGCATTCAACCTGCAATAGATCGGGTAGATGCACACAGTCTCTTGCCCAGAGTAGGGGAATCGAGGACCAGAGGTCATAGGTTTAAGGTGAAGAGGAAACGATTTAATAGGAATCCGAGAGGTAACGTTTTCAGACAAAGGGTGGTGGGTTGATGGTACCGGCTGCCAGAGGAAGTAGTTGAGGCTGGGACTATCCCAACATTCAGAAACGTTGGATAGGTTCCATGAATGGCACAGGCTTGGAGGGATATGGGCCAAACGCGGGCAGGTGGGACTAGTGTAGCTGGGACACGTTGGCCGGTGCGGGCAAGTTGGGCCGAAGGGCCTGTTTCCACACTGACCAAGAGGAATGCGATATTCACCTCACCTCGAGAGAGAGTGGTGCAGCAGAGCAGCGGGGGTCTCGACCCGGAATGTCCCCTATTCCTTTTCTCCGGAGGTGCTGCCCGACCCGCTGAGTTGCTCCACAGCGCGTGACTCTGCGACCCTATCTTGTTTTTGCACAGGTTTAGACTCTGACCTGGCCACCCTTGTGGTGTGGATGAGCAAAAACAGATCGATCCGACATCTCGCCCTGGGCAAAAACTTCAACAACATCAAGTCCAAGTAAGTGCATTTTTACAGATCATCATTATCTAAACTTGTGGGAATCCATCGGATAAGAGTTAAGATCTTTGGAGCGCAGAATGTTAAGGGGGGACTTGATTGACGTCCCTTGGCGCGCAGGAGGATGAGGGGCGATGTTATGTCAGTGCATAAGATCATGAGAGGAATCATGAGGGTAAATCATGAGGGAATAACTGTGCATAGTTCCCTGAAGGTGGAATCGCATGTAGATAGGGTGGTAAAGCAAGCTTTTGGTGTGCTGGCCTTTATAAATCAGAGCATTGAATATAGGGGTAGGGAAGTAATGTTAAAATTGTACAAGGCATTGGTGAGACCAATTCTGGAGTATGGTGTACAATTTTGGTCGCCTAATTATAGGAAGGATGTCAACAAAATAGAGAGAGCACAGAGGAGATTTACCAGAATGTTGCCTGGGTTCCAGCAACTAAGTTACAGAGAAAGGTTGAACAAGTTAGGTCTTTATTCTTTGGAGCGCAAAGGTTAAGGGGGGACTTGATTGAGGTCTTTAAAATGATGAAAGGGATAGACAGAGTTGACGTGGATAAGCTTTTCCCATTGAGGGTAGGAAAAATTCAAACAAGAGGGCATGACATGAGAATTAAGGGACAGAAGTTTAGGGGTAACATGAGGGGGAACTTCTTTACTCAGAGAGTGGCGGCTGTGTGGAATGATCTTCCAGCAGAAGTGGTGGAGGCAGGATCGATTTTAACATTTAAAAGTAAAGTGGATAGGTATATGGACGGGAAGGGAATGGAGGGGTATGGTCTGAGTGCAGGTAGATGGGACTAGGGGAAAATAAATGGTCGGCACGGACTGGAAGGGCCGAGAAGGCCTGTTTCCTCAGAGAGTTTTGGCTGTGTGGAATGATCTTCTAGCAGAAGTGGTGGAGGCAGGATCGATTTTAACACTTAAAAGTAAAGTGGATAGGTATATGGACGGGAAGGGAATGGAGGGGTATGGTCTGAGTGCAGGTAGATGGGACTAGGGGAAAATAAATGGTCAGCGCGGACTGGAAGGGCCGAGAAGGCCTGTTTCCGTGCTGTAATTGTTATATGTTATATATGGTTAGTTAAGGGCCCTGTCCCACTTGCCGATATTTTCACCGACTGCCAACGTCATATCAGGGTCGCCAAAAAGATTTTGAACATTTCAAACTCCAGCGGCGACCAAAAAAATGTTGCCACACTTGAGGAAACACCGCGCGTCAATACGTCATCGCCGTTACTTTTTCGGTGACCCGATACGTCAGTCAAATGATGCCGGCAGTCGCCGAAAAAATCACCGAGTGGGACAGGCCCCTTTCGTTCTGTTGATTTCAAGTAAATCCATCGGGTCATAGAGTCACAGCGTAGAAACAGGCCCTTCGTCCCAACTTGCCCACACCGGCCAACATGTCCCCTCTACAGGAGTCCCACCTGCCTGCGTTTGGCCCATATCCCTCCAAACCTGTCCTATCCATGTACCTGTCTAAATGTTTCGTACACCTTGCGATAGTACCTGCCTCAACAAATTCCTCCGGCAGCTCATTCCATAAACCCACCACCCTTTGTGTGAAAAAGTTACCCCTCTAATTCCTATTAAATTTAACCACCCCCTCTCCTTAAACCTAGAGGTATGTCCACTGGTCCTTGGTTTCCCTACTCTGGGCAAGGGACTTTGTGTGTCTACCTGATCTATTCCTTTCATGATCATGTACACCTCTATAAGATCGCCCCCTATCCTCCTGCGCTCCAGGGAATACAGTCACAGCCTGCTCAACCTCTACCTATAGCTCAGACCCTCGAGTCCTGGCAACATCCTTGTAAATCTTCTCTGTACCCTTACCAGCTTGACGGAATCGAATATAGGAGCAAAGAGGACTTTCTGCAGTTGTACAGGGCCCTAGTGAGACCACACCTGGAGTATTGTGTGCAATTTTGGTCCGCTAATTTGAGGAAGGACATTCTTGCTATTGAGGGAGTGCAGCGTAGGTTCACAAGGTTAATTCCCGGGATGGCGGGGCTGTCATATGCTGAGAGAATGGAGCAACTGGGCTTGTACACTCTGGAGTTTAGAAGGGTGAGAGGTGATCTCATTGAAACATATAAGATTGTTAAGGGCTTAGACACATTAGAGGCAGGAAACATGTTCCCGATGTTGGGGGAGTCCAGAACCAGGGGCCGCAGTTTACGAATAAGGAGTAAGCCATTTATAACGGTGACGAGGAGCGAAGGAAATAGGCAACATTTTTTTTCACAGAGAGTGGTGAGTGTAAACACTTTTTCACACATAGAGTGGTGAGTCTGTGGAATTCTCTGCCTCAGAGGGCGGTGGAGGCAGGTTCTCTGGATGCTTTCAAGAGAGAGCTAAATAGGGCTCTTAAAAATAGCGGAGTCAGGGGATATGGGGAGAAGGCAGGAACGGGGTACAGATTTGGGATGCTCAGCCATGATCACATTGAAAGGCGGTGCTGGCTCGAAGGGCCGAATGGCTTACTCCTGCACCTATTGTCTATTGTCTATTGGCATCTCTGCTCTAACATGGTGCCCAGAACTGGACACAATGCTCTAAATCTGCTTCCACCAGATCTATTCTTCTCATGATTTTGTGTACCTTGTGAGGGATATTTTGTCTGGCAGCAATGTGAATAAGTTTATTGGCCAAATATGTACACATACAAGGAATTTGCCTTGGTGCTCCGCTCGCAAGTAACAACACGACATACAGTGACAATTAAGAATGACACATAAAACATTAAAGATTAACAACAAAAATTATCGATTAAGCATGTGAATGAAATAAAATACCAGAGCAAAAGGAGGCTACAGATCTTTGGTTATTGAGTGGAGCTACCACTCAGTTTTTATGTCTGGCTGTGGCAGCTTTGACAGTCCGGAGTCGCCTTCCAGAGGGAAGTGATTCAAAGGGTTTGTGGCCAGGGTGAGAGGGGTCAGAGATGATCTTGCCCGCTCGCTTCCTGGCCCTTGCAGTGTACAGTTCATCAATGGAGGGAAGGTTGCAGCCAATAACCTTCTCAGCTGATCGGACGATTCAATTCATGTGAGGTGGCCCCGTGGCACTCGCATGACGAGGGTCTCGACCTGAAACGCCACCGATTCATGTTCTCCACAGATGCTGCCTGGCATGCTGAGTTAATGTCGAGTTGTGAATCGGTGGGATTCTCTGCCACAGAAGCTGGAGGAGGCCAATTCACCGGGTGTATTCAAGAAAAAGTTGGCTACAGCTCTTAGGGCTAACTAAATCAAAGGATATGGGGAGAAAGCAGGAACGGGATACTGATTTTGGATGATAAGCCATGATCATATTGAATGGCGGTGCTGGCTCAAAGGACCGAATGGCCGACTCCCGCACCTATTGTCTATGTTTCTAGGTACTATAACAATGTTTAAGAAACATTTAGACCGGTACATGGATCGGATCGGACAGGTTTAGAGGGATTTGGACCGAACGCAGTCAGGTGGGCCTAGTGAAGCTGGGACATGTTGGCCAGTGTGGGCTGAAGGATCTGTTTTCATGCTGTCTGGCTCTATGTGTGGTCACGTTCAGGGACCTAGAAACATAGAAACATACAAATTAGGTGCAGGAGTAGGCCATTCGGCCCTTCAAGCCTGCACCGCCATTCAATATGATCATGGCTGATCATCCAACTCAGTATCCCGTACCTGCCTTCTCTCCATACCCTCTGATCCCCTTAGCCACAAGGGCCACATCTAACTCCCTCTTAAATATAGCCAATGAACTGGCCTCTATGCTCTATGGCAGAGACTTCCAGAGACCCACCACACTCTGTGTGAAAAAAGTCCTTCTCATCTCGGTCCTAAAGGATATCCCCCTAATCCTTAAGCTGTGGCCCCTTGCCCTGGACTTCTTCAACATCGGGAACAATCTTCCTGCATCTAGCCTGTCCAACCCCTTAAGAATTTTGTAAGTTTCTATAAGATCCCCTCTCAATCTCCTAAATTCTATAGAGTATAAACCGAGTCTATACAGTCTTTCTTCAAAAGACAGTCCTGACATCCCAGGAATCAGTCTGGTGAACCTTCTCTGCACTCCCTCTATGGCAATAATGTCCTTCCTCAGATTTGGAGACCAGAACTGTACGCAATACTCCAGGTGTGGTCTCACCAAGACCCTATACAACTGAAGTAGAACCTCCCTGCTCCTATACTCAAATCCTTTTGCTATGAAAGCTAACATACCATTCGCTTTCTTCACTGCCTGCTGCACCTGCATGCCTACTTTCAATAACTGGTGTACCATGACACCCAGGTCGCGCTGAATCTCCCCTAATCCTAATCGGCCACCATTTAGATAATAGTCTGCTTTCCCGTTTTTGCCAACAAAGTGGATAACCTCACATTTATCCACATTATACTGCATCTGCCAAACATTTGCCCACTCACCCAGCCTATCCAAGTCACCTTGCAGTCTCCTAGCATCCTCCTCACAGCTAACACTGCCCCCCAGCTTAGTGTCATCCGCAAACTTGGAGATATTGCCTTCAATTCCCTCATCCAGATCGTTAATGTATATTGTAAATAGCTGGGGTCCCAGCACTGAGCCTTGCGGTACCCCACTAGTCACCGCCTGCCACTGTGAAAAGGACCCGTTTACTCCTACTCTTTGCTTCCTGTTTGCCAGCCAGTTCTCTATCCACATCAATACTGAACCCCCAATGCCGTGCGCTTTACCTCTGTTGCACTAACCAGCATCTGCGGTTCTTCCTTTCTACATTAAAATTGTTGTTGGTTATAGCTGTGGTACATCTATCATCCACTCAATCTCCGATATCTGCCGTTCCTCACGTAATGATTTTTTTGTTTTTTTAGGAATCTTGGTCCTGTGCTGGATAATATTGTACATATGATTCAGGATGAAGAATCGGTAAGTTTTTAAGTCCCAATATTTGACTTATTCCGATGAATAGAGTTTATTGTACGTGCGTTTGCGCGGAAACAGGCCCCTCGGCCCACCGAGTCCGCACCGACCAGCGATCCCCACACATTAACACTACCCTACACACACTGGGGACAATTTACATTTAACCCACAAACCTACATATTCACTTAACCTCACAGCAGTTTCATTTAAGTTCTGAGATGCCAAGTCTCATTTATAGAATCATAGAATCATAGAAAATAGGTGCAGGAGTAGGCCATTCGGCCCTTCGAGCCTGCACCGCCATTCAATATAATCATGGCTGATCATCCAACTCAGTATCCCGTACCTGCCTTCTCTCCATACCCCCTGATCCCTTTAGCCACAAGGGCCACATTTAACTCCCTCTTAAATATAGCCAATGAACTGGCCTCAACTACCTTCTGTGGCAGAGAATTCCACAGATTCACCACTCTCTGTGTGAAAAAAGATCTTCTCATCTCGGTCCCAAAAGACTTCCCCCTTATCCTTAAACTGTGACCCCCTTGTTCTGGACTTCCCCAACATCGGGAACAACCTTCCTGCATTTAGCCTGTCCAACCCCTTAAGAATTTTGTAAGCCTCCATAAGATCCGCCATCAGTCTTCTAAATTCTAGCGAGTACAAGCCGAGTCTATCCAGTCTTTCTTCAAATGGAAGTCCTGCCATCCCAGGAATTTAATTTCAAACTTCACACCAGTTCTGCATTAAATCTAAACAACTCCCAAAGTCTTTATATTTAAATCTTGCCTTCGCTCAATGTTCTTGCATTCAATGTCAAAATGTTTCAAAACCCAGAACTAATTTGCCACTTTTCTCTGCAGCAGTTTAATTTTCCTTATTATAAGAGCAGAATTAGGCCATTCGACCCATCAAGTCTACGCCGCCATTCAATCATGGCTGATCTATCTCTCCCTCTCAACCACATTCTCCTGCCTTCTCCCCGTCAGTTATCAGTTTAGTTTATTGTCACGTGTACCGAGGTACAGTGAAAAGCTTTTGTTGCGTGCTAACCAGTCAGCGGAAAGACAACACACGATTACATTTGAGCCGTTCACAGTGTACATGAAGTGAATGACATGAATAACTTTTAGTACAAGATAAAGGCAGTAAAGTCCGATCAAAGATAGTCCGAGTGTCTCCAATGAGGTAGATGGGAATCTGAAGATGGGTCTCGACCTGAAACAGCAGGCAGCGAAGAAAGCGAATGGCATGTTGGTCTTTATAACAAGAGGAATCGAATGTAGGAGCAAAGAGGTCCTTCTGCAGTTGTACAGAGCCCTAGTGAGACCATACATGGAGTATTGTGTGCAGTTTTGGTCCCCTAATTAGAGGAAGGACATTCTTGCTATTGAGGGAGTGCAGCGTAGGTTTACAAGGTTATTTCCTGGGATGGCGGGACTGTCATATGCTGAGAGAATGGAGCGTCCGGGCTTGTACACTCTGGAGTTTAGAAGGATGAGAGGGAATCTCATTGAAACATATAAGATTATTACGGGTTTGGACACGCTAGAGGCAGGAAACATGTTCCCGATGTTGGGGGAGTCCAGAACCAGGGGCCACAGTTTAAGAATAAGGGGTAAGCCATTTAGAACGGAGACGAGGAAACACTTTTTCTCACAGAGAGTGGTGAGTCTGTGGAATTTTCTGCCTCAGAGGGCGGTGGAGGCAGGTTCTCTGGATGCTTTCAAGAGAGAGCTAGATAGGGCTCTTAAAAATAGCGGAGTCAGGGGATATGGGGAGAAGGCAGGAATGGGGTACTGATTGGGGACGATCAGCCATGATCACATTGGATGGCGGTGCTGGCTCGAAGGGCCAAATGGCCTACTCCTGCACCTATTGTCTATTGTCTATTTTCACCGACTCATTCTCTCCAGAGATGCTGCCTGTCCCGCTGAGTACTCCAGCGTTTTGTGTCTATCTTCGAGGAAGATAGTAGATCAGGACCGCTGTCTGGTTGTGGCTGGATGGTTCGGTTGCCTGATAACAGCTGGGATGAAACTGTTGCTGAATCTGGAGGTGTGCGTTTTCACACAAGTGTAATTCAAACATATTCTAAATACGGGTTTATTATTTAATTAAAAATAACACATTTACATTTTTAATTAAATTCCTCAGCATGCAGCTGTTATTATTAATGTGGTTTAATGATCCAACGCGGAAGGGGTTGGAATGAATGTCAAAATGATCACATCGGTAATTTGGATAATCTTTCTGTGACTGCGTGACTCAAAGACCTTTGGACAGATATATGGATATGGGAGGGTTTGGAGCGTTCTGGGCCAAATGCAGGCAAATAGCCCAGCACGGTGGTGCAGCGGTAGAGCTGCTGCCTTATCATTGTAAATAGTAAGATTAAACGGGAACTTACCAGTTTGAAGTTTGATCTTGATTTTATAAGGAGTTGCGTTGGTGATTACGTGAAGAACCCCGTCTAGGCCGCATGCGCGTCAATCTTCAAAGCAGCGGTACGAAATCACAAATAACAATCACCGAAGTGACATAGTAAGATGCGTGACTCGAGAACTACCGGATGATCTTTATGAGCGAGGGTTGGGCGTGGCGGGCATGTAATCACCAACGTAACGCCTCGTAAAATCAAGATCAATCTTCAAACTGGTAAGTTCTCATTTAATCTTACTATTTTACTTCGGAGTCACGCGAGTGATTCCGTGAAGACTTCAAAGCTTTGTGATTTCATGCCGCAGATCGAAATCTCGGCATCCCACTGCATCGATTGACTCAGGATGAGTGAATAATCAAAATGCATTAGCATGATATTGACGCGCATGCGGCCTAGACGGGGTTCTTCACGGAATCACTCACGTGACTCCGAAGTAAAATTATCCTTGGATTTCTTTATGTTTAAGAAAGTACTGCAGATGCTGGAAAAATCGAAGGTAGACAAAAAATGCTGGAGAAACTCAGTGGGTGAGGCAGAATCTATGGAGAGAAGGAATAGGCGACGTTTCGGGGTCGAGGCCCTTCTCCTATTTCTTCTCTCCATAGATGATGCCTCACCCGCTGAGTTTCTCCAGCATTTTTTGTCTACCTTGGATTGCTTTAGTTTAGTTGAGACATAGAGCGTGGAAACAGGCCATTCGGCCCACCGAGTCCGCGCAGACCAGCGATCCCCGCACGCTAACACTATCCTGCACACACACTAGGGACAATTTACATTTACACCGAGCCAATTCACCTGCAAACCTGTGCGTCTTTGGAGTGTGGGACGAAACCAGAGATCCAGGAGTAAACCCACGCAGGTCACCGGTATAACCTACAAATTCTGTACAAACAGCACCCGTCGACAGGATCGAACCCGGGCTCTGGCGCTGTAAGGCAGCAACTCCACCATTAATGTAAAAATACATCTTTACAGTCTTTACGCTGATTAGATAGCAAGCGACAAAAAGCTTTTCACTGTACCTTGGTACATGTACTTGGTAAAATAAACTGAGAATCTAAAAAATTAGAATCTGTGTGATCATCAACTTCCGTGGAGCATGCAGGACTGGAATGGAAACCATTCATCCTCTTTCCCAAGGGAGAGAGTGAGAACCAGGAGCTTGCTGATCCATGCACTAAAACGTGGAGTATTTATAGTTTAAGAAAAACCACGAGTCAGAAAGTCGGGAAGTATTGATTAATGTTTATCTTTTTCCATGCAGTAAATTATCCGCACAACTTCATAAGTTCATTAATTATAGGAGCAGAATTAGGCCATTCGGCCCATCACGTCCACTCCCCCATTCAATCATGGCTGATCTATCTCTCCCTCTTAACACCATTCTCCTGCCTTCTCCCCCATAACCCCCGACACCCGCACTAATCAAGAATCTATCTATCTCTGCCTTAAAAGTATCCACTGACTTGACCTCCACAACCGTCTGTGGCAATGAATTCCACAGATTCACCACCCTCTGACTAAAGAAATTCCTCCTCATCTCCTTCCTAAAGGGCCTGTCCCACTTGGGGATTTTTTCGGCGACAAAATGGAGAGAGTACAGAGGACATTTACTAGAATGTTGCCTGGCTTCCAGCAACTAAGTTACAGTGAAAGGTTGAACAAGTTAGGTCTTTATTCTTTGCAGCGCAGAAGGTTAAGGGGGGACGATGGAAGTCTTTGAAATGATGAAAGGGATAGAGAGTTGACGTGGATAAGCTTTTCCCATTGAGGGTAGGGAAGATTCAAACAAGAGGGCATGACATGAGAATTAAGGGACAGAAGTTTAGGGGTAACATGAGGGGGAACTTCTTTACTCAGAGAGTGGTGGCTGTGTGGAATGATCTTCCAGCAGAAGTGGTGGAGGCAGGATCGATTTTAACATTTAAAAGTAAAGTGGATAGGTATATGGACGGGAAGGGAATGGAGGGGTGTGGTCTGAGTGCAGGTAGATGGGACTAGGGGAAAATAAATGGTCGGCACGGACTGGAAGGGCCGAGAGGGCCTGTTTCCGTGCTGTAATTGTTATATGGTTATATGGTTATTATTGACTGATGTATCAGGTCACCGAAAAATACTCGGCGGTGTCGCGGCGTGATGGCGTATGACGCGGCGTGATGGCATATGACGCGCGTGTTTTTTCAAGTACCACAAAAAATTTTTTGTCGCCACTGGATTTTGAAACGTTCAAAATCTTTTGGCGACACTAATTTGACGCCAAGAAGATCGCCAAGTGGGACAGGCCCTTAAAGGTCTCCTTTAATTCTGAGGATATGAGCTCTAGTCCGAGACTCTCCCATTACTGGAAACATCCTCTCCACATCCACTCTATCCAGGCCTTTCAGGATACTAATAATCATTTTAATTTTTAGTAATTATTTAATAGTCCGTTTAATGCTGCCAGTGTATGGTGTCATTTTACCAGCAGCTTATTGTGTTAATATGCCTGTAAAACTCATGCAGCAATTAATAATTTCATTCTTCTAATGTGGAGAGGATCTTTGCACTGGTGGGAGCGTCTCGGACCCGAGATCACAGCCGCATAATTACAGGACGTTCATTTCAGAAGGAGATGAGGAGTTCTCGATGTTGGGGAGGTCCAAAACAAGGGGTCACAGTCTAAGGGGGAATTCCTTTAGGACCGAGATGAGGAAAACATTTTTCACACAGAGAGTGGTGAATCTGTGGAAGTCTCTGCCACAGAAGGTAGTTGAGGCCAGTTCATTGGCTATATTTAAGAGGGAGTTAGATGTGGCCCTTGTGGCTAAGGGGATCAGGGGGTATGGAGAGAAGGCAGGTACGGGATACTGAGTTGGATGATCATATTGAATGGCGGTGCTGGCTCGAAGGGCCGAATGGCCTAATCCTGCACCTATTTTCTATGTTTCTAGGAGGAGTTCTAAGAGGGTGACTCCAGTTTCCTAAGTGGGACAGGGGAATAAGAGTGGAAGTTTTAGTTATTAACATTAATTATTAGACCAATTATATATCTTGGCAATAAAATGATGTCCTTTTTCTGTGCACTGTGGTCAACTTAATTATGTTGTGTTGGAGGGAACTGCTGATGCTGGCTTACTCCGAAGATAGACACAAAATGCTGGAGTAACTCAGGCAGCATCTCTAGAGAAAAGGAATAGGCGACGTTTCGGGCCGAGACCCTTCTTCAGACTGAGAGTCAAGGGGAGAGGGATACTAGAATTTCAGAGCAAATCAGAGCCGGACCAAGGAAAAGTGGAGCCCACAATGGTCCATTGTTGGCTGTGGTCTAGGTGATAATAATGAGGGGATACGAACAGTGAAACTAGAGGAAGACTGGGGTGCGGGGAGATGACCGGGGAGAGAGGGAATGCAAGCGTTAGTTGAAGTTAGAGAAGTCAATGTTCATACCGCTGGGGTGTAAGCTGCCCAAGCGAAATATGAGGTGCTGTTCCTCCAATTTGCGTTTGGCCTCGCTCTGACAGTGGAGGAGGTCAGTGTGGGAATGGGAGGGGGCGTTAAAGTGTTTGGCAACCGGGAGATCAGGTAGGCCAAGGCAGGCTGAGCGAAGGTGCAGAGAAACATAGAAAATAAGTGCAGGAGTAGGCCATTGGGCCCTTCGAGCCAGCATCGCCATTCAATGTGATTATGGCTGATCATCCCCAATCAGTACCCCGTTCCTGCTTTCTCCCCATATCCCTCGATTCCGCTAGCCCTAAGAACTCCCTCTTGAAAATATTCATGCGTTGCCTTATCTTTCACTGGGTAGCAGCAGGCAAAAAGACGAGCTTTTCACTGTACCTGGGTACACGCTACAATAACCAACCAAATGTAAATAAAGCTGATTGCATTCTCTCTCATTCCATGTGTAGCCCCTGGAATCACTCTCCCTTGCCGATTCAAAGCTGAAGACTGAGCTGACGATAATAATTAATGCTCTGGGAAGCAACTCGTCGTTAACCAAGGTGGACATCAGTGGGAACGGAATGGGAGATATTGGTGCCAAGATGTTGGGGAAAGCCCTGCAGATCAACACCAAGCTCAGGTAACAATTGCAGACCGCTAATGATTTTCATTCTGGTCAAGGGCCTGTCCCACTTGGCCGACTGTCGGCATCATTGACCGACGTATCTGGTCACTGAAAGATATGCGGCGTGACGTGGCGTGATGACGTATTGACGCGCTGTTGAATGATGAGACCTACACGCAGCGGATATAACTCGCAGTCTTTATTGCAGTACAAGCGGAGGGAACATAAGAAGGGTTTCGGCCCAAAACGTCGCCTATTTCCTTCGCTCCATAGATGCTGCTACACCCGCTGAGTTCCTCCAGCACTTAGTCTACCTTCGATTTTCCAGCATCTGCAGTTCCTTCTTAAATAACATGCTTTCGTCCCCGCGGTCTGCATCAAATCTAATGAGAGACTAATGCCCCTGTCCCACTGTATGAGTTCATTCAAGAGCTCTCCCGAGTTTAAAAAAAAATCAAACTCGTGGGAAGTACGTAGCGGGTACGTCGGAGCTCGGGACGTCCCTTAGCGCTCGTAACGCTAACGGCAGGTACTCGGGGAAACTCGGTAAGCTCGTGAAGACTCGTGAAGATTTTTCAACATGTTGAAAAATGCCCACGAGAGCTCCGAGTACCGACGAGCGGCCATTATAGTAAATCTCCGAGTTCGAATCAGGGCAAACTCGGGAGAACTCTTGAATTACCTCGTACAGTGGGACAGCCCCATAGCTAGCAGGGCCGGTGTGTCTCGGGTAGGGATGAAGATCTCGACTGGGCAGCATGCATAATCTGTGTGATATATGTATAGTTCTTGGTTACTTGGTCCTCCAAAATATTCCAACTGGAATTTAAACTGGAGGTGGTGAAGGGAGGGGTTTAGCCAGAGAGGGTTATTGAGAGGTTGAGTTAAGGGCCTGTCCAACAAGCATGCAAATCTATGCGATTAGCGTGACCTAACATGGTCGCTTGAGCCGTCCGGCGTCGCGGGGCCGGTCCCACTTTGATCGCCGGAGCCGTGCAGAGTTCGTCCCGAGTTCGTCCCGACACCGCGCGGGGCTCCGAAAAACTGACTATGTCCAAAAATTCCGCGCGGCAACGGCTTGTCGGCTCGCAGTCGCCTCGACGCATTACACACCGTCCCGACATCGTGCCTCCGTGAACCTATCTGTAGGTGCCTCCGTGACCCTCTCTATGTGTGGCTCCGTGGCCCTCTGTGTGTGTGCCTCTGTGCCCCTCTCTGTGTGCCCCTCTCTGTCCTGGCGAACTTACCTTTAAGACTTAGCTCCAAGTTCGCCTCACTTTGCGCCGCGTTGCGCCACTCACCCGACCTCCACGCGGCCCTCGCTGCCGGTTTGGTTGCGCTTGCCGCATGCAGGCGCATGCTGGTGGGAACGGCCCTGTACAGAGGATCACCCGACCTCCGCACGGCCCCCGCTTCTAGTTTGATCGCGTTCATCGCATAGAGTTGCATGCTGGTAGGACAGGCCCTTTACTCCAGCATTTTGTGCGGCTCCACAGGACGGTGGTATGGGGCCTGTGGACAGTGGGTGCGGCTCCACGGGACGGGGACTCAGGGCCTCAGGACAGTGGGTCCGGCACCATGGGATGGGGAGTGTGGGCAGTGTGGCTCCATGGGATGGGATGGGGTCTGGAGGCAGTGGGACGGGGAGTGTGGACAGTGGGTGCGGCACTACGGGACAGGGACTCGGGGCCTGTGGGAGCCGCCATTTTGCCCCCTTGACGCCAAGCGGACTGATCTACACACGCGGTGTCTCCTCAAGTGTCGCAACATCTTTTTTGTCGCCGCTGGATTTTGAAATGTTCTAAATCTTACGGCGACCCTGATACGTCAGTCAATGACGCAGGCAGTCGCCTCGTACGACAGGCCCTTTATTACGGTTACTTTGCTACATGGGTTTATCAGTTTAGTTTCATTTATAGATACAGATGCAAATGAGTTCTACCGAACATTGAGACCAAAACATTCATAGAAACAGAGAAACATAGAAAATAGGTGCAGGAGTAGGCCATTCGGCCCTTCGAGCCTGCACCACCATTCAATGTGATCATGGCTTATCATCCAACTCAGTATCCTGTACCTGCCTTCTCTCCATACCCCCTGATCCCCTTAGCCACAAGGGCCACATCTAACTCCCTCTTAAATATAGCCAATGAACTGGCCTCAACTACCTTCTGTGGCAGAGAATTCCGGAGACTCACCACTCTCTGTGTGAAAAATGTTTTTCACATCTCGGTCCTAAAAGATGTGAGATGTATCCTTAAACTGTGACCCCTTGTTTTGGACTCCCTCAACATCGGGAACAATCTTCCTGCATCTAGCCTGTCCAACCCCTTAAGAATTTTGTAAGTCTCTATAAGATCCCCTCCTCAATCTTCTAAATTCCAGCGAGTACAAGCCGAGTCTATCCGGTCTTTCTTCAGATGGAAGTCCTGACATCCCAGGAATCAGTCTGGTGAACCTTCTCTGTACTCCCTCTATGGCAAGAATCTTTCCTCAGATTAGGAGACCAAAACTCTACACAATACTCCAGGCGTGGTCTCACCAAGACCCTGTACAACTGCAATAGAACCTCCCTGCTCCTATACTCAAATCCGTTCTCCCTTATCCACTCTACTAGTTACATCCTCGAAAAATTCTATCAGATTTGTCAGACATGATTTACCTTTTGTAAATTCATGCTGACTTTGTCCAATGATTTCACCACTTTCCAAATACGCTGCTATCCCATCTTTAATAACTGACTCGAGCAGTTTCCCCACTACCGATGTTAGACTAACTGATCTGTTATTCCCCGTTTTCTCTCTCCCTCCCTTTTTAAAAAGTGGGGTTACATTGGCTACCCTCCAATCCTCAGGAACTACTCCAGAATCTAAAGAGTTTTGAAAAATTATCACTAATGCATCCACTATTTCTGGGGCTATTTCCTTAAGTACTCTGGGATGCAGCCTATCTGGCCCTGGGGATTTATCGGCCTTTAATCCATTCAATTTACCTAACGCCACTTCCCGGCTAAGCTGAATTTCACCCAGTTCCTCCATTTCATTTGACCCCCGGTCCCCTGCTATTTCCGGCAGGTTATTTATGTCTTCCTCAGTGAAGACAGAACCAAAGTAGTTAAAGATTCAAGCCTTGAATCTCGCTGAGACAACATGGTACATGATAAAGCAAAATAGTTTAGTTTAGTTTAGAAATACAGCGCAGAAACAGGCCCTTTGGCCCACCGAGTCCGCGCCGACCAGCGATCCCCGCACATTAACACTGTCCCACACACATTAGGGACTATTTTGCACATACACCAAGCCAATTAACCTTCAAACCTATATGTCTTTGGAGTGTGGGAGGAAACTGGAGCTCCCGGAGAAAACCCACGCAGGTCACGGGGAGAACGTACAAACTCCGCACAGACAGCACCCGCAGTCGGGATCGAACCCGGGCCTCTGGCCATGTGAGGCAGTAGTTCCATCATGCTGCCCCTGCTATAAGAGTTATTTTGTAATCTGCTAACCTTGTAGAGTATTCACGTAACAAGGAGAGAAGTGAAGGCGAGTTTATTGCGGGCAGCACGGTGGCGCAGTGGTAGAGTTGCTGCCTCACAGCGCCAGAGACCCGGGTTCGATCCTGACTATGTCCGCTGTCTGTACAGAGTTTGTACGATCTCCCCGTGACCTGGGTGGGTTTTCTCCGGGTGCTCCGGTTTCCTCCCACACTCCAAAGACGTGCAGATCTGTGGGTTAATTGACATCTGTATATTGTAAATAGTCCTTCATTTGTATAGGATAGTGTTAGTGTGCGGGGATCGCTGGTCGGCACGGACTCGGTGGGCCAAAGGGCCTGTTTCCACACTGCATCTTTAAAGTCTAAAGTCTATTGTAAAGTGCTGTGAAAATCTTGCTTGCAGCTGCATCAGGGGCATCTAGACTCAGACATCATTTAGGAACATCATTTAGTTTTTTTGGCTTAGTTGAGATACAGGCGCGGAAACAGGCCTTTCAGCTCGCCGAGTCCGTGCCAACCAGCGATCCCCGCACACTGGGATGTCAGGACTTTCATGTGAGGAAAGATTGGATAGACTCGGCTTGTACTCGCTGGAATTTAGAAGATTGAGGGGGGATCTTATAGAGACTTACACAATTCTTAAGGGGTTGGACAAGCTAGATGCTGGAAGATTGTTCCCGATGTTGGGGGAGTCCAGAACAAGGGGTCACAGTCTAAGGATAAGGGGGAATTCCTTTAGGACCGAGATGAGGAAAACATTCTTTACACAGAGAGTGGTGAGTCTGTGGAATTCTCTGCCACAGAAGGTAGTTGAGGCCAGTTCATTGGCTATATTTAAGAGGGCGTTGGATGTGGCACTTGTGGCTAAAGGGATCAGGGGGGAAGGAGAGAAGGCAGGTACGGGATACTGAGTTGGATGATCAGCCATGATCACATTGAATGGCGGTGCAGGCTCGAAGGGCCGAATGGCCTACTCCTGCACCTATTTTTCTATGTTTCTATCCTACACACGCTAGGGACAATTTACTATTTTACCAAAGCCAATTAACCTACAAACCTGCACGTCTTTGGAGAGTGGGAGGAAATTGAAGATCTCGGAGAAAACCCACGCAGGTCACGGGGAGATCGTGCAGACAAGCGCCCGTAGTCAGGATCGAACCTGGGTCTCTGGCGCTGTAAGGACTCTCAGGCAGCAACGAAACTGAAGCTAATTAACCTGTACGTCTTTGGAATTATACTTAAATTGTACACTGCGACCAAAATAAAGGGGCCTTCAAACCATAAGGAATACTGTCCGAGGAAGGGTCTCGACCCGAAACGTCACCCGTTTCTCCCCTCCAGAGAAGCTGCCAGTCCCGCTGAATTACAGGACTCCAGCATTTTGTGTCTAGCTTCAAACTATAAGAAGCAGCTTGTAAAAGAGCTGAGAGATTGCACAGTGATTTTCCGCCCGGGCGCCCCTGAATGAAGGGTCTGAGTGGTGGGGGAGAAGATTGGAATGTTTCATTCTGAATGTGTTTGAGTCCCACCAAGGGACATTGGCAGATGCTAATTAAAACTGCGGCTGAAGTATTTTAAACAGCTTCTATTTTCAGTTTGTTGCTCTGGGACTTTACTATAAGACTTTAGTTTAAAGATACAGTGCGGAAACAGGCCCTTCGGCCCACCGGGTCCGCTCTGACCCAGTATACTAGCTCTATCCTACACACTAGGAACCATTTACAATCTTTAGTTTCAACTTACATTCTTAGAAAACATAGATAATAGGTGCAGGAGTAGGCCATTCAGCCCTTCGAGCCTGTACCGCCATTCATAGAAACATAGAAAATAGGTGCAGGAGTAGGCCATTCGGCCCTTCGAGCTTGCACCGCCATTCATAGAAACATAGAAAATAAGTGCAGGAGTAGGCCATTCGGCCCTTCAAGCTTGCACCGCCATTCATAGAAACATAGAAAATAGGTGCAGGAGTAGGCTATTCGGCCCTTCGAGCTTGCACCGCCATTCATAAAAACATAGAAACATAAAAAATAGGTGCAGGAGTAGGCCATTCGGCCCTTCGAGCTTGCACCGCATTCATAGAAACATAGAAAATAAGTGCAGGAGTAGGCCATTCGGCCCTTCGAGCCTGCACCGCCATTCAATGTGATGATGGCTGATCATCCAACTCAGTATCCTGTACCTGCCTTCTCTCCAAACCCCCTGATCCCTTTAGCCCCAAGGACCACATCTCACTCCCTTAAATATAGCCAATGAACTGGCCTCTGAACTGTGGCAGAGAATTCCAGAGACTCACCACTCTCTGTGTGAAAATTGTTTTCCTCATCTTGGTCCTAAAGGAATTCCCCCTTATCCTTAGACTGTGACCCCTTGTTCTGGACCTCCCCAACATTGGGAACATGGCTGATCGGGATCGGGATCAATGTGATCATGGCTGATCATCCAAAATCAGTACCCCATTCCTGCTTTTTCCCCATTTCCCTTGATTCCATTAACACAAATCTAAATCTAACTCTCTCTTGAAAACATCCAATGAATTGGCCTCCACTGCCTTCTGTGGCAGAGAATTCCACAGATTCACAACTCTCTGGGTGAAAACCTTTTTTCCTCATCTCAGTCCTAAATGGCCAACTTTTTCACCCAGTCGTGAATCTGTGGAACTCTCTGCCACAGAAGGCAGTGGAGGCCAATTCACTGGATGTTTTCAAGATAGTTAGATTTAGCTTTTTGGTTAACCAGTGATCACCCCATACACTAGCACTAACCTACACACTAGGGACAATTTACAATCTTTAGCTCACAACCATGAGCTTTAGTTTAGTTCAGAGATACAGCGCGGAAACTTCGACCCACCGAGTCCGCGCCGACCAGCGATCCCCGCACACTAACACTATCCTACACATACAAGGGACATCTTACAATTTTTTGCAGAGGCCAAGGAACCAACAATGCCGCACATCTTTGGAGCATGGGAGGAAACCGGAGCACCCGGAGAAAACCCACGCGGTCACACGGAGAACGTGCAAACTCGATACTGGCAGCACCCGTGGCCAGGATCGAACCCGGGTCTCTGGCGCTGTGAGGCAGCAACTCTACCGCTGCGGCACCGTGCCGCCCACATTGGAGCCGCCCTCAGGTGGATGGGAGACTTGGTGGAAGTTCATCAGTCACGGTGGCGCAGAGGTAGAGTTGCTGCCTTACAGCGAATGCAGCGCCGGAGACCAGGGTTCAATCCCGACTAAGGGTGATGTCTGTACGGAGTTTGCACATTCTCCCTGTGACCTGCGTGGGTTTTCTCTGAGATCTTCGGTTTCCTCCCACACTTCAAAGACGTACAAGTTTGTAGGTTAATTGGCTTGCTAAATGTAACAAATTGTCCCCAGTGGGTGAAGGCAATGATCGCTGGTCGGCGCGGACCCGATGGGCCTCCGGGCCTGTTTCCACACTGTATCTCTAAAGTGATGTTCCCGATGTTGGGGGAGTCCAGAACCAGGGGTCACAGTTTAAAAATAAGGGGCAAGCCATTTTGAACGGAGACGAGGAAACACTTTTTCTCACAGAGAGTTGTGAGTCTGTGGAATTCTCTGCCTCAGAGGGCGGTGGAGGCCGGTTCTCTGAATGCTTTCAAGAGGGAGCTGGATAGAGCTCTTAAAGATAATGGAGTCAGGGGATACGGGGGAGAAGGCAGGAATGGGGTACTGATTGGGGATGATCAGCCATGATCACATTGAATGGCGGTGCTAGCTCGAAGGGCCGAATGGCCTACTCCTGCACCTATTGTCTATTGTCTAAACTCAGGAGGCAGCTCTATCGGACTTTGTTTAGGCTGCGGTCGGAGTATTGCGTGCGGTTCTAGAAACATAGGAAATAGGTGCAGGAGGAGGCCATTTGGCCCTTCGAGCCAGCACGACCATTCATTGTGATCATGGCTGATCGTCCCCTGTCATTAACCCGTGCCTGCCTTCTCCCCATATCCCTTGACTCCACCAGCCCCTAGAGCTCTATCTAACTCTCTCTTAAATCCATCCAGTGACTTGGCCTCCACTGCCCTCTGCGGCAGGTTCTCTACCGCTGTTGCATGATTCCATGAGCTCTGAACATGTATCGAAGTGCTTCACTGACATGCTGTTGTCTCTCTTTCAACAGGACGGTGATCTGGGACAAGAACAATATCACTGCGCAGGGCTTCCAGGACATATCCGTGGCTTTGGAAAAGTAGGTGACGCGGGCAGATTTTTCTCCCCTTGGAGCTGTGAGCTCATGAGTCCGACCGGTTTGGTGATTGTGTGTCTACCGCATGGTTGAGTCAGTGCGGGCTCCCCGAGCGATCCCGTCGGGGGAGTCCAGAACCAGGGGCCACAGTTTGAGAATAAGGAGTAAGCCATTTAGAATGGAGATGAGGAAACACTTTTCCCCCAGAGAGTTGTGAGTGTGGAATTCTCTGCCTCAGAGGGCTGTGGAGGACGTACAAACTCCGCACAGACAGCACCCGTAGTCGGGATGGAACCAGGGTCTCCGGCGCTGCAAGCGCGGTACGGCAGCATCACTACCGCTGCGCCACCGTGACCGCCCTAAAGTTCATAAGGTGATCGGAGCAGAATTAGGCCATTCGGCCCATCAAGTCAACTCATGGCTGATCTATCTCTCCATCCTAACCCCATTCTCGTGCCTTATCCCCGGGGGGGGGGGGGGGGGGGGGGTGTGATATTGCCACTCTCGGCTGCAGGCAGAAGTTGGGACTGTTCGGTGAACTTTTGTAACTTTGGCAGCGGATCCATAGAAACATAGAAATTAGGTGCAGGAGTAGGCCTTTCGGCCCTCTGATCCCCTTAGCCACAAGAGCCACATCTAACTCCCTCTTAAATATAGCCAATGAACTGGCCTCAACTACTCTCTGTGGCAGAGAGTTCCAGAGACCCACCACTCTCTGTGTGAAAAAAGTCCTTCTCATCTCGGTCCTAAAGGATTTCCCCCTTATCCTTAAGCTGTGACCCCTTGTCCTGGACCTCCCCAACATCGGGAACAATCTTCCTGCATCTAGCCTGTCCAACCCCTTAAGAATTTTGTAAGTTTCTATAAGATCCCCTCTCAATCTCCTAAATTGTAGAGAGTATAAACCGAGTCTATGCAGTCTTTGTTCATAAGACAGTCCTGACATCCCAGGAATCAGTCTGGTGAACCTTCTCTGCACTCCCTCTATGGCAATAATGTCCTTCCTCAGATTTGGAGACCAGAACTGTATGCAATACTCCAGGTGTGGCCTCACCAAGACCCTGTACAACTGCAGTAGAACCTCCCTGCTCCTATACTCAAATCCTTTTGCTATGAAAGCTAACATACCATTCGCTTTCTTCACTGCCTGCTGCACCTGCATGCCTACTTTCAATGACTGGTGTACCATGACACCCAGGTCTCGCTGCATCTCCCCTTTTCCTAATCGGCCACCATTTAGATAATAGTCTGCTTCCCTATTTTTGCCACCAAAGTGGATAACCTCACATTTATCCACATTATACTGCATCTGCCAAACATTTGCCCACTCACCCAGCCTATCCAAGTCACCTTGCAGTCTCCTAGCATCCTCCTCACAGCTAACACTGCTCCCCAGCTTAGTGTCATCCGCAAACTTGGAGATATTGCCTTCAATTCCCTCATCCAGATCATTAATGTATATTGTAAATAGCTGGGATCCCAGCACTGAGCCTTGCGGTACCCCACTAGTCACTGCCTGCCATTGTGAAAACGACCCATTTACTCCTACTCTTTGCTTCCTGTTTGCCAGCCAGTTCTCTATCCACATCAATACTGAACCCCCAATGCCGTATGCTTTAAGTTTATATACTAATCTCTTATGTGGGACCTTGTCGAAAGCCTTCTGGAAGTCCATATACACCACATCCACTGATTCTCCCCTATCCACGCTACTAGTTACATCCTCGAAAAATTCCACAAGATTCGTCAGACATGATTTACCTTTCATAAATCCATGCTGACTTTGTCCAATGATTTCACCACTTTCCAAATGTGCTACTATCCCATCTTTAATAACTGACTCTAGCAGTTTCCCCACTACCGATGTTAGACTAACTGGTCTGTAATTCCCCGTTTTCTCTCTCCCCCCCTTCTTAAAAAGAGGGGTTACCGAGGTTCCTCCGATAGGAAGATCCGTGGGGGGGGGGATGTCTCCTCCCCCGGGGAACGAGGGCTGGAGGGGGCCGGGCGTGGAGAGGGACGACGGTTTGCGGGACGACCGGAATGCACATCTATATAGCGCGAAAACCCACCGATTCCGCGCCAGCCAGCAATCACCTCGCGCACTAACACTAACACTATCCCACACACACACACTAGGTGTTTACTATTTACAATTTTACCGAAGCCAATTAGCCTGCAAAACCTGCACGCCTTTGGAGTGTGGGAGGAAACCGGAGCACCCGGGGGAAACCCACGCAGGTCACTGGGAGAACGTGCAAACTCCGCACAGACGGCACCCGTAGTCAGGATCAAACCCTGTAAGACCACTGCACCACCGTGCTGCCCCTAATACTGAAACTTGTCTGTTGGTCAGGGGACATTTGTGTTCGTTTTCATTAATTAGTTGAAAGTTGAATTTGATCTTGCAGGTTTTTGAAGAAGTGTTTACCGGTAGTTCCTTGATTCAGTCGAAGCTCCGCAATAAACATTAAAAACGCGATCACTCATCTTTTTGCCCACCCGTCTACTTGAGTCGCAACCGGCTTCAACTAGAAAATTACCGATTTTTAAAACGGAAACCAATTTCGACCATTAGGGAGACTGACAAAAACCTCCGGGAACCGCGCGGAAACCTCGGGTGGGGCGCAAAGTCTCCAGAGGTTTCCGTTCAGGTTTCCTAAGTGGGACAGGGGCATAAGAATAAAGGGGAGGTCATTTAAGACTGAGGTCAGAAAAAACTTTTTCACCCAGAGAGTTGTGAGTTTGTGGAATTCTCTGCCACAGAGGGCAGTGGAGGCCAAGTCACTGGATGGATTTAAGAGAGAGTTAGATAGAGCTCTAGGGGCTGGTGGAATCAAGGGATATGGGGAGAAGGCAGGCACAGGGTTATTGATTGGGAATGATCAGCCATGATCACAATGAATGGCGGTGCTGTCTCGAAGGGCCGAATGGCCTCCTCCTGCACCTATTTTCAATGTTTCTATGTAGAATTCTTGATTCAACTCCTTTCCATTGTTTTTAGAGATCTTTATGAACATGTTTCATCTGTAATAGAAGGAAGATTATTTATTGCAAAGCCTTTTGGATCAAAGCACTCCACGACTACCGAATTCCTTTTGAAGTGCAGTTACTGGTGTACGGGGGGAGGGGGCGGGCATCAATAGAGTCTATTCTGCAACGAGACACTGACTGCTGCCAGATAATAAATATTGGTCCAATTTCTCGAGGGATAAACGTGTAGAAACACCACAAAGAGTCTTAAAATAGAGTTGCTGCCTCACAGCGCCACATATCAATATCAGGCTTGGATAGAGTGGTGGTGGAGAGGATGTTTCCACTAGTGGGAGAGTCCAAGGCCAGAGGTCACAGCCTCAGAATTCAAGGACGTTCCTTTAGGAAAGAGCTGAGGAGGAGTTTCTTTAGTCAGCGGGTGGCGAATCTGTGGAATTCTTTGCCACAGCCGGCTGTGGAGGCCAAGTCAGTGGATATTTTTAAGGCAGAGATAGATAGATCCTTGCAGGGGAATAGGGTCGGGAGGGAGAGATGGATGCGTGATGCTTGAATGGCGGAGTAAACTTGATGGGCCGAATGGCCTACAGTAATTCTGCTCCTATCACTTATGAACATAGGTCTTTATTCTTTGGAGCACAGAAGGTTAAGGGGGGACATGATTGAGGTCTTTAAAATGATGAAAGGGATAGACAGAGTTGACGTGGATAAGCTTTTCCCATTGAGAGTAGGAAAGATTCAAACAAGAGGGCATGACATGAGAATTAAGAGACAGACGTTTAGGGGTAACATGAGGGGGAACTTCTTTACTCAGAGAGTGGTGGCTGTGTGGAATGATCTTCCAGCGGAAGTGGTGGAGGCAGGATCGATTTTAATATTTAAAAGTAAAGTGGATAGGTATATGGACGGGAAGGGAATGGAGGGGTATGGTCTGAGTGCAGGTAGATGGGACTACGGGAAAATAAATGGTCGGCACGGACTGGAAGGGACGAGAAGGCCTGTTTCCGTGCTGTAATTGTTATATGGTTATATATATGGTTATATGGTGAACAAAACACCACGCCTGTGTTAAGTGCAAGTTGGGTTACTCTGGAAGTTGAAAGGAAGGCTTTGGAGGATACAGAATAAGGTGTCGGCCATTTAGGACTGAGATGAGGGAAAACCTTTTCACCCAGAGAGTTGTGAATCTGTGGAATTCTCTGCCACAGAAGGCAGTGGAGGCCAATTCACTGGATCTTTTCAAGAGAGGGTTAGATTTAGCTCTTAGGGCTAAAGGAATCCAGGGATATGGGGGGAAAAGCAGGAACGGGGCACTGATTTTAGATGATCAGTAATGATCATATTGAATGGTGGTGCTGGCTCGAAGGGCCGAATGGCCTATTCCTGCACCAAAGGAAAGGGCCTTTGACCGAACTTGCTGATGGTGACCGGGGAGCACGGTGGAGCAGCGGTAGAGTTGCTGCCTCGCAGAGTCTGGGGTTCGGTCCCGACTACGGGTGCTGTCTGTATGGAGTTTGTAGTCAGGATCGAACCTGGGTCTCCGGCGCTGCATTTGCTGTAACCACTGCGACATTGACGGAAAGAGTCATTGGGTCATCTCGCATGGAAAGACCCTTCGGCCCATGCTGACCAAGATGCCCCATCGACACTAGTCCCTCCTGCCTGCGTTTGGCCCGTTTCCCTCCAAACATTTACCAACCATGTACCTGTCCAAATGTCTTTAAAACATTGTTACATGCCCTGCCTCAACTACTGTACATCCTCTGGCAACTCATTCCACACACCCACTATTCTCTGTGTGAAAAAGTTGCCCCCTCGGGTTCCTATTAAATCTTTCCCCTCTCACCTTAAACCTATGACCTCTGGTCCTTGATTCCCCTCCCCTGGGCATCTACAGTATCCAATCCTCTCATGATTTCATACAACGCTATAAGATCACACTATTCTTGCTATTGAGGGAGTGCAGCGTAGGTTTACCAGGTTAATTCCCGGGATGGCGGGACTGTCATATGCTGAGAGAATGGAGCAGCTGCAGCTGGAGTTTGGAAGGATGAGAGGGGATCTCATTGAAACATATAAGATTGTTAAGGGTTTGGACACGCTAGAGGCAGGAAACATGTTCCCGATGTTGGGGAGTCCAGAACCAGGGGCCACAGTTTAAGAATAAGGGGTAAGCCATTTAGAACGGAGATGAGGAAACACTTTTTCTCACAGAGAGTTGTGAGCCTGTGGAATTCTCTGCCTCAGAGGGCGGTGGAGGCCGGTTCTCTAGATACTTTCAAGAGAGAGCTAGATAGGGCTCTTAAAGATCACAGAGTCAGGGGATATGGGGAGAAGGCAGGAACGGGGTACTGATTGGGGACGATCAGCCATGATCACATTGAATGGCGGTGCTGGATCGAAGGGCCGAATGGCCTACTCCTGCACCTATTGTTTATCTTCGGTTTCCTCCCACACTCCAAAGACGTACAGGTTTGTAGGTTAATTGGCTTGGTAAAAAAAAAGTAAAAATTGTCCCTAGTGGGTGTAGAATAGTGTTAATGTGCGGGGATCGCTGGCCGGCACGGACCCGGTGGGCCGAAGGGTCTGTTTCCGCGCTGTATCTCTGAAACTAAAACCCGGCCTTGGCGCCAGACGGGAGACTTTCACGTGAGATCTCGTACTTTGGTCCTGACTAAAGAGGTGCCGAACCACCGGTCGCTGGAAAATTGGAGGTGGACCTGCAATTGAGATGAGCGGTGATCGATATTAACCCCGCGATGCTTCTTTGCAGGAATTATACTCTGAGGTTCATGCCCATTCCCGTCAATGACGCTTCGCAGGCATTGAAGGCTAATCCAGAAAAAACTGAGGAGGCTTTGCAAAAGGTAAACTCGTCCTCTCGCTGTTTCCATCCCGTGTCTCAAGTGACTCAGCCATCATCTCTTACGATGGCTGCAGCAAATATCCCAATATCCCGACTCCATGTAAGCCACCCATCTTAATGGCATCTTCCCCAAAACCAAACACGGAATAACTGCAGCCTCGCCCACGTTTAGTTTAGTTGAGAGATACAGCGCGGAAACAGGCCCTTCGGCCCACCGAGTCCGCGCCCACCAGCGATCCCCGCACACTAATGCCCCTGTCCCACTTAGGAAACCTGAACGGAAACCCCTGGAGACTTTGAGCCCCACCCAAGTGTTTCCGCGCGGTTCCCGGAGGTTTTTGTCCTCCGGCAACCACCTTCAACTAGCGTCGCAACCGGCTTCGACTAAAAAAATTACCGATTTTTAAAACGGAAACCACTTTCGACCATTAGGGAGACTGACGAAAACCTCCGGGAACCGCACGGAAACCTTGGGTGGGGCGCAAAGTCTCCAGAGGTTTCCGTTCAGGTTTCCTATGTGGGACAGGGGCATTAGACTATCCTGCACACACTAGGGGCAGTTTACAATTATACCAAGCCAATTTACGTGCAAACCTGCACGTCTTTGGAGTGTGGGAGGAAACCGGAGCACCCGGGGAAAACCCACGCAGTTCACGAGGAGAACGTGCAAACTCCGTACAGAGAGCACCCGTGGTCAGGATCGAACCCGGGTGCCTGGCGCGGTTAGGTGGCAACTCGACCGCTGCACCACCGTGCCGCACTAAATGTCTTAGGTTAATTGGCTTTTGGGGAAAACAAAATTGTAAATTGTCCCTGTGTGTGTGTGTGTGTGTGTGTGTGTGTGTGTGTGTGTGTGTGGGATAGTGTTAATATGCGGGGATCGCCGGTCGGTACGGACTCGGTGGGCCGAAGGGCCTGTTCCAAGCTTTTTCTCTCTAAACTAAAACAAAACTAAATCCACAGTTCCTTGCTTCTAAATTCTGAATGGTGGCAGATTAGGAAAAGGGGAGATGCAACGAGACCTGGGTGTCATGGTACACCAGTCATTGAGATAGGTATACAGGTGCAGCAGGCAGTGAAGAAAGCAAATGGTATGTTAGCATTCATAGCGAAAGGATTTGAGTATAGGAGCAGGGAGGTTCTACTGCAGTTGTACAGGGTTTTGGTGAGGCCACACCTGGAGTATTGCGTACAGTTTTAGTCTCCAAATCTGAGGAAAGACATTCTTGCCATAGAGGGGGTACAGAGAAGATTCACCAGACTGATTCCTGGGATGTCAGGACTTTCATATGAGGAAAGACTGGATAGACTCGGCTTGTACTCGCTGGAATTTAGAAGATTGAGGGGGGATCTTATAGAAACTTACAAAATTCTTAAGGGGTTGGACAAGCTGGATGCTGGAAGATTGTTCCCGATGTTGGGGGAGTCCAGAACAAGGGGTCACAGTCTAAGGATAAGGGGGAATTCCTTTAGGACCGAGATGAGGAAAACATTCTTTACACAGAGAGTGGTGAGTCTCTGGAATTCTCTGCCACAGAAGGTAGTTGAGGCCAGTTCATTGGCTATATTTAAGAGGGAGTTAGATGTGGCCCTTGTGGCTAAAGGGATCAGGGGGTATGGAGAGAAGACAGGTACAGGATACTGAGTCGGATGATCAGTCATGATCACATTGAATGGCGGTGCAGGCTGGAAGGGCCGAATGGCCTACTCCTGCACCTATTTTTCTATGTTTCTAAATGCAGTGACCGTGTTGTTCTTCCGTCTTCACTGCAGATCGAGAATTATCTTCTGCGGAATCATGAGACAAGGAAGTACCTCCAGGAACAGGCGTACCGGCTGCAGCAAGGCATCGTCACCAGTACCACCCAAAAGGTATGAATGCAGTCAAACCCTGAACCATGTCGCAGGCACAGCTTGCAGGAACATTTTTCCTGCACCTAGCGTGACCAGTCCTTGTATAATGTTATACGTTTCTATAAGAAACTCCTATCACTTATGACATAGAAACATAGAAATTAGGTGCAGGAGTAGGCCATTCGGCCCTTCGAGCCTGCACCGCCATTCAATATGATCATCGCTGATCATCCAACTCAGTATCCCGTACCTGCCTTCTCTCCATACCCTCTGATCCCCTTAGGCACAAAGGCCACATCTAATTCCCTCTTAAATATAGCCAATGAACTGGCCTCAACAACCTTCTGTGGCAGAGAGTTCCAGAGACCCACCACTCTCTGTGTGAAAAAAGTCCTTCTCATCTCGGTCCTAAAGGATTTCTCCCTTATCCTTAAGCTGTGACCCCTTGTGCTGGACCTCCCCAACATCGGGAACAATCTTCCTGCATCTAGCCTGTCCAACCCCTTAGAATTATGTAAGTTTCTATAAGATCCCCTCTCAAACTCCTAAATTCTAGAGAGTATAAACCGAGCCTATGCAGTCTTTGTTCATAAGACAGTCCTGACATCCCAGGAATCAGTCTGATCTTATGATCCTACCACAACCAGAGAGCAGAGCAGAACTACTAGAATCAAGAATCAAGAATCAAGAGAGTTTGTTGTCATGTGTCCCAGATCGGACAATGAAATTCTTGCTTTGCTTCAGCACAACAGAACATAGTAGGCACGACTACCATCTACCTCTTTGGTGACCCTCGGACTATCCCCTATCGGACTTTGCTGGCTTTACCTTGCACCAAACGTTATTCCCTTATCGTGCATCCATGCACTGTGAGTGGCTCGATTGTAATCACGTATTGTCTTTCATCTGACTGGTTAGCACACGACAAAGGCTTTTCGCTGTACCTCGGTGCACGCGTCAATCAACTCAACTGAACTGAACGGACCCTGTCCTTTGTCAACAGATGATTGACCGGATGTGTGTCAAAGTGCAGGATCATCTGAACTCGCTGAGGAACGCGACGGGAGACACGGTGCAGGAAGACGTGCGGTTGGCGGAGAACTTTATGAAGGATGCCAGAAACTCCAAAACAGTGAGACCTGCAGTTGTTTTAAAGCTCAACGTGTTTACGAGCGTATTTCACTCTAATGGTTATAGAGGCACAGAGTCACACTGCTTGGAAACAGGGCCTTCGGCCCAACTTGCCCACACCGACCAACGTCTCCCATCTACACTAGTCCCACCTGCCTGTGCTTGGCCCATATCCCCCCAAGCCTGTCCTATCCATGCACCTTTCAGTTTAGTTTAGTTTGGTGATACAGCACGGAAACAGGCCCTTCTGGGCCTGTCCCACTTTGGGCGACTACATGCGACTGCCACAAAATTTTTAACTTAAAAAAGAAAAATTTGGCGACAGTGGTGACAATTTTTTGCTATCATTGGTTGACGTAGGTGTTGTCATGGGTTGTCGTAGGTGTCGTAGGAGAATTCCATTAAAATTAGTCCCTGGCAGTTGCCGAAAGAGTTGTCTAAGTGGGACAGGCGCATAAGGCCCACCGGGTCCAGGCCGACCAGCGATCCCCGCATATTAACACTATTAACACTTAAAAATAGCGGAGTCAGGGGATATGGGGAGAAGACAGGAACGGGATACTGATTGGGGATGATCAGCCATGATCACATTGAATGGCGGCGCTGGCTCGAAGGGCCGAATGGCCTACTCCTGCACCTATTGTCTATTATCTATTGTCTATCCTACCCACACTAAGGACAATCTATACATTTACCAAGCCAATTCACTTACGTACCTGTACGTCTTTGGAGTGTGGGAGGAAACCGAAGGTCTCGGAGAAACCCAGGCAGGTCACGGGGAGAACATGCAAACTCCGTACAGACAGCGCCCGTAGTCGGGATCCAACACGGGTCTCCAGCGCTGCAAGGCAGCAACCCCACTGCTGTGCCACCGTGCCTCCCTGTCCAAATGTTTCTTCGATATTAATGCAAAAGATATTAATGCACAAAATGTCTGCATCAAGGCGTTCAAAATGGCAATCCTGACAAGGCAAGGTGAGCAAGGCATTTTTCTGGATCAACAGAGGTTACAAAGCAGGGAAGGTACTTACACAGTGACCAAGCTAAGGAAAGCAGTCGAGGGGGAAAGAATGGAAAAGATCAGTGCAAAGCTGGAATAGGCAAAAGCATCACAGCACAGTGAATTCAGCAATCTGCATCACGCTAGTCATAGAGTGACACAGGAGTGAGAAACAGGCCCTTTGTAGGTATGTAGGGGGGCGGGCTTAAAGTGCCGTTTTTCTACAGACTGGGCAAATCGATCCATGTCGGGCGATTTCGTTGCGGAAGAAAAATCGCTCCGACATTTCATTCATGAAGGTATTTTTTAATTACGCTAGATTATTTATTAACTAGAGTAATTTAAAAATCACCTTCAAAAGCCGTGAGCGCCGACAACAGGAAGGATTTTGCGTAGGGGAGAAAAAAAGGTACACAGTTTATTTTTATATTAAAAGTTGGTTTTTCGGGAGACTTTAATCACATTTTCAAGTTGCGAAATGGGGTCCAGAAAAATGTATGAACCAACAGTATTTTTCCTCCCGACTTCACCGCTAACCACAACGTTCCAATCCACCGCTTTCCACTAAAACCCACTCGCTAGTTGATTTAAATGGCCATTAATTTACAGGCATTAAACACTAAATTCCTTCCATTTGGCCTAGAAATGAATGAAAATGAGATTTTAAAAATATGTTATATTGTGGATTATTGTGTGAATGTTATTTGGACACTTAGGCAATTAAAAAAAAGTTTATCTTTTCTTAAGAAATGGATAGATGTTTAGATCTAATTGAATTTTGTAATTAGCTACAATTAGATTATACTAACTAATTATATGCTTTAATTTCAGGTCATCCAAGTAAGATTGTTTCATATTTGTTTCAGAATGCTTCAATCTATAATAAATGAAAATTTCATTGAATTTTCTTAATTTTTAAGAAAGTTATGGGCTTTTGACTATTCTAGATCACAGCTTTTGAGTTAAGTCAATTGAAAGGCAATGGGGAACAAGATGCTAATTTCCGAGTATGAAAATGGTCATAACTTTCTTAATACTGAAGATATGAAAGTGAATTAGGTGTCAAATTAATCTTATTGTTAAGCTTTATCTGATGGGATAAATTGCAGACTTGATTTTTTAAATCTCAAAATTTTGTAACATTGCTACCCTTTGGCCCAACTTGCCCGTACCGGCCAACTTTTCCCATCTACACTAGTCATAAGGTGATACAGCGTGGAAACAGGCCCATCGGCCCAACTTGCCCACACCAGCCAACATGTCCCATCGACACTAATCCCACCTGCCTGCATTGAGCCCATGTCCCTCTAAACCTGTCCTATCCATGTACCTGTTCAAATGTTTGTTAAACGTTGCGATAGTACCTGCCTCAACTACCTCCTCTGGAAGCTCGTTCCATGCACCCACTACCCTTTGTGTGAACGAGTTACCCCTCAGGTTTCACCTCACCCAAAACCTATACCCTCAGGTTCTCGATTCCCCTACTCTAGGCAAAAGACTGTGCGTTTGCCCAATCTATAATTTTGTACATTGCCTGCCTGCTTAATCTGTCAGAGATAGACACAAAATGCTGGAGTAACTCAGCGGGACAGGCAGCATCTCAGGAGAGAAGGAATGGGCGACGTTTCGGGTCGAGACCCTTCTTCAGACTGATGCCAGGGGAGGGGGCGGGACAAAGATAGAATGTAGTCGGAGACAGTAAGACAGGTGAGAGAACTGGGAAGGGGGAGGGGGATGGAGAGAGAAAGCAAGGGCTATCTGAAGTTAGAGAAGTCAATGTTCATACCGCTGGGGTGTAAACTACCCAAGTGAAATATGAGGTGCTGCTCCTCCAATTTGCTCTGGGCCTCACTCTGACAATGGAGGAGGCCCAGGACAGAAAGGTCAGTGTGGGAATGGGAGGGGGAGTTGAAGTGTTGAGCCACCGGGAGATCAGGTAGGTTAAGGCGGACTGAGCGGAGGTGTTCAGCGGAACGATCGCCGAGCCTGCGCTTGGAGAGGTTGACACCTGGAACAGCGGATACAGTAGATGAGCCGCTGGTGAACCGCTGCCTCACGTGGAAAGACTTTGGAAGATTTCCAGGTGTCAACTTCGCCACATCGGCGAGACCAAGCGCCGGCGCGGCGATCGTTTCGTTGAACACGTCCGCTCAGTCCATCTTAACCAACCTGATCTCCGTCTGAAGAAGGGTCCTGACCAGAAACATCGCCCATTCCTTCTCTCCAGAGATGCTGCCTGTCCCACTGAGTTACTCTGGCATTTTGTGCTCTAACTGTTCCAGTAACAATATTGATTTTTTACTTTCAGCTTCTGCCCAATCTTTACCACACGCGAGGAGCTTCTTGGACGGGATTCAGCGGATCATCTAATCCCATCGAGGAGAAGCTGGAATCCATGGCCGGAGAGGTCACGAGGGTCGTGGACGAGCAACTCAAGGTACCCGCACGTGGCTGCTGTGTAAATCCACTCGCTATTATATACATTATAGACACATATACAATTCTTAAAGGATTGGACAGGATAGATGCAGGAGAAATGTCCCCAATGTTGGGGAGTCCAGAACAAGGGGTCACAGTTTGAGGATAAGGGGTAAGTCCTTTAGGACCGAGATGAGAAAAACCTTTTTTCACACAGAGAGTGGTGAATCTCTGGAATTCTCTGCCACGGTTGAGGCCAGTTCATTGGCTATGTTTAAGAGGGAGTTAGATGTGGCCCTTGTGGCTAAAGGGATCAAGGGGTATGGAGAGAAGGCAGGTACAGGATACTGAGTTGGATGATCATAGTGAATGGCGGTGCAGGCTCAAAGGGCCGAATGGCCTACTCCTGCACCTATTTTCTAAGTTTCTATAATTCACTGCCCACAGATACAAGGTGAGGGGGGGAAAGATTGTGTAAGAATCTGAAGGGGTAACTTTTTCACACAAAGGGTTGTTGGTGTGTGGGACGAGCTGCTGGAGGAGGTAGTTGAGGCAGGGACTATCCGAACTGTTAAGGATCAATTAGACATGTACATGGATAGGACAGGTTTAGAGGGATATATGGGCCAAATCTTAGTGTTCCCATGGATTTTGAAGCAACAGCAACAAAGGGAAGCAGGAGAAAGCAGTGATTGGCTCTAGCCCGAGTGGGAGGAGAGTTCTCAGTGAGTCAGAGGGGGAAAACAGTTGCAAACTGAGGAATTTGGTTTGTAAATTAGGCTGGGAGAACTGGGAGGACTGGGAGAAATTCAGAATCTCGCAGAGGAGGACAAAGGCCTTCATTAGGAAAGGGAAAATAGATTTTGAAAGGAAACTGGCAGGGAACATAAAATATTTTTATAGATATGTGAGGAAAAAGAGATTAGTTAAAACAAATGTTGGTCCCTTGCAGTCAGAAACAGGTGAATTGATCATGGGGAACAAGGACATGGCAGACCAATTGAATAACTGTTTTGGTTCTGTCTTCACTAAGGAAGACATAAATAATCTGCCGGAAATAGCAGTGGAACGGGGGTCAAAAAAGATGGAGGAACTGAGTGAAATCCAGGTTAGCCGGGAGGTGGTGTTGGGTAAATTGAATGGATTGAAGGCCGATAAATCCCCAGGGCCAGATGGTCTGCATCCCAGAGTACTCAAGGAGGTAGCCACAGAAATAGTGGATGCATTAGTGATAATTTTTCAAAATTCCTTCGATTCTGGAGTAGTTCCTGAGGATTGGAGGGTAGCTAATGTAATCCCACTTTTAAAAAAAGGAGGGAGAGAGAAAGCGGGGAATTACAGACCAGTTAGTCTAACATCGGTAGTGGGGAAACTGCTAGAGTCAGTTATTAAAGATGGGATAGCAGCGCATTTGGAAAGTGGTGAAATCATTGGACAAAATCAACATGGATTTACGAAAGGTAAATCATGTTTGACAAATCTCATAGAATTTTTTGAGGATGTAACTAGTAGAGTGGATAAGGGAGAACCAGTGGATGTGTTATATCTAGACTTTCAGAAGGCTTTCGACAAGGTCCCGCATTAGAGAATAGCATACAAACTTAAAGCACACGGTATTGGGGGTTCAGTATTGACGTGGATTGAGAACTGGCTAGCAGACAGGAAGCAAAGGGTAGGAGTAAACGGGTCCTTTTCAGAATGGCAGGCAGTGACTAGTGGGGTACCGCAAGGCTCAGTGCTCGGACCCCAGCTATTTACAATATATATTAATGATCTGGACGAGGGAATTCAATGCAACATCTCCAACTTTGCAGATGACACCAAGCTGGGGGGTATAGTTAGGTGTGAGGAGGATGCTTGGAGGCTGCAGGGTGATATGGATAGGCTGAGTGAATGAGCAGATGCATGGCAGATGCAGTATAATGTGGATAAATGTGAGGTTATCCACTTTGGTGGCAAAAACATGAGGGTAGACTATTATCTGAATGGTGGCAGATTAGGAAAGGGGGAGATGCAACGAGACCTGGGTGTCATGGTACACCAGTCATTGAAAGTAGGCATGCAGGTGCAGCAGGCAGTGAAGAAAGCAAATGTTAGCATTCATAGCGAAAGGATTTGAGTATAGAAGCAGGGAGGTTCTACTGCAGTTGTACAGGGTTTTGGTGAGGCCACACCTGGAGTATTGCGTACAGTTTTGGTCTCCAAATCTGAGGAAAGACATTCTTGCCATAGAGGGGGTACAGAGAAGATTCACCAGACTGATTCCTGGGATGGCAGGACTTCCATATGAGGAAAGACTGGATAGACTCGGCTTGTACTCATGGAATTTAGAAGATTGAGGGGGGATCTTATAGAAACTTACAAAATTCTTAAGGGGTTGGACAAGCTAGATGCTGGAAGATTGTTCCCGATGTTGGGGGAGTCCAGAACAAGGGGTCACAGTCTAAGGATAAGGGGGAATTCCTTTAGGACCAAGATGAGGAAAATATTCTTTACACAGAGAGTGGTGAGTCTCTGGAATTCTCTGCCACAGAAGGTAGTTGAGGCCAGTTCATTGGCTATATTTAAGAGGGCGTTAGATGTGGCACTTGTGGCTAAAGGGATCAGGGGGTATGGAGAGAAGGCAGGTACGGGATACTGAGTTGGATGATCAGCCATGATCACATTGAATGGCGGTGAGGCAGCGTCAATGGATTGAAGGAATAGGCGACGTTTCAGGTCGCGACCCTTCTTCAGACACACCCATAGATGCTGCCTCACCCGCTGAGTTTCTCCAGCATTTTTGTCCACCTTCGATTTTTCCAGCACCTGCAGTTCCTTCTTAAACATGTCTGCCTTAAATATATCCACTGACTTGGCCCCCACAGCCCTCTGTGGCAATAAGATTCACCGCCCTCTGACTGAAGGGATTCCTCCTCATCTCCTTCCTTTAAGGGCCTGTCCCACCAGCATGCAACTCTATGCGATGAGCGCGACCTAACGTGGTCACTTGAACCGTCCGGCGTCGCGGGGCCGGTCCCACTTCGATCGCCGGAGCCGTGCGGAATTGTGCGGAGTTCGTCCCGACATTGCGCGGGGCTCCAAAAAAATGACTGTTCAAAAATTCTGCGCGGCAACAGCTTGTCGGCTCGCAGTCGCCTCGACGCATTACACACCGCCCCGACATCGTGCCTCCGTGACCCTATCTGTAGGTGCCTCCGTGACCCTCTATGTGTGTGGCTCCGTGGCCCTCTGTGTGTGTGTGCCTCTGTGCCCCTCTCTGTCCTGGCGAACTTACCTTTAAGACTTCGCTCCAAGTTCGCCTCACTTTGCGCCGCGTTGCGCCACTCACCCGACCTCCGCACGGCCCCCGCTGTCGGTTTGGTCGCGCTTGCCGCATGCAGGCGCATGCTGGTGGGAACGGCCCTGTACAGGGGATCACCCGACCTCCGCGCGGCCCCCGCTTCTAGTTTGATCGCGCTCATCGCATGGAGTCGGATGCTGGTAGGACAGGCCCTTAAGGAATATCCGGGTAGAGTGAAGAGATTCTGATTGCTGTCCCCCGTTCTGAGTTGTGCTTTGCGTCACAGATGATGTTGGAGTCCATGGTCGATGCGGCTGAAGGCCTCTGCCCGCACGTGATGAGGAAACCCCACCTGCACCAGAGCTTAATCGAGGCCACCAGCGAGAAGGTGTGCATCCCGCGGGCCTTCATCAAGAACGTTCTGCTCGAGCAATCCGGCATTGACATCCTAAACAAAATTAGGTATTTATAAACTTTCATTTGACAATAGACAATAGACAATAGGTGCAGGAGAAGGCCATTTGGCCCTTCGAGCCAGCACCGCCATCCATGGCTTTGACAAGGTTCCCCATGGAAGGTTGGTTAAGAAGGTTCAATCTATGGGTGTTAATGGCGGAGTAGCAAGATGGATTCAACAGTGGCTGAATGGGAGATGCCAGAGAGTAACGGTGGATGGCTGTTTGTCAGGGTGGAAGCCGGTGACCAGTGGGATGCCTCAGGGATCTGTGTTGGGTCCACTGTTGTTTGTCATGTACATCAATGATCTAGATGATGGGGTGGAAAATTGGATAAGTAAGTATGCAGATGATACTAAGATAGATGGCGCTGTGGATAATGAAGTAGATTTTCAAAGTCTACAGAGAGATTTGGGCCATTTGGAAGAGTGGGCTGAAAGATGGCAGATGGAGTTTAATGCTGATAAGTGTGAGGTGCTACATCTTGGCAGGACAAATCAAAATAGGACGGACGTGGTAAATGGTAGGGAATTGAGGAATGTTGTGGAACAGAGGGATCTAGGAATAACTGTGCATAGTTCCCTAGGGTGGAAAGAAAGCTTTTGGTGTGCTGGCCTTTATAAATCAGAGCATTGAATATAGGAGTAGGGAAGTAATGTTAAAATTGTACAAGGCATTGGTGAGACCAATTCTGGAGTATGGTGTACAATTTTGGTCGCCTAATTATAGGAAGGATGTCAACAAAATAGAGAGAGTACAGAGGAGATTTACTAGAATGTTGCCTGGGTTCCAGCAACTAAGTTACAGAGAAAGGTTGAACAAGTTAGGTCTTTATTCTTTGGAACGCAGAAGGTTAAGGGGGGACTTGATTGAGGTCTTTAAAATGACGAAAGGGATAGACAGAGTTGACATGGATAAGCTTTTCCCATTGAGGGTAGGGAAGATTCAAACAAGAGGGCATGACATGAGAATTAAGGGACAGAGGTTTAGGGGTAACATGAGGGGGAACTTCTTTACTCAGAGAGTGGTGGCTGTGTGGAATGATCTTCCAGCAGAAGTGGTGGAGGCAGGATCGATTTTAACATTTAAAAGTAAAGTGGATAGGTATATGGACGGGAAGGGAATGGAGGGGTATGGTCTGAGTGCAGGTAGATGGGACTAGGGGAAAATAAATGGTCGGTACGGACTGGAAGGGCCGAGAGGGCCTGTTTCCGTGCTGTAATTGTTATATGGTTATATGGTTAATAGATAATGGATAATAGGTGCAGGAGTAGGCCATTCGGCCCTTCGAGCCAGCACCGCCATTCATGGCTGATCATCCCCCAATCAGTACCCCGTTCCTGCCTTCTCCCCATATCCCCTGACTCCGCTATTTTTAAGAGCCCTATCTAACTCTCTCTTGAAAGCATCCAGAGAACCTGCCTCCACCGCCCTCTGAGACAGGGAATTCCACTCTCTGTGAGAAAAAGTGTTTCCTCGTCTCCGTTCTAAATGGCTTACTCCATATTCTTAAACTGTGGCCCCTGGTTCTGGACTCCCCCCAACATCGGGAACATGTTTCCTGCCTCTAGAGTGTCCAAGCCCTTAACAATCTTATATGTTTCAATGAGATATCCTCTCATCCTTTTAATCTCCAGAGTGTACAAGCCCAGCTGCTCCATTCTCTCGGCATATGACAGTCCCGCCATCCCGGGAATTAACCTTGTAAACCTACGCAGCACTCCCTCAATAGCAGGAATGTTCTTCCTCAAATTTGCGTCCTGTACCATCTGTGTCGTGCACGGTGGCGCTGGTGATAATGGCGTTGATGGAATCATTCAGCGGGGCTCGAATGGGTTCAGCGAAGATTTACCGGGATGTTTCACCGGCCTGACCGGCTGAGTTCCCTCCCCTCTCCCATCGGGCAAAAGGTACAGAGGTGTGAAAACGCACTCCTCCAGATTCGGGGGACAGTTTCTTCCCAGCTGTTACCAGGCAACTGAATCATAGTCATAGAGTGATACAGTGTGGAAACAGGCCCTTCGGCCCAACTTGCCCATACCGGCCAACACTGTCCAGCTACCCTAGTCACACTTGCCCACGCTTGGTCCATAACCCTCCAAACCTGTCCTTATTCATGTACCTGTCCAACTGTTTCTTAAACATAGAAACATAGAAATTAGGTGCAGGACTAGGCCATTCGGCCCTTCGAGCCTGCACCGCCATTCAATATGATCATGGCTGATCATCCAACCTAGTATCCCGTACCTGCCTTCTCTCCATACCCTCTGATCCCCTTAGCCACAAGGGCCACATCTAACTCCCTCTTAAATATAGCCAATGAACTGGCCTCAACTACCCTCTGTGGCAGATAGTTCCAGAGACCCACCACTCTCTGTGTGAAAAAAGTCCTTCTCATCTCGGTCCTAAAGGATTTCCCCCTTATCCTTAAGCTGTGACCCCTTGTCCTGGACCTCCCCAACATCGGAAACAATCTTCCTGCATCTAGCCTGTCCAACCCCTTAAGAATTTTGTAAGTTTCTATAAGATCCCCTCTCAATCTCCTAAATTCTAGAGAGTATAAACCGAGTCTATGCAGTCTTTGTTCATAAGACAGTCCTGACATCCCAGGAATCAGTCTGGTGATTGGATGGGATAGGTCCCAGCCTCAACTACCTCCTCAGGCAGCTCATTCGACACACACCAAGCAGAGAGGCCCTCTCCTGCGGTTGTCTTCTGTATTTCTACGTCCATGAGACTGCACCGACCAGCGATCCCCTCTCATTAACACAAGCCCTACATGCTCTGGGGACAATTGACACTTATACCAAGTGTACAAACCCAAGCCAATTAACCTATAAACCTGTACGTTTTTGGCGTGTGCGTGGGATCCGAAGGTCACGGAGAAAACCCTCGCAGGTTATGGGGAGAACGTGCAAACTCCACGCAGACAGCACCCGTAGTCAGGATGGGACCCGGGTCTCCAACGCTGCGTTCTCTGTAAGGCAGCAACTCTACCGCTGCGCCACCGTGACCGCCAAAACCATACTCTTTCCTTTCGCCATTCCCTCAGGGAGCAAGTTCCTAATTCCCACCGCTCTTTGCAGACGGGAGGGGAATAGGAGTGTCATAGAGAGATACAGTGTGGAAACAGGCCCTTCGGCCCAACTCGCCCACACCGGCCAACAATGTCCCAGCTACACTAGTCCCACTTGCCTGCCCCTGGTCCGTAACCCTCCAAACCTGTCCTATCCATGTAGAATAGTTTCTTTATTGTCATTGTAACATGAACCATGTACAACAAAATTTAAAAATGGCAGCCAGTCAGTGCAACATTCAAACCATAAAAGCTAACAATACATACAAGGTAAAATATTAAAAAAAGATAAACTAAAATAAATATGAAATATAAAAACAGCATGCATAGACACCCAACCCTACATCCTTCTGTCGATTTCACAGTGTACCAACCACAGTCCCTTAGTCCCCGCGTTCCTTGGCGGCTACATTTAGTGCCTTTATAGCAGTGGAGTAAAAACTGTTTTTAAGTCTGTTTGTCCTTGTTCTTGTAGATCTGTACCGTCTGCCTGACGGCAACAGTTCAAACAGGGAGTGTCCGGGGTGGGAAATGTCCTTTATAATATTCTGGGATTTTTTTGATGCAGCGGAAACTGTGTTAAGTCCTCCAAGGTAAGGAGAGGGCAGCCGACAATCCTCTGGGCATTGTCAATGGCCCTGTGGAGCGCTTTCCTCTGAGCCGCTGTGCAGCTGGTGTACCACACGCATACACAGTATGTTAGGATGCTCTCAATGGAGCACCGATAAAAGGACAGCAGCAGTCTCTGTGTGATGTTATTCTTCCTGTGCACCCTCAGGAAGTGCAGTCTCTGCTGGACCTTTTTCAGCAGCGCAGAGGTGTTCACGCTCCACGTCAGGTCCTCCTCAATATGTGATAAGTGATCATGAGTTTAAGTTGAAGGAGATGTTTTTTAAATGTGCGAAATAAATAAATGTGACTTGACTTGACTGTGTCGTGCACGGGGGCGCTGGTGATAATGGGGCTGATGGAGTCCTTCAGCGGGGCTTGAAAGGGTTCAGCGGAGATTTACCAGGATGTTTCATCGGCCTGACCTGCTGAGTTCCCTCCCCAACTTGAAGGCTGAAGAGGAATGCCTCGGTGTAAACATGACATTGGAGGAGGGAATTGAGTTTTGACTGTTGCATTGCTGTAATTCTCCCACAGTGAGGTCAAGCTTACGGTGGCTTCGTTCCTGTCTGACCATATCGTCGACGAAATCTTGGAAGCACTGTTGACCTCTCAACACAAACTGGTAAGTGAGCAATCCTGGGATGTTGTCGTCATTCCCCATTTACTCCAATTTTGCTGCGAGATTTAGTTTTTAGTTTGTTGTTTTAGAGATTCAGCGCAGGAAACAGGCCCTTCGGCCCACCGGGTCCGCGCCGACCCGCGATCCCCGCACACTAACACCATACTCCACCCACTAGGGACAATTTTTACATTTACACCCAAGCCAATTAACCTACAAACCTGCACGTCTTTGTGGGAGTGTGGGAGGAAACCGAAGATCTTGTAGAAATCCCACGAGGGTCACGGGGAGAACGTACAAACTCCGTACAGACAGCAGCTGTAGCGGGATGGAACCCAGGTCTCCGGCGCTGCATTCGCTGTAAGGCAGCAACTCTACTGCTGCGCCACCGTGATCGCCCAAATGATCGATACAATTACAACATTTTTGGACGGGCGGAGCGGGTGCCGGAGGTCGGTCGTGCCGCCGAGAACAAAGAAGGACCCGGCGTGGGTCATAAGGTCATCAGTGATAGGAGCAGAATTAGGCCATTCGGCCCATCAAGTCTACTCCGCCATTCAAACATGGCTGATCAATCTCTCCCTCCTAACTCCATTCTCCTGCCTTCTCTCCGTAACCTCTGACACCCCCAATAATCAAGGATCTATCTATCTCTCGCTTAAAAATATCCACTGACTTGGCCTCCACAGTCTTCAGTGGCAAAGAATTCCACAGATTCACCATCCTCTGACCAAATAAATTACTCATCATCCCTTTCCTAAAGGAACATCCTTTAATTCTAAAGGGCCTGTCCTACCAGCATCCGACTCCATGCGATGAGCGCGATCAAACTAGAAGCGGGGGCCGCGCGGAGGTCAGGTAATCCCCTGTACAGGGCCGTTCCCATCAGCATGCGCCTGCATGCGGCAAGCGCGACCAAACCGGGCAGGGGCCGCGCGGAGGTCGGGTGAGTGGCGCAACGCGGCGCAAAGTGAGGCGAACTTGGAGCAAAGTCTTAAAGGTAAGTTCGCCAGGACAGAGAGGGTCACACAGAGAGGGGCACAGAGGCCCACACACAGAGGGCCATGGAGCCACACACATAGAGGGTCACGGAGGCACCTACAGAGAGGGTCACGGAGGCACGATGTCGAGGCTGTGTGTAATGCGTCGAGGCGACTGCGAGCCGACAAGCCGTTGCCGCGCGGAACATGGTCAGTTTTTCGGAGCCCCGCACGATGTCGGGACGAACTCCGCACAATTCCGCACGGCTCCGTCGATCGAAGTGGGACCGGCCCCGCAACGCCGGACAGCTCAAGCGACCACGTTAGGTCGCGCTCATCGCATAGAGTTGCATGCTGGTGGGACAGGCCCTTTAGGCTGTGACCTCTAGTCCTAGACTCTCCCACTAGTGAAACATCCTCTCCACATCCACTCTATCCAAGCCTTTCACTATTTGGGGGTGGGGCGGCAAGAACAAAGAGAGACCATTGGAGTGTGATAGGGCTACCCTCACAAGTAGTTTAGTTTAGCGATACATTTTGGAAACAGGCCCTTTCTCGTCCGCGCAGACCCATCATTCAAACTTGTGGTATTCTCCGAACTCCTACGACCTTACACGAGTATGTTCACGAGCTCCTACGAGTAAAAAGTAACGATTTTTTTCACTCGTGAAAAATGTCCACGAGTAAAATAATACTCGTGAAGGACAAAATGGTTACTTTTTACTCGCATGAGCTCGCAGGAGCTCGTGAACATACTTGTGGAAGGTCGTAGGAGTTCGTAGAATGTTTAACTCGGGAGAGCTCTTGGGTAAACTCGAATCGTGGGACAGGCCCTTAACGCTATCCTACGCACACTAGGGACTATTTACTACTGGACCAAGCCAATTAACCTACAAAATCCGTACGTCCCTGGAGTGTCGGATGAAACTGGAGGTCCCGGAGAAACCCCACGCAGGTCACGGGGAGAACGTACAAACTGCGTACAGACAGCACCCGTGGTCAGGATCGAACCTGGGACTCTGGCGCTGTAAGGCAATAACTCCACCAGAGACCCAGGCAGCAGTCAGCTACATGGGTTTTCTCTGAGATCGAAGGTTTTCCCCCACACACCAAAAACGTACAGGTTTGTAGGTTAATTGTCTTGGTATAAATGTAAATTGTCCCTAGTGTGTGTGTAGGATAGTGTTAGCGTGCGGGGATCGCTGGAAAGTGCAGACTCATTGGGCCGAAGGGCCTGTTTATTTAATGTAGTTTAGAGACACAGTGCGGAAACAGGCCCTTCAGCCCACTGAGTCCGTGCCGACCAGCACTATCCTACACACTAGGGACAGTTTACAATTAAAAAACTGGTAAGCCTGCATACTGCCTCAGTGTACCACTAATGTACTGTATCTGAGGTGCTTATCTAACGTATCTACGTGATTATGTACGGCAGGGTTGGGCAACCTTGTTCTGCATAGGGGCTAGGACGCATGTCTGTGAGCGGATGGCGGGCCACATCTATCACATGTACACATGGATCCCGCCCAGGATGGCAGGCATCTAATCACATGTTCGCATAGATCCCGCCCCTTCGAGGACGCCACCCGGAGCACTGGTCCCTAGTTACGGGCGCTGACCAACTTGGCGCACCTACGGACCATAGCCTTGGCTCTGTCCTGAAGACGGTGGCTCAAATACTCACGCTCACCCGCCCCCGGCCTATTGACAACCGCGATCCCGACAGTGAAGGCCAGACAGTGAAGGTGCGCGGCCGTGCCGGCGGCTTTGCGCAGGATGCGGTGCAGCGAGAACTCGGCGCTGCTCGGCGGCTCTGCCATCGCGGATGCCAATGCGGGCCTCCTTTCGTCATGGCGCCGAGGCCTCGGGTCCAGAAGGCCTCACCGGAGATGGCGGAAGTCGGCGGGCCGGATGATTACCATATAACAATTACAGCACGGAAACAGGCCTTCTCGGCCCTTCCAGTCCGTGCCGGCCATTTATTTTCCCCTAGTCCCATCTACCTGCACTCAGACCATACCCCTCCATTCCCTTCCCGTCCATATACCTATCCAGTTATTTTTTAAATGATAAAATCGATCCTGCCTCCACCACTTCCACAGGATTCCACCTAATTCTCTCCTATCACTTATGACCGTGTGACCGTCAGCTACCAGAAAATCGGTGGTGGATCTGTATTTACGTTCACATTAATGTTCAACTCTCAAATCCTGTTTGACACTGAAATATGAAATACTTTGTCCAGAGCCGCCATTTTGCAAATAGACACTGAATGTTGGAGCAACTCAGCGGGACAGGCAGCATCTCTGGGGAGAAGGAATCGGTGACGTTTCGGGTCGAAGCCCTTCTTCGGTTCTTCAGACTGAACCCGAAACGTCACCCATTCCTTCTCTCCAGAGATGCTGCCTGTCCCGCTGAGTTGCTCCAACATTCAGTGTCTATCTTCGATTGAAACAGGCATCTGCAGTTCCTACATAGCCAATTTAACCATATAACCATATAACAATTACAGCACGGAAACAGGCCTTCTCGGCCCTTCCAGTCCGTGCCGACCATTTATTTTCCCCTAGTCCCATCCACCTGCACTCAGACCATACCCCTCCATTCCCTTCCCGTCCATATACCTATCCACTTTACTTTTAAATGTTAAAATCGATCCTGCCTCCACCACTTCTGCAGGAAGATCATTCCACACAGCCACCACTCTCTGAGTAAAGACGTTCCCCCTCATGTTACCCCTAAACTTCTGTCCCTTAATTCTCAAATCATGTCCTCTTGTTTGAATCTTCCCTACTCTCAACTCTGTCTATCCCTTTCATCATTTTAAAGATCTCCATCAAGTCCCCCCTTGACCTTCTGTGCTCCAAAGAATAAAGACCTAACTCGTTCAACCTTTACGGGGACAAAAATCCGCCTGCGGTCCGGATGATTTAGGGTTGCGGGCCGCATTCGGCCCGGGAGCCGTAGGTTGCCGACCCCTGATGCACAGTGATAATTATGATGAACTGTACTCGTAAATGAATTTCACTGTACCTCGCTACATGTGACAAATATGAGCACCAAACCACACCATACATTCACACCAAGCCAATTAATCTACAAACCTGTTAAAGAAGGAACTGCAGATGCTGGAGAATCGAGGGTTACACAAAAAGCTGGAGAAACTCAGCGGGTGCAGCAGCATCTAAGGAGCGAAGGAGATAGGCGACGTTTCGGGCCGAGATCCTTCTTCAGACTTACCTACAAACCTGCGCGTCTTTGGAGTGTGGGAGGAAACTGGGGAAAACCCACGCAGGTCACGGGGAGAACGTGCAAACTCCGTACAGACAGCACCCGCGGTCAGGATTGAACCGGGGTCTCCAGCGCTGTGAGGCAGCGACTATCTCTGTGCCACCGTGCTGCCCACACACAGTGTGTGAAGGATGGAACTAGTGTACGGGGTGATCGTTGGTCGGTGCGGATCGAACCCGGGTCTCCGGCCCTGTGAGGCAGCAACTCTACCGTTGCGCCACCGTGACGCCCCGAGCCTTTATCCCAACACTAAACTAAACAGGGGCAGCAAGGGATAATTTGCAGGCGGCGTTACATTTAGAAAAAAAAAACTTGGAGAAATAGGTGCAGGAGTGGGCCATTCGGCCCTTCGAGACAGCACCGCCATTCAACACGATCATGGCTGATCGTCCAAAATCAGTACCCCGGTCCTGCTTTCTCCGCATATCCCTTGATTCCGTTAGCCCTAAGAGCTAAATCTAACTCTCTCTTGAAAACATCCAGTGAATTGACCTCCACTGCTTTCTGTGGCAGAGAATTCCACAGATTCACAACTCTCTGGCTGAAAACGTTTTTCCTCGCCTCCGTCCTAAACGGCCTACCCCCTTGTGGGCTTGTACACTCTGGAGTTTAGAAGGATGAGAGGGCACCTCATTGAAACATATAAGATTGTTAAGGGCTTGGACACGCTAGAGGCAGGAAACATGTTCCCGATGTTGGGGTAGTCCAGAACCAGGGGCCACTGTTTAAGAATCCAGAACCAGGGGCCACAGTTTAAGAATCCAGAACCAGCGGCCACAGTTTAAGAATCCAGAACCAGGGGCCACAGTTTAAGAATAAGGAGCAAGCCATTTAGAATGGAGACAAGGAAACACTTTTTCTCACAGAGAGTTGTGAGTCTGTGGAATTCTCTGCCTCAGAGGGCGGTGGAGGCCAGTTCTCTGGATGTTTTCAAGAGAGAGCTAGATAGGGCTCTTGAAGATAGCGGAGTCAGGGGATATGGGGAGAAGGCAGGAACGGGGTACTGATTGTGGGGATGATCAGCCATGATCACATTGAATGGCGGTGCTGGCTCGAAGGGCCGAATGGCCTACTCCTGCACCTATTGTCTGTTGTATACAGTTCTCGAACTGTGATTTTTTTTTTGGTCCGTGATTGGGATAAATGTCTCCCGTTTGTCGCGACAGGCCAACCATCTGACCAAGCGCGGCAAACCGCTGCCCCGCCAGGAGTCGACGGAAATAGAGGTGCTGGAGGAGAAGACGGTGAAGCGGCTGGCCGTGACCGCCAACGAGCTGACGGAGCTGGAGAGGCTGGAGGAACTCGACACTTGCATGGTAAGCCGACGGATGCCCGGTCGAACCAAACCCACGTGCACACTCCGTGCGGTAACGGACTGCAGACGCTGGCCGACCGTCCCAGAGGCAATGACGGCGTTCTCACTTGCAGCAGCACGACAGAATATCTAAACATAGAAACATAGAAAATAGGTGCAGGAGTAGGCCATTCGGCCCTTCGAGCCTGCACCGCCATTCAATATGATCATGGCTGATCATCCAACTCAGTATCCCGTACCTGCCTTCTCTCCATACCCCCTGATCCCTTTAGCCACAAGGGCCACATCCAACTCCCTCTTTAATATAGCCAATGAACTGGCCTCAACTATCTTCTGTGGCAGAGAATTCCACAGATTCACCACTCTCTGTGTGAAAAATGATTTTCTCATCTCGGTCCTACAAGATTTCCCTCTTATCCTTAAACTGTGACCCCTTGTTCTGGACTTCCCCAACATCGGGGATCATCCCCAATCAGTACCCCGTTCCTGCCTTCCCCCCATATCCCCTGACTCCGCTATTTGTAAGAGCCCTATCTAGCTCTCTCTTGAAAGTATCCAGAGAACCGGCCTCCACTGCCCTCTGAGGCAGAGAATTCCACACTCACCACTCTCTGTGTGAAAAAGTGTTTCTTTGTCTCCGTTTTAAATGTCTTACCCCTTATTCTTAAACTGTGGCCCCTGGTTCTGGACTCCCCCAACATCGGGAACATGTTTCCTGCCTCTAGCGTGTCCAAACCCTTAATAATCTTATATGTTTCAATAATATCCCCTCTCATCCTTCTAAACTCCAGAGTGTACAAGCCCAGCCGCTCCATTCTCTCAGCATACGACAGTCCCGCTATCCCGGGAATTAACCTTGTAAACCTACGCTGCACTCCCTCAATAGCAAGAATGTCCTTCCTCAAATTAGGGGACCAAAACTGCACACAATACTCCAGGTGTGGTCTCACTAGGGCCCTGTACAACTGCAGAAGGATCTATTTGCTGCTATACTCAACTCGACTGAAACACATGTCCTCTGGTTCTGGATAGTCTTTTATTTGACTGGATAGCACACAACAAAACAAACATATAAATCGGAGGCAAAACTGAACACCTGGAAGTGGCTTGTCAGACGTGATATCATATGAAACGGTCGATAAGTCAGGATGCTTGTAGTGTCTTAGGTTAATGGTCACTTCAAATGCAGCCTCCTCTTGCAGCATCGATCAGAATGGCCATTCAATAAAATACGAGCTGCATTCAATTAACAATTTAAAACCCAAACTGTTGAATCACCTCAGAGCAAAAGTGGCGACATGAATGAAAATTGAGTGCAGTATTGAGAACGCATCTGATATTCAATCATTCTTGATCCGTGGTACTTTTAAACCAGTCCTTTTTTGAATGAGTCCTATCTTGTGTCTCATAGAGATGTTTTGATTCACTCTTTCTCTGAGTCATTTAATGACTTAATGGAGTGGTGCCGGGGCACGCAAACAAAAGTGGTCCCAGGTTGGTCCTTCAGTTGTGCGGCGTTAACCGTGACATTCATTAACTCGATTGTTGCGACCTGTTTGTGGTCTGGTTTCATTTGGTTTATTGTCACGTGCACCGAGGTGTAGTTTAGAGACACCGAGCGGAAACTGGCCCTTCGGCCCGCCCAGTCCGCGCCGACCTGCGATCCCCGCATTATCCCACACACACACACCAGGGACAATTTACAATTCATACCAAAGCCAGTTTAAACCCCTGTCCCACGGTACGAGTTCATTCCAAGAGCTCTCCCGAGTTTCCCCTGATTTCAACTCTGAGATTTACGGTAACGGCCGCTTGTCGGTACTCGGGGCTCTCGTGGACATTTTTCAACATGTTGAAAAAATCTTCACCAGTCTTCACCGTGCTTACCTGCTGTTGGCCAGTCTTCCCGCGTACCTGCCGTTAGCGTTGCGAGCCGCTAAGAGACGTCCCCGAGCTCCGACGTACCCGCTACGTCCATTCTCCGTGCTTACCACGAGTTTGATTTTTTTTTAAACTCGGGAGAGCTCTTGGAATGAACTCGTACCGCGGGACAGGGCTTTAAACTGCAAACCTGTACGTCTTTGGAGTGTGGGAGGAAAACGGAGCACCCGCAGAGCATGCAAACTCCGTACAGACAGCACCCGTAGTCAGGTTCGAACCCGGGTCTCTGGCACTGTGAGGCAGCACCTCTACCGCTGTGTCACCTTTTATTGATTGCTTGCTGAGCAGTCAGCAGAAACCCAGTTTACTTTAAAGGGAATTGCGTTTAGTGCAAGATTAAGTCTGATTAAAGATAGTCCAAGGGTCTCCAATGAGGTAGATGGCAGGTCAGGTGATCTCTCTAGTTGTCAAATCTGCCTCTGCTTCCACCCCGGGCAGTGTGTTTCAGGCACCTACCACTCTGTGTGCTTGCCATAGAGGGAGTACAGAGAAGGTTCACCAGACTGATTCCTGGGATGTCAGGACTTTCATATGAAGAAAGACTGGATAGACTCGGCTTGTACTCGCTGGAATTTACGAGATTGAGGGGGGATCTTATAGAGGCGTACAAAATTCTTAAGGGGTTGGACAGGCTAGATGCAGGAAGATTGTTCCCAATGTTGGGGAAGTCCAGAACAAGGGGTCACAGTTTAAGGATAAGGGGGAATTCCTTTAGGACCGAGATGAGGAAAACATTTTTCACACAGATCGTGGTGAGTCTGTGGAATTCTCTGCCACAGAAGGTAGTTGAGGCCAGTTCATTGGCTATATTTAAGAGGGAGTTAGATGTGGCCCTTGTGGCTAAAGGGATCAGGGGGTATGGAGAGAAGGCAGGTACGGGATACTGAGTTGGATGATCAGCCATGATCATATTGAATGGCGGTGCAGGCTCGAAGGGCCGAATGGCCTACTCCTGCACCTATTTTCTATGAATCTATGAAATAAAACCTCTCTTGCATTTCTCCTTTAAACTTACCTTAAAGTTTAGTTGATTTGGACTAGATACAGCGCGGCAACAGGCCCTTCTGCCCACCGAGTCCGCACCCACCAGCGACCCCCGCACACTAACACTACGCTACACACACTGGGGAAAATTTACATTTTATATCCAAGCCAATTAACCTACAAACTGCACGTCTTTGGAGTGCGGGAGGAAACCGGAGATCTCGGAGAAAACCCACGCAGGTCACGGGGAGAACGTACAAACTCCGTACAGACAAGCGCCCGTAGTGGGGATCGAACCCGGGTCTCTGGCGCTGTGAGGCAGCAACTCTACCGCTGCGCCACCATGCCGCCCCTTACACTGTAAACCTGCAATATTTGACGTTACCACCCTGGGTAAAAGACTGTCTGCCCTGTCTGTGCCTCTGATAACTTGATGCACCACCATCTGATCGTTCCTCGGCCCCCAACACTTTCAAAAGTTTGTCCAAACTCTCCTAATAGCTAAAGAAAAGAATAAACTAACAGGGAAAAAAAAAACGTCATGTGCCAGATCAGTTTGCTGCAGGCGAGGAGAGAGATAGCAGCTTAAATCATGTCACAAGGTCAGAAGGAAGAGGAGTTGCATTTGGCCATTCGGCCCATCAAGTCTACCCCCCCATTCAGGCACGTGCCGTCAGGGTAGGCAAGGTAGGCACTGCCTACCCTGAGTAAAGTTATGAAATGGCAATTTTTAAATATAAATAATAAAGGCATGGGAGAATTATGCCTGTCTAAGAGATCGATCTCTTAGGTAGGCATAATTCTCCGTGCCTTTCACCCGCAGCGCTTGTAACACGGGAAGCTCTGTGCAGCCCCCGTGCCGTCAGCGCTGCCTGAAGCCGTCAGATTCAATGGAAGCTGAAGGCAGCAGAAATTCTGCCTTTGCAGCACTGCGCATGCGCATCATCCCTCTACGCATGACAATCGCGAGTTTCTTGGCGGGATGTTCAAATATGGATTGCCATTATTTTAATAGTATCTTAGCAAACAAAGAATGAATAATGGACTTAATGTACCAATAATGTGGTAAGTGCATTTCTTTGTGCTTTATGTTTTTAAATACTGTAGTTCCCGGGGTGGGGGGAGAGCTCCGTTCACAGTGTTTGGGCAGTCTGGCGTTGTGAAGGAGGGGATTGGGGTCAGTAACCCACTTGCCACGCTCCGGTCTGAGTGCAGGTGAGATGGAACTAGGTGAGAGTAAGTGTTCGGCACGGACTAAAAGGGCCGAGATGGCCTGTTCCCGTGCTGTATTGCCATATAGTTTTATTGTGGCCGGGGAGTGGATCAGCTCGGGTGGTAGCCGCAGCACTCCGGGCACGGACAGCAGAACTGGCCGCCACTTCCGCGGAAGGAAGCAGCTCGGGTGACTGCGAGTGGCCGCCGGGACCCTGCCACTTCAGCCCCTTCTGCTGGTCCCCACTCACCTCTGGCAGTGCTCTCCGTCTGAACATCTCTCACCTGCCGCTCGCCGGCCGGCTTCCCGCAAATCTTTAAATTCCGACAGCGCGTTCACGGGTTCAGTTTAGGTTACTTGGCTGTGGGAATTTAAGGATTTGCGGGGCGCGGTTGACATGAGCGAAGCCGGCGAACGGCAGGTGAGAGATGGGGGTTACACAAAAAGCTGGAGAAACTCAGCGGGTGATAGTTCCTTCATACAGGCACCTGTTATGTGCTAGAAAAGCAGCATAAAATCCAAATACACATAGATTAAACATAGGGGGTTACACAAAAAGCTGGAGAAACTCAGCGGGTGCAGCAGCATCTAAGGAGCGAAGGAGATAGGCGACGTTTCGGGTCGAGACCCTTCTTCAGACATACACGACTATGCTGTCAGCAGTAAAGATGATCACGCAATTCCAAAAATATGAGCGCGTAAATCATGCTTTGGTATTAACGGAACAAGTGTGTTATTGTAAAAATGCACAAATCAAACACACATAAAAAGCTTTTGCCCTTGGTCCTTACCACAACCTCAGTTTCCTTGCCAACGATGCCATCCTTCCTGTCAATTATCCATAAAATCTGACAACTCAGCTCCCACCGTCAGGTTAAGTAACTGACCATGAATCCACGACAGCACACCAAATGCCTTTTTTCACCAAAATAACATCACCTGACAGCCTCAGCCCCACATTATGTGCTCTTGCAGACCATCCCGTGCCTGTATCAACTCTAAAGCGGACTGTTCCAAACCAGCTTCACACCTACTTAAACTTTAAGTCATTCAAAACTCTGCTGCCCTTATTCTAACTTACAATAAGTCCCACTCAGCCCCGAATAAACTGTTCACAGGAGTTTACAAGAACCATAGATACATAGAGGGTTACACAAAAAGCTGGAGAAACTCAGCGGGTGCAGCAGCATCTAAGGAGCGAAGGAGATAGGCGACGTTTCGGGTCGAGACCCTTCTTCAGACTCAGTGGCGGCCAGTTCTGCTGTCCTTGCCCGGAGCGCTGCGGCAGCAGTGAGTGAGTTTGATAAGATCTCTGTCCCCCTCCTTCTCAAAACTTCTCCCTTCTCGCATATTTAACCCCTGCCGCAGGCTCCCCACACGCTGTGAAAGGAACTCCCCCCTCCAATTGGACCCTTGAATTAGTATTGTCATTCCATAAGATGACAACTGATTCAACGTCCCGATGTGCTCCCGTTTTTCCCACCATCTCTCCACCTGCCTTCATCCTCCGTCCCCCACCCATTCAGTAATTAAAAAATGAAGGAGATTTAGAACCCTCGGGAAAATTGAATTGTTACTTATTTTTTATTGTTTACGAAGAGAACAATCTGTGCATGCGCGGTTTAAAGATTTTTTTGAAAGACGGCTGACTGCCTACCCTGAGTAATTACTCAAGGCACGTGCCTGCCCCCATTCAATCATGGCTGATCTATCTCTCCCTCCTAACCCCATTCTCCTGCCTTTTCCCCATAACATAGAAACATAGAAAAATAGGTGCAGGAGTAGGCCATTCAGCCCTTCGAGCCTGCCCCCTGATCCCTTTAGCCACAAGTGCCACATCTAATTCCCTCTTAAATATAGCCAATGAACTGGCCTCAACTACCTTTTGTGGCAGAGAATTCCAGAGACTCACCACTCTCTGTGTAAAGAATGTTTTCCTCATCTCGGTCCTAAAGGAATTCCCCCTTATCCTTAGACTGTGACCCCTTGTTCTGGACTCCCCCAACATCGGGAACAATCTTCCAGCATCTAGCTTGTCCAACCCCTTAAGAATTTTGTAAGTTTCTGTAAGATCCCCCCTCAATCTTCTAAATTCCAGCGAGTACAAGCCGAGTCTATCCAATCTTTCCTCATATGAAAGTCCTGACATCCCAGGAATCAGTCTGGTGAATCTTCTCTGTACCCCCTCTATGGCAAGGATGTCGTTCCTCAGATTTGGAGACCAAAACTGTACGCAATACTCCAGGTGTGGCCTCACCAAAACCCTGTACAACTGCAGTAGAACCTCCCTGCTCTTGTACTCAAATCCTTTCGCTATGAATGCTAACATACCATTTGCATTCTTCACTGCCTGCTGCACCTGCATGCCTACTTTCAATGACTGGTGTACCATGACACCCAGGTCTCGTTGCATCTCCCCTTTTCCTAATCTGCCACCATAACCTCTGACACCTGTACTAATCAAGAATCTATCTATCTCTGCCTTAAAAATATCCACTGACTTGGCCTCCGCAGCCTCTTGTGGCAAAGAATTCCACAGATTCACCACCCTGTGACTAAAGAGATTTCTCCTGATCGCCTTCCTAAAAGAACGTCCTTTTATTCTGAGGCTGCGTGTCCTCTGGTCCCAGACTCTCCCACTAGTGGAAGCATCCTCACCACATCCACTCGATGCAAGCCTGTCACTATTCAGCCCGAGAGTTGATTGACACGTCATTAACTGGGAGCTTGCATTTTTAATGTATGAATGGCAAATTTAATAAGCAATTACTGTGCAAATCCAGCAAGTCCATGAAAGTGACTGCGGGGTTGAGGGGCAAGGCGGTATTTAAGTGTGGCTGCAGGAAATTGCTTCAATTGAAACACATTACGTTTTACTATAAATAATACTCTTTAATTCTGCAGTCGCTCGAATAATTTGCTTCCTGACAGGCAAATTAGCGGTCTGTCAATAGCAGCCTCGTGCTAATCTACTGGAAGTGTGTTTTGAAGAGGTGGAAGACTGCGAGATGCTGGAAAATACAGGCTTGTCACTGCCATGCCGGCAACAGTTAGACTGCTTCAATTCTCTGTCATTTGACCAAATAAGGTTTCGCTCAGACTTGAGAGCCTCTCTCCGTCCCTCCCCCTTCCCAGTTCTCCGACCAGCCTGACTGTCTCCGACTACATTTTACCTCTGACTGCTTTGTTCTTACCTTCCCTCAGTTCACAATGAACTACTCAAAATTTTCCTTGGTCTGAAAAAGAGTCTCGACCCACAAGGTCACCCATCCCTTCCCTCCAGAGATGCTGCCTGTCCCGCTGAGTTACTCCGCCATTTTGTGTCCTTCTTCGGTTTAAACCGGCATCTGCAGTTCCTTCATGCACAGCTTCTCTTTATTGACATGTCAACAAAATAGAGAGAGTACAGAGGAGATTTACTAGAATGTTGCCTGGGTTCCAGCAACTAAGTTACAGAGAAAGGTTGAACAAGTTAGGTCTTTGTTCTTTGGAGCGCAGAAGGTTAAGGGGGGACTTGATTGAGGTCTTTAAAATGATGAAAGGGATAGACATAGTTGACGTGGATAAGCTTTTCCCATTGATAGTAGGAAAGATTCAAACACGAGGGCATGACATGAGAATTAAGGGACAGAAGTTTAGGGGTAACATGAGGGGGAACTTCTTTACTCAGAGAGTGGTGGCTGTGTGGAATGATCTTCCTGCAGAAGTGGTGGAGGCAGGGTCGATTTTAACATTTAAAAGTAAAGTGGATAGGTATATGGACGGGAAGGGAATGGAGGGGTATGGTCTGAGTGCAGGTAGATGGGACTAGGGGAAAATAAATGGTCGGCACGGACTGGAAGGGCCGAGAAGGCCTGTTCCCGTGTTGTAATTGTTATATGGTTATTATATGGACATGGACTGAGATGAGGAAAAACTTCTTCACCCAGAGAGTTGTGAATCTGTGGAATTCTCTGCCACTGGAGGCAGTGGAGGCCGATTCACTGGACGTTTTCAAGAGAGAGTTAGATTTAGCTCTTAGGGCTAAAGGAATCAAGGGATATGGGGATGAAGCAGGATATTGTCTAACCTGCAGATAGACGCAAAATTCCGGAGTAACTCAGCGGGGCAGGCAGTGTCACCGGAGACAAGGAATAGGTGACGTTTTGGGTCGGGACCCTTTTTTGGGGTCTGATGAAGGGTCTCGACCCGAAAGGTCAGTTCATTGGCTATATTTAAGAGGGAGTTAGGACTTTTTTCACACACAGAGCGGTGGGTCTCTGGAACTCTCTGCCACAGAGGGTAGTTGAGGCCAGTTCATTAGCTAGATTTAAGAGGGAGTTAGATGTGGCCCTTGTGGCTAAGGGGATCAGATGGTATGGAGAGAAGGCAGGTACAGGATACTGAGTTGGATGATCAGCCATGATCATGTTGAATGGCGGTGCAGGTTCAAAGGGCCGAATGGCCTACTCCTGCACCTAATTTCTATGTTTCCATGAAAGGTCACCTCGTCCTTCTCTCCAGAGAAGCTGCCCGACCCGCTGAATTACTCCAGCATTTTGTGCCTATCTTTGCCGTAAACCAGCATCTGCAGTTCCTTCTTACACACAGAGCCTATAAACTGTGTTACACCTTTAGAGTGTGGGAAGAAACGGGAGCAGCCGGAGAAATCACACACGCGGTCACGCCAACGTACCGACTGCGTGCAGACAGCACCCGCGGTCAGGATCGAACCCGGCTCTCCGGCGCTGTGAGGCAGCAACTCTACCGCTGCGCCGCCGCTCACGTCACCGATCCACGCCCTCCGAAAAATGCCGCCGGACCCGCCGAGCCACTCCAGCACTTTGTGTCCTTTAGTGGAACTGAGCGTGGTTGAAATGTTTTGGCCATCGTAGGTGTTGCAGCTTAACCCTGGCCCGGCAAACCCTCTTTGCCGTCCGCAGGCGGCGGTTTAAACCAAAGACAGGCGCACAAAAAGCTGGAGTAACTCAGCGGGACAGGCAGCATCCTTGGAGAGAAAGGAATGGGTGATGTTTCGGGTCGCGACTGTCGGCACCCATCATTGCAGGTCGCCCCGAAAAATTTTCAACAAGTTGAAAATCCAGCGGGGACCAGAAAAACGCTGCGACCCTTCGGGCGACCGAGGAGACGACTCACGACCATACAGGCGACACCCTGGCGACCTGCCGCGGGATGAAGCCCGTATGGCCGTGAGCAGTCGCCCAAAGAGTCGTACCTTGTTCTGGCCGCCGCTGGATTCTCAACATGTTGCAAAATTTTTGCCGACCTGCAACGACCTGTGACGGTTGCCAGCAGTCGGCCGAAAAAGTTGCGTAAGTAGGACAGGCCCATAGAAACATAGAAACATAGAAATTAGGTGCAGGAGTAGGCCCTTCGAGCCTGCACCGCCATTCAATATGATCACGGCTGATCATCCAACTCAGTATCCCGTACCTGCCTTCTCTCCATACCATCAGATCCCCTTAGCCACAAGGGCCACATCTAACTCCCTCTTAAATATAGCCAATGAACTGGCCTCAACTACCCTCTGTGGCAGAGAGTTCCAGAGACCCACCACTCTCTGTGTGAAAAAAGTCCTTCTCATCTCGGTCCTAAAGGATTTCCCCCTTATCCTTAAGCTGTGACCCCCTTGTCCTGGACCTCCCCCAACATCGGGAGCAATCTTCCTGCATCTAGCCTGTCCAACCCCTTAAGAATTCTGTAAGCCCATTATTTACTCAAGCTTTTTGTGTCTATCCTCTTGTGTAGTTTGCTGCCCGTTCTGCAGCAGGTCAAGCATTGAATGTTAAATTACCAACTTGTGCTGGTGACCCTATCTTTCTGAAATACAACTGCATATTCATCATGTCTCTTCTTCCTTCATCTTCTGATCTCTCCCTTTGCTGCATGGAGACTCTCTGCTGCACCAGTGTAAGTATTCCTCTGCCCACTCTTGGCTTCTCGATTGTTCGCTTTGCTTTGCTTATTGAATGAATTGTGTGCAACTCAAGGGCCCTGTCCCACTTATTTCAGCGACTGCCGCCGACTTGATTGAGGTCTTTAAAATGATGAAAGGGATAGACAGAGTCGACGTGGATAAGCTTTTCCCATTGAGGGTAGGGAAGATTCAAACAAGAGGCCATGACATGAGAATTAAGGGACAGAAGTTTAGGGGTAACATGAGGGGGAACTTCTTTACTCAGAGAGTGGTGGCTGTGTGGAATGATCTTCCAGCAGAAGTGGTGGAGGCAGGATCGATTTTAACATTTAAAAGTAAAGTGGATAGGTATATGGACGGGAAGGGAATGGAGGGGTATGGTCTGAATGCAGGTAGATGGGACTATGGGAAAATGAATGGTCGGCACGGACTGGAAGGGCCGAGAAGGCCTGTTTCCGTGCTGTAATTGTTATATGGTTATATGGTCATCTAAGTTCAGTGTCGCCAAAAGATTTTGAACCTTTCAAAAAATCCAGCGGCGACAAAAAAAATGTTGCGACGCTTGGAAAAAACACCGCGCGTCAATACGACGTCACGCCGCGAATCTATCCGGTGACCTGATATGTCAGTCAATGATGCCGGCAGTCGCCGCACAAGTCGCCAAGTGGGACAGGCCCTTTAGTCTCAACTCTAATGTCCTACGATTAACAGCTGGAACTGATACAGATGATGCATGTGTTCACTGACGGTTCAACTTTGCATTTTCAATGGTTGAATGGTTCTTCAATATCGGGTGTCGTTGCGTTGAGTTTGCTGGCTCGTGCACCGAGGTACAGTGGAAAGCGCTTCATAGGCTCGTATGTGACAGCAGCAGAATTAGGCCATTCGGCCCATCAAGTCTACTCCGCCATTCAATCGTGGCTGGTCTACCTCTCCCTCCCAACCCCATTCTCCTGCCTCCCGCCCTGACGCCCGTACTGATCAAGAATCTTTCTCCCCCTCCGCCTTCAAAAATTATCCAGTGACTCTGCTTTCACGCAGAGGACCAGGGGCCACAGTTTGAGAATAAGGAGTAAGCCATTTAGAACGGAGATGAGGAAACACTTTTTCTCACAGAGAGTGGTGAGTCTGTGGAATTCTGTGCCTCAGAGGGCGGTGGAGGCCGGTTCCCTGGATGCTTTCAAGAGAGAGCTAGATAGGGCTCTTAAAAATAGCGGAGTCAGGGGATATGCGGAGAAGGCAGGAACGGGGTACTGATTGGGGATGATCAGCCCTGATCACATTGAGTGGCGGTGCTGGCTCCAAGGGCTGAATGGCCTATTCCTGCACCTATTCTCTATTGTCTATTGAGTGCAAGGCTTTTTTGAAGCCATTGACGGGCCGAATGGCCTACTCCTGCACCTATTCTGAAGAAAGGTTTTGGCCCGAAACTTTGCCTATTTCCTCCGCTCCATAGATGCTGCTGCACCTGCTGAGTTTATCCAGCACTTTTGTCTCCCTCCTGCACCTATTGTCCATTGTTTATTGTCCAGAGCCTTCTGTGGCAATGAATTCCACCGATTCACCACCCTCTGACTAAAGAAATTCCTCCTCATCTCCTTCCTAAAAGAACGTCCTTTAATTCTGACACTATGAGACGACCTCTCCCACCAGTGGAAACATTCTCCCCACATCCACTCTATCCAGGCCTTCCACTCTACTGCGAGTTTCAACGAGGTTCCCCCCTCCCCTCAACCTTCTAAACTCCAGCGAGTACAGGCCCGGTGCCGTCAAACGCTCATCATATGCTAACCCACTCATTCCTAGGATCATTCTTGTAAACCTCCTCTGGACCCTCTCCAGAGCCTCAGATATGGGGCCCAAAATTTGCTCACAGTACACCAAGTGTAGGATAGTGCCAGCGATGTAGTGCGTGGACTCAGCGTGTTTCCGCGCTGTATCTCGAAACTAAACTAGTTTAAGTCTAAAGTCTAAAGCCTTCTCTGAAGGTGCAGAAACTGCTTTTTCGCAACTGTGTGCAATTAGATTTTCTCTTAGGCTAAAGACTTGGCCGTTAAGCCTGAGGGAGTGATAGTGTGAGATGCATTCCATGTCCCGCATTCTGCATTCCTCACATCAGTTCTGGACCTGCAGCAGAGTAGGCTGCCTGTTTCAGCCTGTGCCCTCAGCAGCCACGTAACTCAGTGTAATTCTCCGCCACAGAAGGCAGTGGAGGCCAATTCACTGGATGTTTTCCAGAGAGAGTTAGATTTGGCTCTGAGGGCTAACGCAATCGTGGGACATGGGGGAAAAGCAGGAACGGGGTACTGATTCTGGATGATCGGGCGCGATCATACTGAATGGCGATGCTGAATGGCCCACTCCTGCACCTATCATAGACAATAGGCAATAGGTGCAGGAGTAGGCCATTCGGCCCTCCGAGCCAGCACCGCCATTCAATGTGATCATGGCTGATCATCCACAATCAGTACCCCGTTCCTGCCTTCTCCCCCATATCCCCTGACTCCGCTATCTTTAAGAGCCCTATCTAGCTCTCTCTTGAAAGCATCCAGAGAACCGGCCTCCACCGCCCTCTGAGGCAGACAATTCTAACCTTTCCCTCTCATCGGAAATAGGTGCAGGAGGCGGCCATTCGGCCCTTCGAGCCAGCACCGCCACTCATTGTGATCGTGGCTGATTGTCCCCGATCAATAGCCCGTGCCTGCCTTCTCCCCATGTCCCATGATAGAAACCCTGACTCTCCCCTGCCTCTCAGTCTGAAGAGGGGTCACCTGTCCATGACCTCCAGGGATTTTGCCTGACCCACTGTGTTCCTCCAGCACTTTTGAATCCCAGCTGATAGAGAACTGCAGATGCTGTTTAAAAAAAAAAGACACAAAGTGCTGGAGTAATTCAGCAGCATCACAGGAGGACTTGGGAAGGCAATATTTCAGGAAACATAGAAACATAGAAATTAGGTGCAGGTGTAGGCCATTCGGCCCTTCAGTTGGGACACTCGATTAAGGTTGGGACAATTCACACAGATTGTAGTCGGGGGAGAGAAAGATGGAAAGGAGGAAGGTCGGGACAATACGGGGCATTTTGGGCTTTTCTTTGGACATCAGAGAAACAGGCCCTTCAGCTCCGACCAGCGATCACCCCATACACTAGCACTATCCTACACAGGCGAGGGAAAATGTACAATTTTACCAAAGCCAATTCATCTACAAACCTGCGCGTCTTTGGAGTGTGGGAGGAAACCGGAGCTCCCGGAGAAAACCCACGCAGGTTCGGGGGAGAACGAACAGACAGCACGTGTAGTCGGGATCGAACCCGGATCTCTGGCGCTGTGAGGCAGCGACTCTACCGCTGCGCCACCGTGTTAGCGTGAAATAACTATTGTTCAACTAATTATGTCTTATTTTCCATTTAAGAAGGAACTGCAGATGCTGGAAAAATCGAAGGTAGACAAAAGTGCTGGAGAAACTCAGCGGGTGCGGCAGCATCTATGGAGCGAAGGAAATAGGCGACGTTTCGTCCCGTATATGTCTTATCATACCTTTGGTGCAGGCAATCTTCTTTGGAATTGAGGGCGGTGAATCTGTGGAATTCATTGCCACAGACGGCTGTAGAGGCCAAGTCAGTGGCATATGTTTAAGGCAGAGATTGACAGATTGCTGATTAGTGTGGGTGTCAGGGGTTAAGGTGCGAAGGCAGGAGAATGGGGTTTGGAGGGAAAGATAGATCAGACATGATTGCATTGCGGAGTAGACGCGATGGGCCGAATGGCCTAATTCTGCTCCCAGAACCTATATGAATGATACAGCAGTGACTACGCGAGGCTCTGGAGGTAAAATGCAGGAAGGAACTGAAGATAGTGACTCAGCGGGACAGGCGGCATGTCTGATTAGAATCAATGGGTGACATATTGGGTCGAGAAGGGTCTGGGCCTGAAACGTCACCCATTCGTCACCCATATTGTGTACAGTTTTGGTCTCCTAATTTGAGGAAGGACATCCTTGTGATTGAACGCAGGTTCACGAGATTGATCCCTGGGACGGCGGAACTGTCATATGAGGAAAGATTGAAAAGACTAGGCTTGTATCCACTGGAGTTTAGAAGGATGAGGGGGGATCTTATAGAAACATATAAAATTATACAAGGACTGGACAGGCTAAATGCAGGAAAAATGTTCCCAATGTTGGGCGAGTCTAGAACCAGGGGCCACAGTCTTAGAATAAAGGGGAGGCCATTTAAGACTGAGGTGAGAAAAAACGTTTTCACCCAGAGAGTTGTGAATTTGTGGAATTCCCTGCCACAGAGGGCAGTGGAGGCCAAGTCACTGGATGGATTTAAGAGAGAGTTGGATAGAGCTCTAGGGGCTATTGGGGTCAAGGGATATGGGGAGAAGGCAGGCACGGGTTATTGTTTGGGGACGATCAGCCATGATCATATTGAATGGCGGTGCTGGCTCGAAGGGACGAATGGCCTCCTCCTGCACCTATTTTCTATGTTTCTATGAAACGGGGTTGGAGTAAATTTACTTTCGAAAAGTTGCCAGGGGGTAAACGGGACATAAAATGTTGGGAACCCTTGGTCAAGGACCCGAGGTCACAGCCTCAGAATAGAAGGACGTACCTTTAGAAAGGAGATGAGGAGGAATTCCTTCAGTCAGAGGGTGGTGAATCTGTGGAATTCACTGCCACAGAAGGCTGTGGAGGCCATGTTTTTATATTCCTTCTCTCCAGAGATACCGCCTGTCCCGCCGAGTTACTCCAGCACTTTGTGTCTATCTTCGGTGTAAACCAGCATCTGCAGTTCCTTCTTACATGTCATAGTTCAGCACTGTTCTCCAGTTGTGGTAAGACAGTGAGCTGGGATGAAATAATATTGATCTATGAATGATTAACCAGACTTGTGTTTTATGCGGCAGATGACTCCCAAGTCGAAGAGGAAAAGCATCCACAGCCGCATGCTCCGGCCTGTATCCAGAGCTTTTGGTAAACGAATCTTCTTGTCTTTACTTTCATCTGGAATCTGATCAGTTAAGCCCTAAGCAGCCCGCTGTTCCCATTCGGGTGAGGCAGAGGCTCACTTGCAGCTCGGGTTGCCAACTTTCTCACTCCCAAATAAAGGGACAAAAGGTCAAAATACTGGACAAATTCCCGACGGCAATTCATTGACCGACTCGGCCGTGGCTGGGGGAATGATGAGTTGGGCCCGGGTGCTGGACTGCACACAGAGCCCAGCCGGCGGGCCCAGCTGAGGAGTTTTGGCCCTGGCACCTGCAGCGTCACGGGCAAAGTCTGGCGCCCCATCCAACTCATGAACCGATGGTCGGCCGTGAGAAGTGCGGGGTGGAGGTGTCGGCGATAAGCGAAGGTCCGAAGGTCGGACAGCTGGCCGGGCTGCCGACCGACCGCCGGGGCCACGGGCGAGGCGCTGCTGCTGCACTCCATGGGCTGCACTACGTCGGGACGGGTGAGGCGGGGTCGGACGCGGCGCTCCGACCCGACAGCCTCTCGACCCGAGTAGCAGCAGTGAAATACGAGACAAGCGCGGTCCCGTACGGGACAAACCAATTTAGCCCAATATACCGGCTAATACGGGACATTTGGCAACCCTACTTGCACCTCCTCCAACCTCATCTACTGTATCCACTGTTCGGGGTGTGGACCCCTGTATATCGGCGAGGCCAAGCGCAGGCTCGACGATTGTTTCGCTGAACACTTCAACTCCCCCTCCCATTCCCAATCTGACCTTTCAGTCCTGGGCCTCCTCCACTGTCAGAGTGAGGCCCAGCGCAAATTGGAGGAGCAGCACCTCATATTTCGCTTGGGCAGCTTACACCCCAGCGGTATGAACATTGACTTCTCCAACTTCAGATAGCCCTCGCTTTCCCTCTCTCTCTCCCCCCCCTCCCCCTTCCCAGTTCTCCCACCAGTCTTACTGTCTCCGACCACATCCTATCTTTGTCCCGCCCACTCCCCTGACATCAGTCTGAAGAAGGGTCTCGACCCGGAACGACGCCCATTCCTTCTCTCCAGAGACGCTGCCTGTCCCGCTGAGTTACCCCGGCATTTTCGCAGTCTGTGTTCGCTGTTCCTAATTGCTCACCGAATCGGAAAAAATTCTCGGAAACCGGCAAAGGTGCTGGTAAATTTTTGAAAAATTATAGGTCTAGATCACAGCAAACGCTTCAGTTACAAAACTCGCGTTTTAATAGGAAAAGGGGAATTCTGTTCTACCTCAAGTATTTTATTAGCGCGCAAACCCAGATTGGAACAAGCAGGATAGATTTATTTTTTTTATTAAGCTTCACGATGCTCGTGAGGGCATGACGTTTAGACAGACACAAAATACTGGAGTTACTCAGCGGGACAGGCAGCATCTCTGGAGAGAAGGAATGGGCGACGTTTCGGGTCGAAACCCTCCAGCCTGAAGGATCCCAACCTGAAAAGAAAGCGAATGGCATGTTGGCCTTCAAAACACGAGGAGTTGAGTATAGGAGCAGAGAGGTCCTTCTGCAGTTGTGCAGGGCTGTAGTGAGACCACACCTGGAGTATTGTGTCCAATTTTGGTCTCCGAGGACATTCTTGCTATCGAGGGAGTGCAGCGTACGTTTACAAGGTTAATTCCCGGGATGGCGGGACTGTCGTATGCTGAGGGAATGGAGCGGCTGGGCTTGTACACTCTAGAATTTAGAAGGATGAGAGGGGATCTTATTGAAACATATAACATTATTAAAGGTTTGGACAAGTTAGGGGCAGGAAACATGTTCCCGATGTTGGGGGAGCCCAGAACCAGGGGTCACAGTTTAAGAATAAGGAGTAAGCCATTTAGAACAGAGACGAGGAAACACTTTTTCTCACAGAGAGTTGTGAGTCTGTGGAATTCTCTGCCTCAGAGGGCGGTGGAGGCCGGTTCTCTGGATACTTTCAAGAGAGAGCTAGATAGGGCTCTTAAAGATAGCGGAGTCAGCGGATATGGGGAGAAGGCAGGAACAGGGGACTGATTGGGGATGATCAGCCATGATCACTGGCTGGAATGTTTGAATGGCAGTGCTCCTGCACCTATTGTCTATTGAAACGCCACCCATTCCTTCTCTCCAGAGATGCTGCCTGTCCCGCTGAGTTACTCCAGCACTTTGTGCCTATCTTTGGTTTAAACCAGCATCTGCAGTTCCTTCCTACACACTGTTTAGTTTAGTTTAGAGATACAGCGTGGAAGCAGGCCCTTCAGCCCACTGAGTCCGTGCCGACCGGCGACGCACTAATGCTATCTTACACACTCGAGGGACAATTTACAATTTTTACCAAAGCCAATTAACCTACACACCCGTACGTCTTTGGAGTGTGGGAGGAAACCGGAGAGGACCAATGCAGGTCACGGGGAGATCGTACAAACTCCGTACAGACAAGCACCCGGAGTCAGGATCGAACCCTGCACCCCGGCGCTGCAAGGCAGCAACTCTACCACTGCGCCACCTTCTTTACCTCCTGCTGGAGATGGGGGAACTGTTCGTGAGAAATGAGCGCCATCTTGTGGTGAATCAATTGAGCGGCTTCCATTTCTTATTGACATATATTTAAGGATGATTTTATCACAGTCACTTTCAATTCACAGAAACACTGCACAGTCAAATATTCAATAAACAAGTATTCAACAGATATAGTTATTAAAGACGGAACTGCAGATACTGGAGAATCGAGGGTACACAAAAGGCTGGAGAAACTCAGCGGGTGCAGCAGCATCTAAGGAGCGAAGGAGATAGGCGACGTTTTGGGTCGAGACCCTTCTTCACAGACAGTCTCCATAGATAGTTAGATAGAGCTCTTAGGGCTAACGGAATAAAGGGATATGCGGAGAAAGCTGGAACTGGGTACTGATTTTGGATGATATTAGACAGTAGGTGCAGGAGGAGGCCATTCGGCCCTTCGAGCCAGCACCGCCGTTCAATGTGATCATGGCTGATCATCCCCCAATCAGTACCCCATTCCTGCCTTCTCCCCATATCCCCTGACTCCGCTATCTTCAAGAGCCCTATCTAGATCTCTCTTAAAAGCATCCAGAGAACCTTCGTCCACCGCCCTCTGAGGCAGAGAATTCCACAGACTCACCACTCTCTGTGAGAAAAAGTGTTTCCTCATCTCCGTTCTAAATGGCTTACTCCTCATTCTTAAACTGTGGCCCCCTACTTCTGAACTCCCCCAACATCGGGAACATGTTTCCTGCCTCTAGCGTGTCCAAGCCCTTAACAATCTTATATGTTTCAATGAGATCACCTCTCATCCTTTTAAACTCCAGAGTGTACAAGCCCAGCCGCTCCATTCTCTCAGCATACGACAGTCCCGCCATCCCGGGAATTAACCTTGTAAACCTACGCTGCACTCCCTCAATAGCAAGAATGCCCTTCCTCAAATTAGGGGACCAAAACTGCACACAATAACCATATAACCAGATAACAATTACAGCATGGAAACAGTCCTTCTCGGCCCTTCCAGTCCGTGCCGACCATTGATTTTCCTCTAGTCCTATCTACCTGCAATACTCCAGGTGTGGTCTCACTGGGGCCCTGTACGACTGCAGGAGGACCTCTTTGCTCCTATATTCGATTCCTGACCTCCATTCATTGCTTGGTGCAGAGATGGAGTTTGACTTGGATAAGGCCCTGGAGGACATCCCGGTCCACTACGAGGACTCCACTCCCGGCTCGAGCGCCTACAGCAGGCTGGATCGGTTGTCACGGCCCAGCAGCATGATGAATGAACTCCCCTCCGATGAAGTGAAGAAGCTAGAACACTACACGAAGTCCAGACCCAAGAGGAACAAAAAGCTGCCACCGAGCAAGACCGCCGTAAGTCACTTTGAATTTGTCAAACCTACGCTTCACTCCGCTTGGTTCTTATGGCAGAGCAGACTTGGAAACAGAGAACACAGGTGCAGGTCTGTACATTCATTGGCTTGGGTCTGTATGCATGTACATATATACAGTGGCTTGCAAAAGTTTCCATACCCCTTGAACTTTTCCACATTTTGTCACGTTACAGCCACAAACGTAAATGTATTTTATTGGGATTTTTTATGTGATAGACCAACACAAAGTGGTGCATAATTGTGAAGTGGAAGGAAAATGATACATGGTTTCCAAATTGTATTACAAGTAAAAAACTGAAAAGTGTGGCGTGCAAAAGTATTCAGCCCCCCTGAGTCAATACTTTGTAGAACCACCTTTCGCTGCAATTACAGCTGCAAGTCTTTTGGGGTATGTCTCTACCAGCTTTGCACATCTAGAGACTGAAATTTTTGCCCATTCTTCTTTGCAAAATAGCTCAAGCTCAGTCCGATTGGATGGAGAGCGTCTGTGAACAGCAATTTTCAAGTCTTGCCAGAGATTCTCAATTGGATTTAGGTCTGGACTTTGACTGGGCCATTCTAACACATGAATATGCTTTGATCTAAACCATTCAATTGTAGCTCTGGCTGTATGTTTAAGGTCGTTGTCCTGCTGGAAGGTGAACCTCAGCCCCAGTCTCAAGTTTTTTGCAGACTCTAACAGGTTTTCTTCCAAGATTGCCCTGTATTTGGCTCCATCCATCTTCCCATCAACTCTGACCAGCTTCCCTGTCCCTGCTGAAGAAAAGCATCCCCACAGCATGATGCTGCCACCACCATGTTTCACAGTGGGGAGGGATGGTGTGTTCAGGGTGATGTGCAGTGTTAGTTTTCTGCCACACATGGCGTTTTGCATTTAGGCCAAAAACTTCAATTTTGGTCTCATCAGACCGGAGCACCTTCCTCCACATGTTTGCTGTGTCCCCCACATTGCTTGTGGCAAGCTGCAAACGGGACTTCTTATGGCTTTGTTTCAACAATGGCTTTCTTCTTGGCACTCTTCCATAAAGGCCCATAAATTTGTGGAGTGCACGACTAATAGTTGTCCTGTGGACAGATTCTCCCACCTGAGCTGTGGATCTCTGCAGCTCCTCCAGAGTTACCATGGGCCTCTTGGCTGCTTCCCTGATCAATGCTCTCCTTGCCCGGCCTGTCAGTTTAGGTGGACGGCCATGTCTTGGTAGGTCTGCAGTTGTGTCATACTCTTTCCATTTTCGGATGATTGATTGAACAGTACTCCGTGAGATGTTCAAACCTTGGGATATGTTTTTATAACCTAACCCTGCTTTAAACTTCTCCACATCTTTATCCCTGACCTGTCTGGTGTGTTCCTTGGGCTTCATGATGCTGTTTGTTCACTAATGTTCTCTGACAAACCTCTGAGGCCGTCACAGAACAGCTGTATTTATACTGAGATTAGATTACACACAAGTGGACTCTATTTACTAATTAGGTGACTTCTGAAGGCAATTGGTTGCACTGGATTTTATTTAGGGGTATCAGAGTAAAGGGGGCTGAATACTTTTGCACACCACAATTTTCAGTTTTTTATTTGTAAAAAGATTGGAAATCCATGTATCATTTTCCTTCCACTTCACAATTATGCGCCACTTTGTGTTGGTCTATCACATAAAATCCCAATTAAATACATTTACGTTTGTGGTTGTAATGTGACAAAATGTGGAAAAGTTCAAGGGGTATGAAAACGTTTGCAAGCCACTGTATATTTTGCTGTTCCATTATTCTATGTTTGCTCTTCTGGGTGAGATGCTAACTGCGTCTCTGTACTGTACACTGCACAATGACAATAACGTTTGAATCTGAATCTGAATGGTCAATAGACAATAGGTGCCAGAGGAGGCCATTCGGCCCTTCGAGCTAGCAGTGCCATTCAATGTGATCATGGCTGATCATCCCCAATCAGTACCCTGTTCCTGCCTTCTCCCCATATCCCTTGAATCCTTTAGCCCTAAGAGCTAAATCTAACTTTCTTCAAAACATCTGGTGAATTGGCCTCCACTGCCTTCTGTGGCAGAGAATTCCACAGACTCACAACTCTCTGGGTGAAAAGGTTTTTCCTCATCTCATTCTAAAATGGCCTACCCCTTATTCTTAATCTCTGACCCCTGCTTCTGGACTCCCTCAACATCGGGAACATTTTTTCTGCTTCTAGCCTGTCCAAACTCTTAAGGATTTTAGATGTTCCTCTCTCATCCTTCTAAATTCCAGGGTAATTCCATTTTCCAGTTTAATTCCATTTAAAAGTAAAGTGGATAGGTATATGGACGGGAAGGGAATGGAGGGGTATGGTCTGAGTACAGGTAGATGGGACAATAAGAGGGGAAAATAAATGGTCAGAGAGGGCCTGTTTCTGTGCTGTAATTGTTATATGGTTATATGGTATACAAACCCATAGGCTTTATGGGCCGAATGGCCTAATTCTGCTCCTGCTCCTTATGGCCGGCACGGTGGGGCAGCGGTAGAGTTGCTGCCTTACAGCGCCGGAGGCCCAGGTTTGATCCCGACCACGGGTGCTGTCTGTATGGAGTTTGCACGTCCTCCCTGTGACCTGCGTGCGTTTTCTCCGAGATCTTCGGTTTTCTCCCACACTCCAAAGAGGTGCGGGTTTGTAGGTTAATTAGTTTGGTGTAATTGTAAAATTGTCCCTGGTGTGTGCAGGATGGGCCTGTCCCTCTTACGCGACCTTTACAGGTGACTCAGTTGTACAGGGTTTTGGTGAGGCCACACCTGGAGTACTGCGTACAGTTTTGGTCTCCAAATCTGAGGAAAGACATCCTTGCCATAGAGGGGGTACAGAGAAGATTCACCAGACTGATTCCTGGGATGTCAGGACTTTCATATGAGGAAAGATTGGATAGACTCGGTTTGTACTCGATGGAATTTAGAAGATTGAGGGGGGATCTTATAGAAACCTACAAAATTCTTAAGGGGTTGGACAAGCTAGATGCTGGAAGATTGTTGGGGGAGTCCAGAACAAGGGGTCACAGTCTAAGGATAAGGGGGAATTCCTTTAGGACCGAAATGAGGAAAACATTCTTTACACAGAGAGTGGTGAGTCTCTGGAATTCTCTGCCACAGAAGGTAGTTGAGGCCAGTTCATTGGCTATATTTAAGAGGGCGTTAGATGTGGCACTTGTGGCTAAAGGGATCAGGGGGTATGGAGAGAAGGCAGGTACGGGATACTGAGTTGGATGATCAGCCATGATCACATTGAATGGCGGTGCAGGCTCGAAGGGCCGAATGGCCTACTCCTGCACCTATTTTCTATGTTTCTATGTTTCTATGACTCCTGGCACCCAGCGACCAGCAAGACACTACGACTCTTTGGAGACGTCTCACGACCGTAGACCGAGTCGCAGCGTCTTTTTGGTCGCCGCTGAATTTTCAACATGTTGAAAATTTCGGTAACCTATCACGGGTGCCGGCAGTAAAGGTCGCGAAAGTGGGACAGGCCCATTAGTGTGCAGGGATCGCTGGTCGGCACGGACTCGGTGGGCCGAAGGGCGAGTCCAGAACCAGGGGCCACAGTCTTAGAATAAAGGGGAGGCCATTTAAGATTGAGGTGAGAAAAAACGTTTTCACTCAGAGAGTTGTGAATTTGTGGAATTCCCTGCCACAGAGGGCAGTGGAGGCCAAATCACTGGATGGATTTAAGAGAGAGTTAGATAGAGCTCTATGGGCTAGTAGAGTCAAGGGATATGGGGAGAGGGCAGGCACGGGTTATTGATAGGGGACGATCAGCCATGATCACATTGAATGGCGGTGCTGGTTTAAAGGGCCGAATGGCCTCCTCCTGCCCCTATTTTCTATGTTTCTAAACCAGATTACTGGGAACTTGGTTACTAATACTGTTAACAAAAGGGGGGGGGGGGGGAGGGGGCATCAGGATGGTTCGGAGTGACGATGACTATTTGGACGCATGGACTTTGTTCTGAATTAAGGACGAGTTGTTTTCCCGTAGCTCTCGGCCACAGAGTGTCCGGAGCCCGAGCAGAACGGCCTCATGGATCGAGTGGATGAGGGAGTGGACGAGTTCTTCAACAAGCGGATAACACGCATGGAATCCAAGTAAGTCTTCAAGATTCGAGTGGCCGGGGAGGGCAGGGGGCAGTCTGAAGCAAAGATCCTATAGCGGAGCAAGATCGATCACTCGACGAAAAAGACGTAGTACGGTCATAACCATATAACCATATAACAATTACAGCACGGAAACAGGCCATCTCGGCCCTTCAAGTCCGTGCCGAACAACTTTTTCCCCTTAGTCCCACCTGCCTGCACTCATACCATAACCCTCCATACCCTTCTCATCCATATGCCTATCCAATTTATTTTTAAATGATACCAACGAACCTGCCGCCACCACTTCCACTGGAAGCTCATTCCACACCGCTACCACTCTCTGAGTAAAGAAGTTCCCCCTCATGTTACCCCTAAACTTCTGTCCCTTAATTCTAAAGTCATGTCCTCTTGTTTGAATCTTCCCTATTCTCAAAGGGAAAAGCTTGTCCACATCAACTCTGTCTATCCCTCCCATCATTTTAAAGACCTCTATCAAGTCCCCCCTTAACCTTCTGTGCTCCAGAGAATAAAGACCTAACTTATTCAACCTATCTCTGTAACTTAGCTGTTGAAACCCAGGCAACATTCTAGTAAATCTCCTCTGTACCCTCTCAATTTTGTTGACATCCTTCCTATAATTGGGCGACCAAAATTGTACACCATACTCCAGAATTGGTCTCACCAATGCCTTGTACAATTTTAACATTACTTCCCTACTCCTATATTCAATGCTCTGATTTATAAAGGCCAGCACACCAAAAGCCTGCCTCTAGCGAGTCCAAACCCTTAATAATCTTATATGTTTCAATAAGATCCCCTCTCCTTCTAAATTCCAGAGTATACAAGCCCAGCCACTCCGTTCTATCAGCATATGACTTCAAGAGAGAGCTAGATTTAACTCTTAGGGCTAACAAAATCAGGGGATATGGGAAGAAGGCAGGAACGGGGTACTGATTGTGGATGATCAACCATGATCATACTGAATGGTGGTGCTGGCTCAAAGGGCCGAATGGCCTACTCCTGCACCTATTTCCAATGTTTCCATGTGCTCAGTAGCTGACGTTTGTTGATCAGGAGAAAAAAAAACACCTGCAGATGATGAGAATCCGAATTAAAAACCAAGAATGCTGGAAATATTCTGCAGGGCAAGCAGCACTATCTTTAAGAGCCCTATCCAGCTCTCTCTTGAAAGCATCCAGAGAACCTGCCTCCACCGCCCTCTGAGGCAGAGAATTCCACAGACTCACCACTCTCGGTGAGAAAAAGTGTTTCCTCATCTCCGTTCTAAATGGCTTACTCCTCATTCTCAAACTGTGGCCCCTGGTTCTGGACTCCCCCAACATCGGGAACATGTTTTCCTGCCTCTAGCGTGTCCAAGCCCTTAACAATCTTTTCCCCCTCCACATTGAACCTCTGGTCCTCGATTCCCCTACTCTGGGCAAGGGCCGTTCCTGGTGTCCCAAGCCGCTGTGAGGACTCTCCCGACGCCGGAACACCAACACCCGGAGAGAACGGCCTGGAACATCGGGCCGCCATAGCTAGCGCCAACTGCGGAGGCCTCAATAGGCCCGACTATGGGTGGACTTGGGGATGGGGACTGGACGTTGTGCCTTCCCCCACAGTGGGAACCATTGTGGGGGGATGTTTTTATGTTCATTGTTAATTCCTTAGTGTTGGGTCTTATCTTTATCTGTGTGCTGCATGGCAAGTCAAATTTCACTGCACCAATTGGTGTATGTGACAATAAATGTCCTTTGTCCTTTGAGATTCTGTGCGTCCACCCGATCGATTCCTCTCATGGTTTTTGCGTTTCAGGAGGCTCTCGCTGCGGAGCTCGGACTCTCTGGATGCCGGCGGCGAGTGGGACGACAAGAAGCGGAAGGACTCCAAGAAGAGCAGCTTCCTCAACCTGATCAAGTCGCGCTCCAGCAAGGCGGAGCGGCCCCAGGCGCCGGGGGTCCCCGAGGAGCCACTGTCGCCCAGAGGCGGGGGGGCCAAGGGCACGGCGGCCACCGCCGCCACGGATCTCGGCAGGAGGGACTCCAGGCCGGCGGACCAGAACGGCGCGGCCGAGCTCTCCGAGGGCCACAAGACGCCGGACGCCACGGAGGCGGCGCCGGAGGAGGCGGGGAGGACGGAGAAGGTGGACGGGAAAGGAAGTCCGCAGAGCAGCCGGTGGTACGGGGTGCAAGTGATGGGTAGCGGACTCCTGGCGGAATTCAAGGCCAAGCAGGAAAAGCGGGCCGCTGTCCAGAAAGTGAGTAGGTCTCCTAACCTGACGAAGGACATTCTTGCTATTGAGGGAGTGCAGCGTAGGTTTACAGGGTTAAATCCCGGGACTGTCATATGCTGAGACAATGGAGCGGCTGGGCTTGTACACTCTTGGAATTCAGAAAGATGAGAGGGGATCTTGGGGTGGGAGATTGCAAAGTCATGTGGTTCGCCCTGTTACGACGAATGCAATCAACCCGGCGCGCACAATAAAATAAGATCAAATGGAACAAGTTGTCCTACAACTTTAGGCTGTGCACGCCATACACAAGATGAAGTAGAAGAAGAGGGGATCTTATAGAAAGGGTTTATTAAGATTATTAAGGGTTTGGACAACCTACATGAAGGAAACATGTTCCCGATGTTGGGGAAGTCCAGAACCTGGGGCCACAGTTTAAGAATAAGGGGTAAGCCATTGAGAACAGAGATGAATAAAAACGTTTTCACCCAAAGAATTGTGAGTCTGTGGGATTCTCTGCCACAGAGGGCGGTGGAGGCCAATTCTCTGAATGCTTTCAGGAGAGAGCTAGATAGAGATCTTAAAGATAGTGGAGTCAGGGGATATGGGGAGAAGGCAGGAACGGGGTACTGATTGGGGGATGAGAAAAACCTTTTTTCACACAGAGAGTGGTGAATCTGTGGAACTCTCTGCCACAGAAGGTAGTTGAGGCCAGTTCATTGGCTATATTTAAGAGGGCGTTAGATGTGGCCCTTGTGGCTAAAGGGATCAGGGGGTATGGAGAGAAGGCAGGTACGGGATACTGAGTTGGATGATCAGCCATGATCACATTGAATGGCGGTGCAGGCTCGAAGGGCCGAATGGCCTACTCCTGCACCTATTGTCTATGTATCTATGTATCTATAACCCATTACGTTATATATTCGTCCTGGCCTACAGTTATCTTGTGTCTGTGCAACGTTGATTATTTGGTTGTAATCATGTATGGTCTTTCCGCTGATTTGTCAGATTGATGCAAAACAGCTATTCACTGCGCCTCGGTTCACCAAACAAAAGTGTTGGCTTCACTTTAATAGTCTTAAGAAGTTTGACACTCTGTGTTGTCTGCCTGGGGCAGCACGGTGGCGCAGCGGTAGAGTTGCTGCCTCACAGCGCCAGAGACCCCGGTTCGATCCCGACCACGGGTGCTGCCTGTACGGAGTTTGTACGTCCTAACCCGAGGCCTGCGTGGGTCTGAAGAAGGGTCTCGACCCCGGAAATGTCACCCGTTCCTCCTCTCCAGCGATGCTGCCTGTCCCGCTGAGTTACCCCAGCTCTTTATAGACAATAGACAACAGGTGCAGGAGTAGGCCATTCAGCCCTTCAAGCCAGCATCTCCATTCAATGTGATCTTGGCTGATCATCCCCAATCAGTACCCCGTTCCTGCCTTCTCCCCATATCCCCTGACTCCGCTATCTTCAAGAGCCCTATCTAGCTCTCTCTTGAAAGTTTCCAGAGAACCGGCCTCCACCGCCCTCTGAGGCAGAGGCAGTGTTTCCTCATCATTTTTGTGTCTATCTTGGGTTTTTCCCGAGATCTTCGGTTTCCTTTTTTTATTTTTTTATTTTATAAAGGTAGAAAATAGTGGAAAAAGATTAAACAAAAAAAAAAAAATATATATATACACACATATATATATATTATATATGTGTATATATATATATATACACACAAACACACACATACACACACACACACACACACACATACATATATATATATATATATATATATATATATATATATACATATATATATATATATATATATATATATACACACACACACACAAACACACACACACACACACACACACACACACACACACACACACACACACACACACACACACACACACACATATATATATACATATATATACACACATATATATGTGTATATATATGTATATATATATATATAAAGTTGGGAAAGAATGGAATGTTCTCCAGATTTTACATCGTTGGAGATATATCCGCCTTTTATGAAATGTACTACTTCATCTATTCTTCGATTCTGGTTTCAGTCGGGTTCTCGTGCCGAACCAGTTTGCCCCTTCAAATATTCAATAAATGGGGACCATAATTCTTTAGATAGTTCTTGTTTGTCCATTAAGACAAATCGTATTCTTTCCAAATATAGGGTCTCCGACATTTCAGTGGTCCACATTTTAATTGTGGGGGAGGGAGAGATCTTCGGTTTCCTCCCACACTACAAAGATGTGCCTGGGTGGAGGTGAATTGGCTTGGTAGATTCGTTTAGAAATACAGAGCGGAATCAGGCCCCTTCGGCCCACCCCAGCCATCCCCCGCATACTAACACTATCCTAAACACACTGGGGGCAAGTTAACATTTTGTAGCAAGCAACAAAACTGTACGTCTTTGGAGTGTGGAGGAAGCCGAAGATCCCGGAGGTGACGGGGAGAACGTACAAGCTCCGTAGAGACAGCACCCGCAGTCAGGATCGAACCCGGGTCTCTGGCGCTGCAAGGCAGCAACTCTACCGCTGCTCCAGCGTGCCGTCCATGTATTGTCTTTCCGCTGACTGGATAGCACGCAACACAAACCTTTCACTGTACCTCGGTGCACGTGACAATGAACTAAACTCAAACTCGGAGTATTGGGTCTCCTTGCTACTGTGCGGAGTTTGTGCGTTCTCCTCGCGTGGGTTTTCTCCGGGTGCCCCGGTTTCCTCCCACACTCCAAAGGCGTGCAGATTTGTGGACTAATTGGCTTTGTATGAATGGTAATTCGTCCCAAGTGTGTGTGGGATAGTGTTCGCGTGCGGGGACCGCTGGTCGGCCCAGATCGGTCGGTCTGAAACGTCGCCTATCTCCTTCGCTCCTTAGATGCTGCTGCACCCGCTGAGTTTCTCCAGCTTTTTGTGTAACCCATAGTTACACAAATGGGCCAGTTTCCAACGCTGTATCTCTGAACTAAACTAAACTACTTCTGCAAAAAACCCAATGATATTGATGCAGAGTGCAGGGAAGAAGTGCATGGGAAGATTTGCAAAGATGATGATGTCAGAAATCTGAACATGTATCAAAAAACTATGGGTTACACAAAAAGCTGGAGAAACTCAGTGGGTGCAGCAGCATCTAAGGAGCGAAGGAGATAGGCGACGTTTCGGATCGAGACCCATCTTCCTAAAAACTATGAATGGACGAGGTATTTAATTGGACTTTACTGGCTTACTTTACTTTAAACGTTATTCCTTTTATCATGTATCTATACACTGTAGATGGCTCGATTGTAATTTCTGTTGACTAGTTAGCACACAATGTAAGTTTTTCACTGTCCCTCGGTACACGTGACAATTAACTAAACTAGGTAAAATAAACTGTCTTGATAAAAGAGGACAGAGAGGGGATGTAATGGAAGTTT